>VWPW01009935.1:1432-191607 GCA_013389825.1 Crypturellus undulatus
AAAAAAAAAAAAAAAAAACCCACCAGCAGAATGAGTTCAGCCATTCTTCATGGGGAAAATTGAATCAACTGAACTTGTTAGAGATGCTCTTTTTTTTCATAACATCCATATTTCCTATAAAAAACAATACTATATACTATTTTACTATAATCTTTCCCTTCATCACACTGAATCCTCATCTAGATTCATATTAAGATTTATCATCTCTTCACAGCAAAGAGAACAGGAGGAAGAGTTCAGCCATTCTTCATGGGGAAAATTGAATCAACTGAACTTGTTAGAGATGCTCTTTTTTTTCATAACATCCATATTTCCTATAAAAAACAATACTATATACTATTTTACTATAATCTTTCCCTTCATCACACTGAATCCTCATCTAGATTCATATTAAGATTTATCATCTCTTCACAGCAAAGAGAACAGGAGGAAGAAATGATATGTGAAACAGGGCTGCTACTGGTACAGTAGAAATTATGTTTTGCTTAAGGTTCTGGTAGAATGCATAAGCTTGCCTAGATTTATATTTGAGTAATTTAGAGCTATATCTTATCTTAACCTTAATTATAACCTTCCTCTGATAGCAACCTCCCTGGAATGATGTAAGAAGAGAAGAAGTTATTATTTTAAGTGTGGGAGTCAGAAGATGGAGAGGACCTCTCTCTGGAATACCTCTCTTCTTAGAAAAACATATTAAAGGCTCCCTTAAAAGATTTTTTTTTTCCAGTAGACAGTAATGACTCACTTGGAGCCATTGCAGTCTTGACTCCCTCCCACCCTACCCTCAGATAATTAATTAGTCTGTGTAATGGTAGTTCATCACATGAATGAATGCTTAGGGACTTTGACAAGTTAATTATTGGTTCATTGCGCTATGCTAGTTCTGGAAAAAAAAAATATATATATATACATATAATGTCACTAAAAATGAAAGGAGAAAGGAAGAAATTATTTACAGCTCATTATAGACTTTAATCCAATGTGTTCTCTGCAACTATAGAGTTTAGTGGCTTGATAAATAACCTTGGAAATACCTGTCTTGATAACTCTTTTCAAATTTTCTTTTCAGAATGTTTGATTAGCTTTGATTCATGAGCATGTGGAGAAACAGCATTAAAAATGATGCTTTTGATAAACATTGAGATAGAGGTTGTTTTGATAAATTCAGGTTCCCAAATTTATTCCATATGATCAGAATTCATTTAGTGCTCTCTTTAGAGTAAATTATATTTATCCCAAAATTAGACTTTTTAGTTACAAAATAAATTTTTATCGCCAAATTTTAAATAAGGGGAAATTCCCCGTTTTTTTTTTTTTTTAATTTGAATTCCAAAAAATCTTTGTGAAAGTAGGAAAATCATGAGTTTGAGCTCCTGTACTGTGTGTTGAAGATATTTGCAATATGAAACAACTTCATGTTGGTTCACAACAGGACAATTTACTTGTAAATTTGTCTATTGTGTTACTTGGTACACTTGAGTATGCAGAAGTCTGTCTTCAGTGTGGGGAGTTCCTGCACAAGGGGAATAGACTGACTATAGTTCATGCAATGTTGAATCTGCCTAACTATGCTGTAGGAAGCCAAACTTTGCAGTCCAGGCCACCTTTCCTACAATGAGCTAGATATGGATTGACAGCTCCAATACTTGGTAACTCACTGTCAGTCAGCTATGCACTCAGTGAGTTAGACTGTTTTTTAAGGGGAAAAGTGTTTTTGCTGTCTTATTTATTTATTTATGCAGCCTGAACACTTCTGAGATTCTACCAATTCTAAACAATCTTGATTTTTTTCCCCAAAGATTGTGTTCTTCTTTGCACAATGTAATTTGTACATTATAAGATTTGTTGTTTTTGTTTGTTTTTGTCTTGTTTTACAAGAACAATAAAAGAAAACCTTGCAAGGGTATTCAATCAGAAAAGACCAAGGGATGAGAAGAAGAATCATGGAGAAAATTCTGGAAAGCTGAACATGCATCTCACATTTAATCTCGCTGCAAAATTCTGTTTTGTCTGATATGTGATTAAGGAGTTAAAAGAAAAAAAGTTTTAACACCTCAAGTTTTCCAAATATCCCTGCTCCCCTGTGTGTTTAGGGTAAGGAAGAAAAGAACGCTCTTGCTGACAGGAAAGTAACAGCAATTCTTAGAGGTCATATAAATCTAAACTGTGACTTTAACAAACAGGTTTCCTGGGAGAGACATTTTAAGGACAACAGCCATTTTGTGTTATTCCTCTTTGCAGTAGCAATTAGTGAAAATAGTACTATACTACTATAGCACTTGTGAGAACCAAAGGTTTCACACAAATTCCCTCTTCCCCCTTTTTATCACAAGGAAATAATGAGCACATGAAAATAACAAAAAGTTCTAATCCTCCCTTACTTTTAGAAAAGAGTGTCGATTAGCCTGGTAATATGGCTTTTACTTTCCTTTTTGGGACATATAATATCAGAAAACCAAATAGTCCTGGCTGGCAGAAGAGGTGAAGTGGGAAATTTTGCATTTTTTGATGGGAAACTCTTCAATTGGAGATTACTTTTGACCAGTTTTTCAATAAGACCGCTTTAATTTCATGGCTGTTCTCTGTTTAGTAAAATTGATTTTACCTATTCAATAACATACCTGCATTCAAGAGGCAATTATAGCACACCATATTTTTCACTGCTTTTCAAATTGTGAACCTTGCAATGGATCGCTGAGGATATTGGCTAAGTGAGAAGCCAACACAAACTTATGAAGTGGCTTCCAGAAACTAAGATTTGTAGGAAGAGAATCTAAAAATCCATTTTAGTGCAAAAAATTGAAAAAGAAAATTGAAATTAACCTTTTAAATTTACTACCAAGAAAAGTATCTCCTTTCCAGTGATTATGATGCCTTCATGCAGAACCAATGGAAACTTTGTGTCTTCTATCTCCATGTCTGTTACAATGTGATAATAGGTGACAGTATGTTCCAATTGCTGTAATATTTTCTAATTGCTGAAAGGAAGAAAATAGATAAAAATGTGAATGCTTAAGTCTTTCAATTCCAGATATGAAACTTGTACTTAACTATTTTTTTCTAAGTCTTAATAAGTCTTCTAGGCTTAGTTGGATCCAGTTCATGAACTTCTGAAAATGCAGAGTAGACACATTATGCAATGCATTTCTCTTACAGATGTAACCTCAAGAAATATTTTTGAATATTGAAAGAATGGTTATTTAGGTAATTTTCCAGATCCTTGAACCTCCTAGTAGAGCAAAGCGAATCGGTAAGGGGCCCTAAGAGAATTCCCTTGTGAAAAAGAATTTTTCTGCTAATCCATAAGTCTCAAAATCCATCCTTCTCCGTTCCCAGTGAAAGCAGATGAAAGCGCCGTTGTGTTGGGGAATAGGCTGGGGAACACTCTGTGCTTTACATAACCTTGCTTTAGTAAATGTCTGGTCATCCAACTCAAAATCCTTTGTTGCTTTCATAGGCCAGGAGTTTAAGGGTTTATAGACTTCTCTTCTGTCATGCTAAAGAGGATTCTTAATATATTTCAGAGGCCAAAATATAACTATTCATTATATTTAGGGCACTAAGGGGCTGTTTCATAGGCAGGAGCCTTCTCAGAGAAATGAATCTTCTGTATGATCTCAGTGCATTATACTTTATAAGCTATTAAAGACAAATATTGGAAATAACTGATTGCCCATTTTCCTCAGTGCCATCTGATCTACATGTAAATGGCAAGTGGTTGTCATAGAAATTATTTATCAGTGGCGAATGAAGCATGGAGTTGACATTTTAAAGATGGGTCTTTGAGTTGTAGTTTCATCATGAATGCTATTGCAAAGTCTTTATTCCCATGTCAAAGCATTTAGACTCAAATAGAAGTGAAGTCTGAAGTACTGAAAGGCTTTCTGTGCAGAGGGATGGGAACTGCTGTGAACAAGAGACAAAGGGTGTATCTCTTTTGTCTTCCAAAATAAAAGTTTGGACCCACGAGGCTCTGTCATGCTGAGTTTAACCTTTTAAGGCTAAGCCACCCACTGAAATCCACAGGATCTCCTTTATAATGCAAGGGAACCACTGACTGTTGAAAATGGGATTTGTAAATGTAAGCAGGGGAAGTACACAGCTGCCCCTTAACCAATGAGGATTTTGCAAAGGGTTTATTGCCATCTCTTCTCTCAAGGATTCTTACTTTTAAATTGTGGGGAACTGTTGGACTCTCCCCTTACTTAGATGAGCAATCATTAATCTATTTTTATTAGAAGCGTTTCACTCTTTCTGCAAAATTTGCTAAGAATTAAGTTATTTTTTATAGACAAATAAACATTTACTCGCGGAAAGATAGACCAAATTTCAAAGTTGTTCTCCAGGTCAGACAGACTTGGCAGCTTACATTCAGTTGGGTTGATTCTGTAGCAATGACCAGAGCAAGGCCCTCTGCAGTAAATCTTTTCAATAGTCAGATTCTCAACCCCATATGTCAAGGAACACACTGAAAGTTATCTATATCACCCGTCCATTGGTGTAGACACAGCAGGAGCTATTCAGGTGGAATTTTAGGGACTCTCAGCTGGTGAGCTCCATAACAACTAATCAGCTGCTTTGCTGAGAGAGCACTGGGGGTTGAGTGAATCTCGTTGTCTCAAGTTGGTCTGTTGTCTTTCATCAATTCATTGTCTCCTCTGTGCAGAGACTAGCTAGGGAGTTCCTGGACCACCTCGGGAAATAATGACTTACAAGCACTGGCTGTGCACACGGGCACGGGTCTATTACAAAGCTACACTCTATGTTTCTCACTGTTGGACAAACCTGAGTTTCATCCTAACGAGTTAAATTCCACTGTTTGTGTCACAGCACAGAATCAGCGAAGCCAGAACTGAAAACTCACCAGGTGCAGTTGTCTTCACTGTGATTATCGGCTCTTTCTAGCTCTCTCACACTGTCTGGTCTGGCAGAGATTCATGTCATTTGCTAGGTCTTGGCATAGTCAATGTTTTTTTCCCCCAGTAGTTTGTGGTTTCTGTTTCTTCACAGTAGCCAGGAATAAGTCTTATGTTTCTGGGGAATTAGGGGTTATACATTAAGTACTGCTACAAATGTTACTGTTAATACTCCTGTTGGAGAGTTATAGTGTCTGTGGGGTACTTGCATAATGCTGCAGTTGGTAATGCAGGTAGGGTGAAGCAGTGCGGTGCCACACCAAGGTTAAGTCTTTAAATACTGCATGAACCTATTCTGCCTGCGTATTTCTGTTATCATTACATCATTATACCATTATATGCAATGTATGCTGATTTGATTGCTCAAAGAGATGTAATTTCTGGTTAAGAACTAAAACACATCTAACACATTTCTGATTTTATACTGATAATATAATATGTTTCTTTCTAAATCTCCTTCAGTTTTTTTCTGAACATTGAGAAGTCTAACAATATTGGGGTCTACTCCTGATCTGAACAATTAGTTTAAAAAAAGAGCAGTGCCTGGAAAATAATAATGAATAATAAAGCCATTAATATAAATGCTGCCCAAAATTAGAATGCCCTTCCAATGAGTTATGCTCTTCTTTTAATGGCAAATAAGATCAAAATATTCTAGCTTTTTTATATTTGGGGAGTTAGAAGCAGAACCAGAAGCAGAGTGCAGATGGACAAGAGACAGAGCAAAAAAACAAGAACTTGTATGCACATTGCAAAGAAGAAAACTTACGGTTTCAAACTATTGTCAGCTCAGAGGCCTCTAGATCAGTTTATCAGTTAGAAAAATGGCAGAGGAATAGTTTTTCAGACTGTATTGTCAGCATGTTGGAAAGAGTTTTTCTTGGAACTGTTTTCTTTATCTTTTAAAGTGTACATATTGACCAATTGTCAAAAGAGCTAACAAACACAGAATGTTAGTGATTTTTGTTAGCAATGTCTGCCAAAATTTGGACCTAGTCGCTCATTTCAGTCAATGTAACACTGGTAATTCTTTAAAACTTCCCATAATATTTACATCATTTGATGTAAGGAAAAGTTCTTTATTAATGTTGCCTATTGCCTGACCATCTTTGGGGAGTTTTATTTCTTTCTATTGAAGAGTTGCTGTGCGAAGAGTTGGGATAAACACTAAACTATAAGATGTAAGGGGTTAGGAACACTAAACCAAATATTCAAGCAGTCTATCAGAAAAGCATGCAGACAATTTATACAGGGTGATTTATTTCTTGGATGCATTAGTGATTTTCATTTTTTTGCTCATATACTATGAACTATGTATGAACTAGGCCATGAAATAAAACTTTAAAGAGGGAAGACCACTTATGTAACTTACCTATCTTTTTTTTTTTTTTTTCTGCTTCAGCATTTCTATGGATGGTCGTTCACCCCAAAAAAGGAATTGTTTTAGTAAAATGTAGAAAGCTCAAACATATGAATTTTGAAAATCTGTGCTTCCCTTTTCTTATTTTAAGTTGCAAAAGAGATGTACATGTGAAATTGATCTGACTACATTAGACTGGCCAGCAAATAACTAGAATGATATATCTGGGGAGTTTCTGTACATCATTGAGAAAAAAATCCATATCTTACTATGTTAGTAGGTGTGAGAACAATACTTTCATTAGCTAGAGAGACTAGATAGATATGTTTCCTTCCATTTATAATTAGGTTCCTCTGAAATCAACAGAAAACAGAGAACAACATAAATTTCTTCCTTCTGTGAAATAAGCCTCCTTCTACAAGACGGCACAAATATAGCCAAAATGTCATGGCAAACACTGAAATTAGTGATAGTACTGTGGAATTACGTAACAATTTACTTTTAATAACAAATGTGTCAGGTTCTATTGATTTGAACAAAGATATTTCTTTTTTTGGTACCAGTGTAAATTTAAAGCTGATCCCCAAGATGAATCTCTTTCTGCCCTGATGTGTAAACTGATTCTGTGTTTCTTTGGTTGATGAACAAAACAGAGAAGGCCCCAGTTTGCCTGTAAACTACTTTATTGCCCATGTAGTATGGGAGACTATAAAATTCAGTATTTACTTAGGGAGTGGATAAACATGATTCTGAGACTGGTTTTGAAGAAGTTGAAGATGGTGCTATTTTAGATGTTTCTTTTTATTAGAGTGTGGAATTCAAGTCTTGTAGTTGAGATTTATGGTTTTCATAAGGCCAGGCAGAACAATAAGATCTTGTGTATCACATGTTGTTGGATAGCCCTGCATTAAGCCCAGTAATCCAAGCTATTCATTGGTTTTTAGTATTGGATTTAGGCATAGTCTTAATACAACCTTTTAGGGCATTTGTGTTTTTTTAGCAGAGCATAAATAAAGGTGCACTCACCTTTGCACACCTGAACCACTATGAGATAAGGAAGAAGACAGATGCTGAGCAGCATATTGACCAGGCAGCTGAAACAAGTATATTGTACGGGGGTAATACCATGTTTAACTGTGTTATGTATTACACAGGAAAAAAATGAAAAGAAAAAAATATTAGTGTGATTTAGGGAAGAAACTGTCTATTTAAGAAAAAAGCTCCATCCACTTGTCTGGTATATTTTATCATTCACTTTTCTTTCAGTGGTCAATCTGAGCCTTTTAAGAAGCTGTGTAATGTAAAGGATTATATCAGAGCTTGTTAAGCAAAGGTTTTGAATAAGCCTGTGTTGAAAGAAACTTAGTAACCATTATCTAACATTTATACAAGACTTCCAGTCACAGCTGCATCTCAGCTATGTTGGCACCTGATCTCATACCTCCTTGATCCTGACCAACTGGCTAGCATGACCTCAAGCCTGTGTAACCATGACGGACCTGCTTGGTACAGCCTTCCTGTGCTAAGGCTCATACTGATTACTGCCTCCAGACAAGCTCCTCACCCTGACTTTTCGACTCGGTGCACCAGCTCCTTGGCTGCATTTGCTTTGCTTCAACATTTGGCTTCAGGATCTGCTTCTCTGTGGTGCAGTCAGCCCTCACTGCTCTCTGGCATGACCATTGGCAGGGCCACACAGGAAAGCCTCAGTTTAGCTGACTTCTAACTCTCTTCACTTATGTTCTTACCTGCAAAGCAGATCATTTGGATGTAGCAAACTGAACTCATAGGAGGTGGGATGTGACTATCACGGCCCTGACACACTAATATTACTGCTTTCACACCTATACACCCATTTTTGTGACCATGTTTCCAAAGACCATGTCATTTTTAGGCCCTTAAAAATATGTGAAAATAAATATTTTTATTTTTTAATAGATAGTTTTTGAGTGAAGTACAGGAGGATTTGCTCTTGTTCTGTTGACAGTGCCAATATTGTTATCTCATTTCCATCTGACAAGCTGTCAAAGTATTTCTGTGTCATGCTGTTATTACATACTGTCTACACGTAGTAGCATTTGGATATGCTAACAGACACTCTTGGTATGTAATAGTTAAGGCAATTTCTACAATATAACAGAAACACTCCTGAAATTTCTTTGATAACTTAGTCTAAAGCTTACATAAATAAAATTAAATACTAATTCATTTTGCAGAAAAGAATAAGATAAAAGGCGATTTGATGAGGAGTCTTCTGTGCTCAGCCAAAGCTGAGATAATAAAGTGTTTGTTAATCGAGTGCTTTTTGGGGTTTCATATCATATTACTGTTGGTAATGCTTTTGTGACAATCATATTTAATTTGCTTAAAGAAACAAAGCAAGTATTGAGGAATTTAAAACTTTTTAAAAAATTGAGAAAACAAAATCATCACTATTTCACATTTGAAGTGTCACAATTTCTCTAAATTCTTTCAGCTATATAACACTTTACACAGATTTGTCCTCCATCATATCTTGTCCTGTTGATAAGAACTGCTGACTCTTTTTCTCAAAAAAGGCAAAAAGAAGGAAGAATAATAGAATTTTTTCAATCTCTCTATTTCTGCAGTTGGGCAATCTGACTGTTCTCCCGTATATCAGTATCTCGTCTTTTAATTAGACAAAAAAAAAAAAAAAACCCTTCAAATGCTTCTACAGATATCTGGTCACTATTTTTTTTCCCATATTGCAATGCTTTTCTCATTAGGTGACATAGACTTTGCTGGTAGGAAAGCAAAGAGAAAAAAAAGAAAAAGACCCACACAGGAAGGAGCCAGCTGGAGATTGTGATTTTTGTGGCAGG
The DNA here is from genome assembly GCA_013389825.1 of Crypturellus undulatus. Classification (NCBI taxonomy): domain Eukaryota; kingdom Metazoa; phylum Chordata; class Aves; order Tinamiformes; family Tinamidae; genus Crypturellus; species Crypturellus undulatus. The sequence continues at coordinate 10,552 of VWPW01009935.1, forward strand.
ATTTGTCCCAATCTCTGAAGTCAGGTGAGATACTTGTTGTCTTGTTCTCTCTTTCTGGTTTGACATAAGCAAGATGATAAGATGATAAGGACCCATCATATCGTTGTGAATACTTATGTCCCAGGATGGCGGAAGCCTTGATCTTGATGTCTATGTGGTAGCTCCCTTTTTTTTTTTTTTTAAATTAACCACAGTATTTTCTAAACCTTAATTAAATGCTTACTTCTTCTTCTGCAAGAACTTTCTATCTGGCCTTATGGCCAGCCAAAAAGACTCCTTAAACCTGAATACTCCAAAGGACATATATAAATGACAAACTGCTACAGAGCCTCATTGATTCTTTGGGAATCCTCCTCTAATTTCTAATCTAAGTATATTAGTGGACAGTCATTTATCCTATCAGCTCAAAATGTTTTTTCCCTTCTAAGTTGCATTTATATAATAACCATATCCTTTGTGTCTTTATCCCCTTAGAGTGAACAAATAATTACATGGGACAAAATCCTTTGACTTTTTGGATTAAAAAGGGTTATCTGTCCTTTATCATACCAACTTTTCTCAGTGCACGCGCATGCACAGCACAAACAAATTTATAATTTTATTCTTGTTTAGATAAGATCTCTCCAGCAATTTTTAAAATGGAATTGATTATTTCTTACTTTTTTGGTTCACTATGCCACCAGCTATATCTGGTATACTATTCCATATCTTCTATGATAGCATAAGAATTCTTTTGTAAGCTTTATAAGGTGGTTTATAAGCTATTATAAGATAAAGGAAAACCAGAATGTTCCTATACTAGTGTCACGGAATGAGTGGTGGTAGAGGTGAGTGACACAATGCACTCACTCATGGGAAAGAAATAGTAATAGGGTTTATTGATAATGACAATGATTTTGCAAGATTCTAAGGCAAGGTCACTTGTTATTTACTGCATGGTGGTTCAAGATAGCACGCAGAATTACCAAGGACAGCCTCCTGTTGGGTCACGACAATCCAACCCTGGTCCCAAACCTGATCAACAGTTTATGCCTAAAAGGGATTTGTGCACAGTTACAAAGTAAAGTTTACAAGTTCAAAAGGAGAAAGGTGCTCTATAGTCACCACAAATCTGTAGTGGGAAGGATCTCTCAATCCCAAGGAGTATCCTTGAGAGGCATCCCTGCTCAAGGGGGGATCCCGGCATGCAGCCCGCTGCCATGCAAGAAGAGCTCAAGAGGCTCTCGGGCTGTCCGCACATTTATGGGTTAAGATGATTGACATTAGTCATTCTTTCAATTCAGAAATGACTGTTGGCTGGTGTATTCACAGATAGCCTTATCTCCCCATCAGGATGCAGCCATCAAGACTGTTACTGATGGAAGAAGATAGAAATCAGAGAGGCAACTACTAGGATAACGTGGTAGTTAACACCTGAATAGGGCAGTGTGTGAGGTCAGGTTTAGCTGAGCAAGGAGCACATCCATCACAACTCATCACTCCCAATTAATAACCTTGTAGGACAAATTATTATTAATCCCCAGTGATATGACCTTGCACTCTATAATTCATCTGATTTTCTGTTAGTCTGATCCTCACATTTATTTATCTTGCACTTTTCCAAGTCTTATAAGTCATTATATGTTTGTATTATCAGCAACTTTATGAGCAATTTTAGGCTCATTTGGCTACCTGTTACCTTTTTAGAACCCAGAGTATCACTTTGGTTATGACACATAGGAAATAGAATGAATTTAACTGAGCTACATAAATTTCTGGGAATTCTTTTCATCTGACAATAAAGGAATAGTATTTATTGGATACTATCCTAAAGTATGGATGAATTAAGTACCATTTGCAGCTGACCACAGAAAGTTTTAAAATTGAAGTTTTCAAAAGTATTTTTAACCACTAGACAAATGTATCACAATGGCAAGATGAGGCTTGTAAAATCATGACTAAGGTGTGAAGAAAAGGACAGTGTATTTACCTAGACTGTATTTGAATGTAATTGAAAAGCAGGAGATCAGAAACATGTATGAAACAGAACTTATTCCATTGCAGTTCACAGCTCTAATTACTGAAATAATAAGACAATTGTAATTATTTATCTATTATAATTATTCTTTAATTATATGTTCTTTCTCAGTACAACATGTACATGTAAACACAGCCTGTTGTGTATACAAGGCTAAGTATCTTTGTTGCCTCTTAAGAACTTATAGAATTGGGAGTATTTCAAATTGTTTGTTAAATGCTAAATTAGCCTTTTTATATGTTATTACCCACAAAGGTATCATAGTATGAAGAGGAATTTTGGTAAGTCATATGTGATTTACATATTTTACATTAGTGCTTCTGATTGAACAACTGTATAAAGTAATCTTGCTATACTTAACTATTAGACAAAGTTTAACATCTATCATTATTCCAAGATTTTTATTTAATATTTCTATATTATCAGTATACTTTCTTTAATATCAGATTATCTAACATCAGTTTATCATGGAGATGTGTGTTCATAAGGATATCTCTTTCAAAAGTATATAGAAATGAAGCTTGCTAACTTGAATATACTGTTACTACTTTATATTCAAACTGGTTAAAATTTGTTTTATTTTTTGTTAGCTCACAGACTAACAAATTTGCTGAGTTTGTGTTTTTATTGCCAATTTAACAATAGACAAAACAAAACAAAAATCCCAATAGCTTTGGCACAAGCATTTTATTAATCAAGGCAAAAATAAACAAACAAAAAAATGCAACAAGAACAAAAACAATAACAAAACAAAATAAGCCCCTTTGGTGCTTAGGTATGCACAGTAGATTTTTCAAGTGGAAATGCTTAATAAATTGCATGTTCAAGGAATGGTTTATTTTGTCAGAAAACTGTCTAGCAGGGACTAAATTCCCCAGTATGACATTTTTCTTTGTTTTTGGTTTGTTTTTGGAATATTTTCTTATTCCTATTCTTTGACAGTGGATGCTTAAAATTTATATTACAACATTTAAATGTCTGTATACAATAGAATCTTTTTCAAGACAGGAGATATAAATAGAAAACATTTCAAGCAAATGCCAGTTTAGAGATTTGCCTGATAAAATAGTCTGATGTCTATTTTATTGTTCTCTTTTTCTGAGATTTCATATTCTATGTAGTAGTCTGTCTTTCACTATCTCTTATTTCAGCATCGATAGGTACATGGTAAGTTGTTTTGTCGTGCTGAAGACAGTCCTTAACTTTTTTCCTTGAAAACAGAGTTCGTTTGTCCATGAATGTAGTTACTGATTTTGATTGCTTTCGTGATTCAAATCAAAACCATGAGAAAGAGTCTTAGAAAAGTTTATTCCAGGTTACAAAAGAGATTCAGGCTCAATTTCAATCCATATCTTTTCCGCTACTTGCAGGCAACCTTTTAGCAACAAATAACAGATAAAATAAAAATAATCTTTAAGCAAGGCAAAGATTTTCAAGATTTTTCAGCTTTCTCAGTGCTCTTCCCAATGGAGTTTGTGGTTTTATGCATTATAGTTTTGAACCATAATAGGGTTTGCAATAGCATTGCTTGATAATAGCTTAAATGAAAAACAGTACTGAATATATTTTGAAAAAACTTCTTCCCAAAATTACAAGTGAAGTGGGAAACAAAATGATTCTTGTAAGAGATTAGAAAAATCAATCCATTCACCTTTTTTATTTTTTGCCTGCTCCAGAAAGATGAAGACAGAACATTTAATGTACATGGAAACAGTCACATCCAAAAAAGATATAGCAAGAATGTAATGTTTTAAACTTCTTGCTGCCTTGATACATTATCTTCATATGCTGCCCCCACTCCTAACCCTACAAAAGCAAATGCCATAATATACTTGCTTCTTCTTAGCTGCCTCTTGACAATCATCTGGTTTATAGGCACACAACCTATGCAAATTTTCCCCTAAGTAGTTCTACAAAGTGTTCATCAACAGATTGATTTCCACTCTAAAATTTCAGCTAATTATTTCATATTTTTTTTGTATCTACCCAGTTCATCTTGGTATCCTTTAAAGCTGCCATTATAGGCATCTGAGAACCAGATCTTATGCAATGATCTAATTTTCTTATATAGTTATCAGTGCACTAGTATACTTAACTTTCATTTTCTCTTGCATAAACTATATATTCAATGAGTCCTTCATAGTACCCAACAGATATAGCACAGAATTATTATCTTCTCTCCAGATTTCCTTTTATTCAGTTGTTACAAATGAAATAACACCCTTTCTACTTTCAGTATTGAAGTTTTAGATGTGGCCTTTTATATGACACCATGCAGAATGGAATTTTATATTGAATGTGAGCGCTATCATCTGAGACAGAGGAACAGCTCTTGTCTTGCATTATTATCACAATCAGCTTTCACAGATAAATGAACATACAGCATCACAACAATTACCATTAAAAGAGTATTACATTATGTATTTGTTATTGGTATAAAACTATTATTTCTGATGCATATCAAATATTCAATCTTTCTAGAGAGGGGAAAAAAAGCAATAAAATATCATTAAAATATGACAGGGCAGTGGCATGAGCGGCAACACGGAGTCAGACTTGTGCATGAAGTATCTATTTCTCACTCCCCAATTCTGGAAGGACTCAGACATCATTCAGATCGAAAGAGGAAGTAGCATTTGATCCATGCAAAGCTTCAGGCATTTGCTGATCTACTCACAGTTCCAGCATTTTATCCTTGGAAAATACAAAGCATAAGGAGAATAATCTTACTAGTTTCAAAAACAACAACAAAAAAGAAAACCCCAAGACTTCTGGCAAAACCTTTATATTTGTCTTGTTTCCATGAATGAGTAGTAGCCACTGAGAATTTGCCCTTCATTTTGAGTGAATCAAAATCACTTTGAGATTTTACAGATTAGAGATGCCCAACATGGTGTGTGGGCAGCTCAGAAAAAAAAAGTGCTGTTATAAAGTACATCCAAGGTTGTGGGCATTTCAAGGAAAAGGAGAGATGATTGCTGGACAACTATGCCATAATGCATTTCTGCTTGACATTGCCACCCCTTTTCTTCTAGGAGTGTTGCAGTTTGTGTCCATTCCTCTGCTCTAGACTGGGCATGCAGAACAGTTGCAGACGGATGTTTGGGTTTGATTTTTTTAATTTTTTTTTCCAAATATAGCACACACACTGCTTCTGAAAATGAGGAGACACCTAGTGATGGCCACGAGAGCCACTTCTCCAGGGGTCAGGCAAGACATGTTTCAGTGTGTTGTGCGCAGGAATTGACCTCACTCAGCTTCCAGAGCGGTCTAATCAAGCTCAGGATGGTGCAATATAAGCAACGAATATTGACATTTAAAGCAGTAGTTCCAATTTTCATATGCAAAGTTTGCCTCAAGCATCACCAAAGCCTCTAAAGAGTTGGCAGATGCTATTAGGAACACTAAATATACAACTGCTGTCCTGAGGGAATCAAAATTGCTTTTAGTGAAACCTGCTTGACATTGTCCACCATTAAAAGTACAATAGAGCAGAGTCTTAAATACGTGGAACTTTAATGTTTTTAATGATTGTCTTGGTATTCAAATTTGTGTGAATTATGCACTGGATATTATTATTCATTATTTCAAAAATAAACTTACATGTAACATACATTCTTGCATTTTCTTGCATTTCCTTTTCCTTTCCAAGAGCCTTTCAGGAACTTTGTCTCCTCCTGAAGAACACCAAACATAGAGGAGTTAGGAAAGAGAGGTGAATCCAAACTTCTAGGAAACTATCCAAAATGACCTGTGCACTCTGAAGCTTTCTGCTAAAATAAATCTCAAGAGGTTTCAGAGCTACTTAGAATCTGAGGAGGGATTTATATCTCTAATATCATATATGTGTATATATATTTACAAACACACACACATATACCTATATGTAAAAGAAAATGCTTAACCTGGTGTGGGAAACAGGGAGACGCTGACACGATTAGGTCATCAAGCAGACTCATTTATTTGTTACAACGTACCATATTTTATACATTCGTTAATGAGCCTCATACATATTACAAAAGCTGAGCTCCTGATAGGTGCACTATTTCTTGCTGAGCGGGACTTTGTGGTCAGGCTTCTCCCCCATACTTGCGGTTCCTAGCCGGTTCTGTTTATTCTTTCTATTCCTTTTCTTATCTCAAGGACTACGTGTCCTTGTACTAAACCCTCTGTGCTAACTCCATGGTGCTGTGTCCCTTCTCACGTAACCAGTCCTGCACAAGTTCCTCTACAACCTGGTCTTAAAAACTATCTCTACTGTCACATTCTTTTCCTAGAATATACTAGGTACCCAAAACGATCTAAGTAGTAGTTTTGATATAGAAAAAGTGCAATACAATATACATACAGAGATTTTTTTCTTCAAATAATTGGCTTATAAGGAAAGGTGAAGAAAGTACATGCATTTACATAATTAAAAAAAAAAATAGAGTAAACATAAATTAGAATTCATGATATAAACTATTCATTTATACAGAAATATCTGCACAGAAACTGTTAAATGATTTCTGAAGCATAAATGATTTCTGAAGCATGATAGTCTGAAGCAAATCTGCAGTGGTAGGTGATTATAATTTGACACATCTTTAATTTGAATATATCAGTTGAATTCAGATGCGCATGAATCACCTGAGTAGATTACAGTTAAATCAGTATTCTGATTTAACAGAAATTCTGTTATTTGTACACATAACTATATCATCCTGCTTGGAGAAGATATCTGATGAATGACCTTCACTGAATTGCTTTGTAGAACTTTTTCAGAACTTTGCACTGCTGTATTGGCTGTCTTGAATTTTAATAATATGATTACCTGTGTCTTATTCTAATTCAATTTTATATTGATGTCAGTATTGCATCCATTATTTCTGTATTCTTTCTAAAGGGAAAAAAATGGAGATGTAGCTTACTGATAATGTTTTTGTTTTTCACATTTCCTTATATAAATGACAACTAATGCACAAATGTTTTCTTGAATACAAACCCACACTTGGAAAATGCATCAGTAATATTGAGATTAAGCATAAAAACAAAAATAGTACTAAAACACTGTAAAAATATATTGCATTTCCCCCAAGCACTTCAATCTGTTCCATGATGTCTTTCTACTTTTTCTTGCATGTTCTTGCTTTTCCTTGTTTTTCCTTCCCCTTTACTTGAATTAGCTTTACGTTTAGTTCTTTAATATTGATTTCACCTTCAATTCAAATGCAAAGCTAAAATTGCAGATTTTAAGATTCCAGAAGTGCCTCATCCTTTGCCACAGCCTCATTTCTAGAAATTCCAACTATTGGTGGTAGAAGAGCAAATAAAAGCACTGAGAAAAGAGCTAATGCATGTGGAATCTAAAAGACCTAAAGCTTTTATTAGAAAGTCATTTTGCAGTGATGTTATCAGATGGTGAACTTTTTCTACGGTGTCTTCTTCACCCTTGTGTTTATAGAGTACGAATTGATTGCTCTTGGGAGTGTAGAAGACAACTAATGGATTTATGTGACATGGCTGTAAAAGACTTTGCACTTATGAATTACTTAGTAGTAAATTAAATATTCCTATGGAGTTGTGCATTAACATGAACACTTTTAATAGAGGTAAAATTTACATATTTCCAAAATTTATCACAATCGAAATTGATCTGAAGACCCAAAAAAAATATATTATTTCTCCAATTGTTCAAATTATTATAAATGTTGGATAAAAGCCTAAATAATATGCAGCATGCTGTGATAGCTACTAAACTTGTCCTGAAAGGAATGTTTCAGCTAACTAACAGTAATCAACAGTTAAATAAATACTAATTCTAGAGCCCTGAATCCAGTGCTCAACAAATAATTTCATCAGCTTTAGATGAAATATTCTGTTAATATTCCAAAAGCTTTAAGATATATTTACTGTTTTTCAAAATTAGAACTTTTTATAAACTACAGCTGACACCATGAACAAATCATAGAAGTCTTCCAATTTATTTATTTTTTGCCAAATATTTTGAACAAGCTTTATCCATTTCATCTATTTTCTGTTCTTTGTTTTTCACATGGGATAGCTTCTTTCATCAGAATGACTTAAACCCGTGAGCAAGAAAAATTTTTGAAGACTATATTTTGATGCTAAAATGTGTTGTATGCCTGCACTCAAAAAAGAGCAACAGAATTTGTCTTGTTATTAAAGTGATGTAGCTTAAAAATTCCCAGGAACATGTAGTAGATAACACTCATATTGCATTGTATAACAACTATTTAGTTCATATTCTCTTCAGTTTTATAGTGCAGATAAAGAAACAGTTAAATATCAGCATGAAAGAAATATTAATATTGCATGTAGATGATCTAAAGAGATGTTATATAAAGCAATATTATTTCATGGAATTCTCCTAATTAGACAACTTTTTAAGATCTACGTATGTATATATTTATTTTAATCAGTGCATCTTTGCACAGTTTTATTAATCAATGTACTACTACTCAGTAGGTCATATGATAGCAGTTCATCTGCTTATTAGAAACACCTGCAGGCCTGAGAATACTCAAATTCCTCTCTTCAGTGCCATCACCTAACTAAAATTGTCCCCAAAGATATCATTATTTTTTCCTACAGTCAGGTTTATGTGAGTGTCGTGACTGAATTACAATGAATATTTTGTGAATAGCTTGCTCTTTACAGAAAAGGCTAACTACATCACAGAGTATTTGAGACTACAAGTGTAAGAAAATTTAATAAACCTTATCAGAAAAAAAATGCAATATTATATATATATATTTAATGTCTCAATTATGTTATCTCTTATTGTGGAAGCAACACATTTTTAGTCAATAAAGACAAAGACACTGCTAATAGCTTTAGTTTGATGCTCCTACAACTGACCCCCTCCGTATATTTCTTTAAAGATCATCTTGTTATAAAGTAATCCTTAAGGTGAGAAACTGAATATTCTCTAGAATTTTGTCTAAAGACTCCCTAACTGTCTTTCATCTCTCTTCACCCCATCTTTTGCTACCTCGGTGCACTACCCGGATCTAGGCATACAGAGCTAATGAGGCTATTTATCTTCTAGCTTTTGTCACCAGGAGAGAGAATGGTAGGAAAAGAGGCAAAGATCATGTTACTGGAGCCATTAAGGAGTTGAAAAAATAATTTTGGCTTTCCAGGTTTCCAGTTCTTCTCCACACAGAATGATTCTTGGACTAAAGCTGTTATACTTTAAAGCCAGGCCTGTCAAACTGCCAGGCTCTGGATCTCACTCTGTGTTTGATAACTAGTCTGAAAATCCAGGATCAGGTATTTTTCTTCATCTTCACTGATGAGGAAGAAATATTTTGTCGTTTGTTTTTTGTTTGTTTAATAAGACCTCTTTAAGACTTACAATATAGCATTTATTTTCAGCAGCAGTTGGTGTGACTCTCATTTGAAAAATTAAATGCAGCAGATCACAAGCGTCTGCCTGGCTTGTCACAAGGAAATCTAGTGGAAGCAACTGAGTTTCTATGAGACTTACTATGTTAAACAGAAATACTGTGACTGTCTCCTTCAAGTTATTTTACTGCTATTTTACAGTCTTGATGGTTGTCCTGAGTTGCCTATAGATTGCTGTTCTCCTAACACATTCTCTGTGCTTGAAAGATAGCTTTCTTTTTGGTGTTCCTCTTTACATCTTGTCCCTTTTCTTTGCCAAGCACTGCAGTGAAAATTTGTATTGAGACAAACTGTGCTGAAATTTAAGTCTTTTTTTTTGATGTGTTATTGATTTTGTGCGGTATCAAATCTCTGTAGATGTTTATGACATATATTCTTCATTCCCAAGTAAATCCTTTGCATTGAGTTGTACTAAGGCAAAAAGTTTTATTGCATTTACTTATCAGTAATTTCTGCATTGTCAAACAATATCAACTACTGGCTATACCAGAAAGTTTCTACATCATACAGATCATGGATACAAATTTGAAAAAAAAAGAAAAAAAAAGAAAGACTATATTCTTAATTTTGATATTGCTTTACTGGTTAATAGTGAAATATAGATAATAAATCAATTTTAAATTACTTCTAGTGAATATCCTGAATATTTCGTTTAGTGTAATACTTTTTAAATCAAAATCTCATGCTCTGCTAAAAGGCAAATGCCTTGGAGAAATAAAAGTATACATGAACAATAGGCTTTATCAGTCACAACTGCAATTCTATCAATGCCAATGTTTTGAAAAACTTTCATTCTAAGAGGGTTTCATCATTATACTACAAATTTTATAACTGCTTTACAATTTCTAACTAATTTCAATTAAACATATCTTTTTCTTCACCTTCTACCCATTTTTCCTTCACATTTCATCGTGGAGAAAGTTAAGACTAGTGACTCAGATAATCTTGTTCCAGTATATAAGAAACTGTGTATGTTATCAACAGTATTTGGGTATATAGTAGGTGAAATATGGTATTTATGGTAGACTCATGAGCTTCTGCAATAACAACAAGAAGCTAAAGGTCTCAGGTGCCTTTTTGTAAAACAGAACCCCATTCCCAGTAATTTATCTTGAGCAGTTTCAAATTTCTCTTAACTTTGCTATTGAAAATACAATTTCCTGGTCAATATCTCTGAAACTTGGTTAAAATTTTAGAAAAACAGATGTATTGTTAGTTCCAAATCAATGTGAGCAACATATATCCATGAATGGATATCCATTTATGAATTGCAATTTTATTCTTTATTTTGTCTACTCCATATTTAAAAGTATTTCATATAAATTCTTCATTTTTCTGTGAAAAATGTAACTGTTGCAAACTTTCTTGTGGATGTAGCCTATTAATCTCTGGTTAATAGGCAGGTTGCAGGAAAAGTGGCTTAGAAGTCATTGCTCTACTGAGTTTTTTTTTTAAGTGTTCTTGCTAGCTGAGAGGTTTAGAGCCTGTCTCTAACCATGTTTATACACTATTGAAATTGGGAAGACTTGTGGAAGACTCCACCTACCCACTATGAAGTCTGATAACTTCACTGCTGTCTATATAAACAATGATATGCAATTTTTACACAAAAATGTTTATATTGTGACAATTGCAGTCAGAAGTGACCTACACTTTTATCAGTAATTCTATGTTATTCATTTAAATCCTGAGAAAGGAGATCTTCACAGGATGCCTATATTCTTCTGGCAAAAATATACTGTTAGATTTATTTTTATCATACACTGAGCTATTGTTAGATCATCTTTAGTTTCGAAAAAAATGAGGAAGGTCAATAGGGAGAAGAAATGGGCAGCTGTCGTGGAGAAAGATTACCCTAGAAAGCTTCTGAGTTGTAATTTTGACCCAGAAGAACGATGTGCACGTATACTATTATAATCCCTGTAAGTATATAATTTATAATGAAATGCTGAACCATGGGTTTAACTATACTATTGTTATGCACAGCATTTAAAATATTCACACCAAATAATGAACCTTCACTGATATTGACATGTTTATCATCCTCAGAAGCTGTTTTCACACTGTAAAATGTCTGAAAGATTACAATAAGAAATGAACCTCATACTTATTGAATACAAAGTTTGATATTACATGAACATAATAATATGAAACATATAAAACAATTTTCATGGCACGTCATTTTTTGAAGTTTAGTGCATTGTCTTTAAATGGAATCAAGTCAAGACCTGAAAAGATAACAAATCATGTATCAGAACTAAATGACACAAAGAGAGTGGAGGCAGACATACAAAGTACAAATAGTAACTCTCTTGTATTTAGTGTGCTTTTCTTCAAAATAAAAGAATCAGAAAGAAAAGGTGTTTAATATAGAGTTCTTATTTTAACTCAGCAGTCTAAAGTGAATTTAGCTCATGATAAATATTTATTGAGAAAAATATAATCCCTCAGATGGCACCAATATTGATTTTGAAAACTAGAATAAAACTATGGATATGGTCCTTACAATAAGTTTCAGCAGAGTTATCAAATATGCATACAGTAAATAAACCTCAACTCAAAAATCTGTGTGACTGTTAAACAGTTCTGTTGGAGGAAACCTTAGGAAACAAACTCAGGGCTGACAGTTTTGTATTTTGTATTTTTCACAAATAATAGAGTCTCTGGTGAAAAAAAAAAAAAGAAAAAAGAAAAGAAAATGGTTCCATTCTTCCTGAGGTTTGCCAAAAATGAACAGGAATTCTAATTACAGGCCTTTCATAAAGAAGAGAAAAACTAGAAATGAACCTGATGATTCTATCTTCCTCCCCTGACGTTAGCTTTTTAGTGTTTTAGATGTTTCTCAAGAAAAAAGAATCAAAAGTGCCAAGCAGTAAGACTTCTATTGCTTCCCTGAAGAAATTATTTCACAACCCAATAAATCTCACACAGGGAACTCCTTCTTTTTTGTATCAAAGCTGAACATTAAATATATTTTTTTCTTGGTTATAAGGTCTTCAGGCTTAATAATTCTTCTCCCTCAGTGGGTATATTCCTTTCAAATACTATAAAACTCTTACTACTCCCTTACCTATATTTACCACTTGCTCAAAGGCGTATTTATCTGTTTTTATGGGACATATTCTTTAATTCCTTTAATTTGTTTTGTTCTTCACTGAACTTTTTCTAGCTTATTTAACTTCATGGTTGGTAGGCCCTGGATTTAAACCACCTATCACTAGACACTTTATGAGATTGCCTAAAATAGCTACAAAAGCATTTTTTTTTAATCATTGGACATATTCAGAGCACAATTTAGCCCACCTGAAATCTGAATTTCCCTTGGCAGTGCCTCTGTGTCTGCATGGCTAGGACACTTGTTCTAAGTTGTCCCATAATAAGAAAAAAGTTAAAAGTTTTTTAGTAGCAAGAACTGGTTCTTGAATAGGTATTATTTTCCACTCCCTTTTCAAAAGAATGACTGACATTCTTAAACTGCAAATGGTTGCAAGGGATAAAGAAAAAGTTGAGGAGAATTTAAAGACTGAAGCTTAGAATTTCCCCAGTACATTGAAAAAATAAATGAATGATAACCTCTATTAACTCTAAAATATATAAAATCTAACATCTGTCCCCTCAAGAGACTAAAATGATGGAGTAAGCCAAATTCTCCTGAATGCAGAATAAACTACCTACAAACTGATCCCAAAGTAAATTGAGTAAGTAAATCTGAAATCAAATTTATTTATTATACATAATTACCTCTATTGTAATGGAAACCAAGAAATAATCTATTCAGTCGTGTGAAATTGTGGTTTAAGACAGAAAAGATTTTCTCAAATCATTGCAACTTATTTTGAAACTGCTACTAGGACTTCCTGATTTTTTTTCAATTGATCTGTCCAGTCATCTGTGCAGCATGGTAGTAAAGAGAATTTAATGCATGACAGTGCAAAGGAACAAGAAATCCAGCATTAAAAGCTTCATGCCTTCTGTGTAGCTCTGCATATTCAGATTCAGTATAAGTTTAAGAATAAAAGTTGTATATAAAAAGTTGCTTATCTTTTATTCACTAAAAGCTGTTGTTAAGTTTTTTATTTTATAGAATACCTATATAGCATATGAGGAAAAACAGCAAGAGTTTATGCATACACAGAATCACAGAATGGTTGAGGTTGGAAGGGACCTCTAGAGATCATCTAGTCCAACCCCCCTGCTCCAGCAGGGACACCTAGAGCACGGGGCACAGGGTGGCATCCAGGTGGGTTTGGAAGATCTCCAGAGAAGGAGACTCCACAACCTCTCTGGGCAGCCTGTGCCAGGGCTGTCACCCTCCCAGGAAAGAAGTTCTTCCTGATATGGTGATGGAATTTCCTGTGTTTCAACTTACACCCGTTACCCCTTGTCCTGTTACTGGCCACCACAGAGAAGAGCCTGGCCCCATCCTCCCTATAATCACCCCTCAGGTACTTATGCATATTGATCAGATCCCCTCTCAATCTTATCTTCTCTAGGCTAAACAGGCCCAGCTCACTTAGTCTTTCCCTTTCCTCATAAGATAGATGCTCCAGTCCCTTAATCATCTCATGGCTCTCTGCTGGACCCTCTCTAGAAGCTCCATGTCCTTCTTGAACTGGGAGGGCCCAGTCTCCTGATGCAGCCAGGATCCCATTGGCCTTCTTGGCCACGAGGGCACACTGCTGCCTCATGGTTAACCTGTTGTCAACCAGGACTCCCAAATCCCTCTCTGCAGAGCTGCTTTCCAGCACGTCAAGCCCTAATCTGAACTGGTGCCTGGAGTTATTCCTTTCCAGGTGCAGGACCCTGCACTTGTCCTTGTTGAACCTCATGAGGTTCCTCTCTGCCCTACTCTCCATCCTGTCTAGGTCTGTCTGAACGGCAGCACAGCCCTCGGGAGTGTTGGCCACTCCACTCGGATTGGTGTCATCTGTAAACTTGCTGAGGTTGCGCTCTGTGCGCTCACCCAAGTCATTGATGAAGAAGTTGAAGAGCACTGGGCCCAGTACTGGCCCCTGTGGGACACCACTGGCCACAGGCCTCCAACCAGATTCAGCTCTATTTATCACCCCTCTCTGGGCTCTGCCATCCAGTCAGTCCTCATTTCACAGAAGAGAATATTTTTGTGCTTTTGTTATGGCTAAGGAAATGAATATCCCTGTTCCTAGAACAGAACACAAACTGATATTAAATATCAGATACTAGAAAATGTAAAAATAAAAATCCAGTTTCTAAACTTTAAGACCATGCAAATAAATAGTGCATTAATTACCTACTTTGCTCTTAAAGTAATAAAAAAGGATAAAAAGTAATCTCTCAAAAGTTAATTACCCTTCTACCTTATCTTCTGTGTCTCACCTTCTTCATAAAACACTAGATTAAAAGAGGGTAGTAAACCTTTACCCTACGACTTTACGGTCTCAAACAAGTTCTTATTTTCTCACTATTTTTTGCTGACAGTTACTGAATAACTGTATATTATAAAGAAAAGTCATACCCTCAAACTTCTTTAAGGATAAATGCTAATAAGTTATGCTAAATAGCATTAAGATATAATATAAATATAAAATATTTATTGAGAGTAATTTTGTTAGAATTGTAAATTTCCGTATATTAAATAGCTCTGTCTATACTAAAGGAAAAAATGCGGAGAATAGTATAATTTAGATTGTTTAATAGATTGTTTAAAAATCTGTTAGCATTTTTTTTCTAATAGAATAATAGAAAATAAGCATAAAAAGACACAAAGAAGGCAGTAAATTCTTTTTCTTTCCTTTTCCCATAAAATATTAAAATTAACCTTTCAGGTATATCTAAACAATTCCTGAGAGTTGTCTGTGCAACACTTTCTTTAAAGGGAGGTTTTACCATATCGATACACAAGCTATTGCAAAACTTCCGACTGCCCTTATTGCATTGAACTATAAGGTCAGGTGTCCTTCCAATAGCCTCATCACATTTTTCCTGAAATTTTTCAATAGACAAGGACAACAAATTCTATCTTGGCTTAACCTTACTGAACACTGGTGTGTCCCCTAGATTCTCTGCTTCTTTGGTTAACTAATCTTAATTCATTCAAGTTTTACTCATAGAGTATGTTTTATATTTTTCTGAGCATTTTTCCACCTGTGCTCTTGAATATTGCATTTTTCTTTATCTAATACCTCACAAATAATAGCATTTCTGTTTAAGCACATCAATAGGATGCTATTTTCCTTACAGTAGTATGACAGTTATGCTGAATCATCTTCAAGTAGCAAAAAAACCTAACATCGCTCCCTGTGGAGAACGCATTCTCATAAGATTTTATAGTTTATTTAATTGCTTTTTTTTCCATGCTTTTCTTAGTGCTCTACATTATTTTCAATAACTTTAAATTGTCTACTGTGATAATACCACCATCACATCAATCTATGAAGTGCACTCTCTATTTCATCTGCCAAGATACTAATGAAAACACTGGAAAATCAGATTGACTACCATCTGAGTTTGGCCGAGTCATATCTAAAAGCTAGACCAGTATCTCCAAAACAAATCAATGTATGAATAAAGGGACAAAATAAGGTTTGTGATGAAGGGAGCCTGAAATTCTGAAGATATGGTCAGAAAAAGAAAGAGAGAGAGAAAAAAAAAAAGGCAAAATTGACAGGCATCATGGGTCAAAGGTATGCTAAGCAGTTGTCGTTAGTAAATACAGTGTTGCTGACAAGTACTGCAACACCAGAGGAACAGAGTTTTAGTGACCACTAGAGATGTTGCCTAAATGATCTTTCACCTTCTAAATCAGCAATCAATGAAATCCTGGGATGCTCCTGGAGGATCTGCAAGTTTCAAAGAAGAAAAAATTTAAATAAGGGATTCCATACAGTGTACCACATAAGTTGAAAAGATTTTCCTTCTTGAGTTTCAAATAAAGGAGGAAAAAGGAGAAACTCAAAGACAAGCATACATAATAAATATAAAAAATGGAAATGATGGCTATGCACAAGTATCTCAGTTAAAGAAATGCTGTATTGAAAAAAATGGTGGTTGAAAAAGTTAAAAAAGGAAATATTAAAAACTTAGAATGAAACCTTCAAATGACTAGATCATAGAAGTTCTCTGAAAAGTGAAAAGTCAACATCTTAGCTTCCAGATCATCAGACATGGCATTTAGGAAACCAAAGAAGCACCTAAAAAGGGCAATCATAGATGGTTTAATGGCATAAGACATGAAAATATTTTCTTAAGGAGAGCATATAAGAGGTCTCCATTGTAACTAAAAAACATACGAGTAATTGTTCAATTCAGCATTTGCACTGAAAAACATTTCCCTTCCTCAGCTTTTTATTAAGGAAATCTGCTGTCCATAAATCTGTGAGACTCCTGTAAAACTGCTTCAGAACTGAAATAAAGATGCTTTCGAGAAATATTAACACTGGAATTAACATTATTAGAATATGATACTGCAATAATTATTGCAAATGTATTATTATAACAGGATTTCCAATGTTATTTTAAAAATGTCTGTATTTTCTATATCATAGAGTTTCCACTTCTCTAAAATGATATTGATTTTTAAAATATTTTATTGGTTTTCATAAATTACTGTAAAAATACACAATTCCCTTTTCCATGCTCTTTTTTCCCTTTTGCACAACTCTCTATTCTAACATGGTATACAGGCAGAATCTTAGTCACAGCATTTTAAAGTGTAAAGGGAAACATAATTTATTGGAGATCATATCCAGTTTGTTTAGGGTGCAATCATCCCCATGTAAAGGGCATTACTGCCAAATTCAGGTAGTCAAACACCTTGACAGCCTTCCCTCCCCTCATTCCTGCAAAAAATGAAATTATCTAAATCATGGAGCCAAAAATGAGCCTTTAAACTTCTGAGCCTTCAGGAAGAAATTGCCTTTTGCTGACTATTTGAGATTCATCTCCAGCATTGTATTTCCGTAAACA
Organism: Crypturellus undulatus; assembly: GCA_013389825.1. Taxonomy (NCBI): domain Eukaryota; kingdom Metazoa; phylum Chordata; class Aves; order Tinamiformes; family Tinamidae; genus Crypturellus; species Crypturellus undulatus. The sequence goes on from VWPW01009935.1 coordinate 27,923, forward strand.
TGGAAACGTGGTCTAACTGCTCAGAAAGGACAGTGGATAAACACTGTGCAAACTGTTTTTTTTCTATTTTTTTATTGTCTTTCATATTTTAAATGTCCCTACAGTTTAATCTCTGCTCCCCTCACCTTTCTGTGCTTTGAGTATATTCTCTCTTTTTTCACATTCCAGTCTGTCTTCTATATCCCTTCAAAGTTCCCGATTCAGCCTACATTTCCACTTTTCTTATAACTTTGTTTTCTTAAAAGTTGTCTAGCATAGAATAGCTCACAAGCTTAGCAATTCTCTGAAAAATGTCCTGGCATTAAAATCTCATGTAAGTCTCATGCTATGATTTGTCTATTTTTACTGATTTTCAGTTTTCTGTTTATTAAAACTTTTCTTAATATCCATGCAATCTAAAAAGTACTCAAATGAAAATAGAGATATTAATGGTATGCCTAAGATTAATGGTATCTCAGGAGCTCAGGCTTTAAAGAAACTCTTTCAAGTTATGTAAAATTTATAAGCAAATCAGTGGCTTACTACTCATTTCCAAAATTGTTTCACTGACACAGCAATGAAATGCTCCCTTTGAAACCTTTCGTGATTGTTTAGTTTTGATTATTTATCATTGCAATAGTGCTGTACATGGATATGAAAGTGAAATCTCAGATGTTCCTGAATTATTTGTTTGATCCGCCCTCATCTTGAAAATATAAAATTATTTTAAAGGAAAACTATATTGGTGAAGTCTCAGATCAATGACAAGGAACTATTACTTGATACCTCACAATACAGAGAATAAATTACTATTGCCTATGGATTATAAAAACAAACAAATAAACAAACATAACATAATTCTAGAATACCGCATATGAGCAGATGTGAAACTTGTATGTGAATGGTATGAATTATCATCATCTGGAAGGAGGACTAGTGGAATGGCATCAAATTCTAAAGCTTAAATGAATGATACTGCGAAAGCATGAAGTTTTACTGTGTCTAAAAGTATGCAGAAGCACAACAAAGTCTCATTTAAAAATATGTCACTGTGTTTAAAACAAATGAAAAAAAAGAAAAAGGAAGAACTTAAACACTAAATGCTAATACAGTTACAAGATTAAAAAGAGAAAAAAGAGAAAGTACCGCCATTTCTAACTTGTTTGATTTGTTTTTCAGTTAATAGAAATTCCTTTCTCCTTCAAACTTTACTTGAATTCATCTCATTTTTTATTTATATCTTTATCTGATCCCTAACTTCAATTTTGTGAAATCGCTAATGCAACTAATAAATTGACAAAAATTATATGAGAGGTGATTAAAAATTCAAATAAATTCTTAATATTGTAAGTATAATAACATGAACCGAATAATATCTAGGAAAGAATATGAAATTCTGAATGTCAGACAGGCTTAGGAAAACCACACAATCCATTCTTAGGACTAGCCACCACCTAGTTATTTCAAAATCACATTTTTAAACTCAGTCAAAATTATACTGAAGGTCAAGATATCACAGAATAGGACATAAAAAGGCCATCAATTAATTTTAAAATCTGAAAGCCATTTTCAGTTTATGTGAACACCACAGGAATCATAGAATCACAGAATGGTTGAGGTTGGAAGGGACCTCTAGAGATCATCTAGTCCAACCTCCCTGCTCCAGCAGGGACACCTAGAGCACGTGGCACAGGGTGGCATCCAGGCGGGTTTGGAAGATCTTCAGAGAAGGAGACTCCACAGCCTCTCTGGGCAGCCTGTGCCAGGGATCTGTCACCCTCACAGGAAAGAAGTCTTTCCTCACATGGACATAGAACTTCCTGTTCAGAATCAACTTGCATGATTCAAACATGCAGTCTCGAGTCAAATGTGGTATAAAAACTTGTTTCTGATCTAAAAATAAAAGCATATATAAGGTATACTAGAATCTTTCCATGCATTTTTCTCATAGTTTTCAATAGAATAATCTTTTTCTTTGGACCAAGTTTTCATCCATAGACGGGTAGGTTTGAAATACAGTTCCCATTGTTAATATAAGCAATATTATTGTGGTATGTAGGAACACAAGATGTTATTTCCTTTTTTTGTGTCCTAAATATATAACTATACCATTAATTTGAAAATGCGGAGAGAGCAATAACCGTACTTCCTGGGGACAACAAGGTAGAGTGTCCTACCGAGCATAAAAATTATTTGGGGCATGGGCAATAATGGCTTGAAGTGTCAGGCAAAGTTCTGAGTTTGTATAACTCAGTACAAGAAACTGCAGCGCAATATATTCTTAGAATAAAAGTTTGGTTGTGCTTCAGAATGATGTGCAGGGAACTTTTTATGAAAGATTGGTTTTGAGAGAGCAAGATGGAGGCTTCAGTTTCCATAAACACTGTTACTTAGATGAGAAAAATTGTATATGCTGTTTTTGATAAAGCAACTGACAGCCCTACAAAAACAATACAGTTCAAAAGTGAAATATATAAAACCTGATAACCTTAACTTACATTTATAGATATTCCTGGGGACAAGATCCCTATTGTACCAATATTTCTATATAAAAAAAATATACATCTCCCTCAAGGAAGCTGATTTTTTTCCTGAACATTGAAGAGACAAAGGAGGAGGGATCTACTGACATTCCTTTAAGCATCCATAAGCCATTTTTACTGTTGTTTTCTTGCTTGCAGCTGTTCTCTGAACATATTTGTTAGATTTTTTTTTCTTTTGTATTTTTAAATTTTCTGCAGTTTAATGTTTAGAGAATGAAATCACACATGCTATGAGCATAAGGATTTAAAGATATTTTTTAACCTTAAATTCTAGTAGTCACAAAGTATTAAGAGTCAGCCTACCACTCTCCTTTGGCTGGGCATGGGTGAGTATTTACAAATAATTGTAAATAAGAGTATGCCATTCCTAATGGAAAGAATATCATTGTCTTGAAGTAGTGGTTTAGCCAACTGTGGGGAAGCTCCTGAAAGTGCAAGACTGAAAATTTCTAAAGCAGAGAGGAAGATGGAAGTCCATAGAGTTTTGCTTAAGGAAGGGGGCCGTGATGGGACCTTTTCTGTAAGGTTCTTCCTTATTGACAGAAAATTTAGACATCTGAAAGTGAGAGAAATATACCATAGCTAGGAAGTTAGAGATCTGATAATTTGTCTGTCAATGGAAAATTTCAGCATTCTACTGACTCCATACTGATTTCATATGAGTGATTCCTAGACAGGTCTGGAGATTTGGTTGAGTGTATTTCATCTTCTTTGTGTGACGCTAATAAGTCTAGGAAAAAGAATAGAAAACTTACTTTGCATGCTTCCTCTGTTTGTATGGTATGAAAGAAGCTGATAAACGGTGTGTGCCAATTGGACCTTGCTGGGCCATGAGGAAAGGAGCTCCTTGAAGCACTTCTTTGCATTTATTTTGATGAACTGGACAGATGTTACATGAGGCCAGGAAGAGAAATGGGTGCTAGCAGATCAACTTACACTATGCAAAGGTGTATGCAAAAGGACTCTGCTAGCTACAATTTTATTTTGTCTACCTATGCCAGGAATAAACTGCGGAACACCTAGAAATGCCTGTTCTCTGTCAGTTACCTCTAATACTGTTTGAATGCCTTGACAAGCTTCAGCAGGTATAATTGAAGAAGAGAGGTCTCAAAGGCCTGAACTGCGCACAGATACAGTGAAAATCACTAGTCAGTTAGAGAAGAAATTATATCTCCTTGTGAAATTCAGCTGTAATTGTGCTGTGTTATGGGGGTCTTTTTTGCATCTGTTGGCCGGCCAGAGGCACACCTATAGTTTCGAACTAGACAGGGCATGTACTGACTTATTCTGCTAATGCTAAAGGAACAAGCTGGCTTTTGGGGTGAAATGATGATATTGGGTGCAAACTAGGGAGTTTTGGGGGAAGAGGGAAGAGGAACAAGTGACAGGGGTAGTTCTGTTTTGGAGGAGGGCTGGAACATAAATTTGTAGGAATAAGTTTTTTCTAGGTTTGTTATTCACAAAGCAATTTACTAACTTGAAATTTGTTTTGAATATATTTTGCAGAAGTATCAGGTCAAATAATTCACAAGCCTTAAGCAAAGAGACTGTTTCAAGCTCTACTTTCTGGTTGACTTTATCATGTGGCAGAGATGACAAACATCCCTAAAGTGATATTTTTGTAATTGATTTAAAATCAAATACTACATGTGAGAAGGCAAATTCTTGTCTGAATTGCAGTGAAGTGTAACATCTGTAGAGTTACTCTGGATTTATGGTGGCTTAATCAAGATGAAACTCTGGTCTGGTGCATCCCAGAATTAATCATATGCTGTTCTTGCTGTGCTAGTAGATATTTTAGCACATCTCGGGCAGGGTAGGGGGGAAAAAGAATTCTAAAGTGTTGAAACATCCCAGCTCAGCTACTGCTATGAAATGTGGTTAATAACCAGTGAGCTTTGGTCAGAGGCTCAGAATGTTTTATATTTTCTTGGCACTCTACTCTTGCAAAATGCCAAGGACTCCTCACAGTAGCAAACTATAGGTATGGAGTATATAGTGCTTGCACTTCCATCGCTTCTGACCTTGTCAACATTACGCATGTTATCAGGAAGGGAAAAAATGTGAACAACTACCAGGCTTTTTTGGAACACTCAGCAGCTGAAATTAGATCCTAGCTGGATGTTAACATAACTCCCATTCTAGCCCAGGTTCTACTGGAATAGATCATATTTAACATAACTGCAGAATACTATCTCTTCTACTCACCATCTAATGACAAGTGTGATCAATAATGACTATTCCATAGGAATTTCACTGAGTTCCACCCAATGGCTATGAGAAAATAATACAGTAAATTTGTAGGCAAAAAAGGAAAAAAAATCAAAACAAACAAACAAACAAAAACAATACAAAATGTATAGGTTATACATTTGCAGTTATATAAGTTAGAGTTATAATCATAGTCAGAACCATGAAAGTTCTTCTGTGGATCCTTACATTAGTGTCTTTCTTTTGTGTTTGAATGTGAACTAGCTGGAGTACAAGGGAATAAAATAATCTTAAAAGTAGCTTTTATTTTTAGTAACATTTGTGCTATGCATGTCTTCTATGGATGCAAATGTTTTGTGCTGAATCAGGATATCTGATATAGCCAAGTTATTCCATATATTTCATAGAATCATGGAATCCTTAAGGTTGGAAGGGGCGTTTAGAGGTCATCTAGTCCAACCCCCCTTGCACGCGCAAGACCACCTAGAGCACATGGCACAGGACCGCATCCAAGCAGGTTTTGAAGATCTCCAGAGAAGGAGACTCCACAATCTCTCTGGGCAGCCTGTGCCAGTGCTCTGTCACCCTCACTGTCAGGAAATGTTTCTTTAAGTTCCTATGGAACTTTTGATGTTTAGTTTGTGACCATTTCCTCTTGTTCTGTTGGTGGCCACCACTGAAAAGAGGCCAGCCCCATCCTCCTCACTGCCTCCCTTTAGGTACTTATAGACACTGATTAGATTCCCCCTCAGCCTTCTCTTCTCCAGGCTGAACAGGCCCAGCTCCCTCAGCCTCTCCTCATAGGGCAGATGTTCCAGGCCCCTGATCATCCTCGTGGCCCTGCGCTGGACTCTCTCCAGCAGCTCCACATCCCTCTTGTACTATGGAGCCCAGAACTGGACACAGTACTCCAGATGTGGCCTCACCAGGGTGAGGGGAGGATATATTTCCTTTATTCTCTTCTTTTCCTCCATACCTAGCTTCTTCTTATGCATTTTACCTTTACTGGAAGAATGACACTAACAATTAAGTATTTTTTTCCTTTGTATATTCTGATTAATTCTCTCTTTGCATTTTGCCTTCACAGAATCTTTCACACACTGATGACAGTCTGTCATTCTTGAGTTTCTTTTTCATAGATCTTCAAGTTTAAAATTTCATACATTAATATTACAAGATTTTACGTCTTCTGAATTTTCTCCTACTAAGGAAGGTTGGGAAGTATTGTATAAATCTAGTAAATCCATTTAAGTGTCACAGAATTGTCATCTTTGAATCATCTACATAATTGTAGAAAGGTTAAAAAAGCACAGTTATGTTAATAGCTCTCAGATATTTTTCCAACTGAGATTAAAAAATTTAAAATAAGAACTTGTGGTTGTCATGTGCAGGCTCTGTTTAACTAAAGTACATTTATTTTACCCAAGATAAACTGCAAAATCTTCAAGGCAAGGATTCTGTCTCCTTTTTCAGATTTGAATTTTTTGATATATGAAAACCATAAAAAAGTTTATATGTACATTTAACTGGTTTGTTGTGTTGTAAATAAATTTTCATGCATGCTTTTGCCATCATGAGCTAGTGTCTGTAAGAGATGGTCAGGTCTTGTCCAGCAAATATGAACTCTCTGCTACTGTGCCTGCATATAACTGCTGAAATCCTGACAGTACTGAGCTGATGAATATAGTCTATTGTGGTCCTATAATGCCCTTGGGAATATCTTTTTAAGAGGATAAGAGGGCAGTAGCAAGCTAGTTGCTTCATGATAATACCTGAGAGTCAATTTTATCACCCTTCAAAAAAAGAAAGAGTAAAATAACGAGAAGCTGGATGTTCAATACAACAAGGTTTTCAAGGTTTTGAATTTGTTTCATCCTCAAGGGCTGTAAACTTGCTTTGTACAGCAGTGTTTAACATTTCTCTCATATGATCATACATGCAGATGGATCCTGGTTTTCTGCAGGAAATAGCAGATACAACATCTTAATCAGCATATAGTTTGGGATGAATCTTATTTGAAGTACTTCCATTTTTTTTCATCAGGCACTGTAGTAGTTAAGTGCATAACTTGTTCCAGAAGCTGACAGATTATTTTAAATAAAAGAAGCAGCAGTCTCAGACCTCTCCTCTCAAACTGTAAGTCCCATTTTTATGTCTAGCTAAGCATAATTATATAAATATAAGCAAGAATAAAGTCTGACAAGATGAAATTTGAACAAGATTGTTCATGTTAATCCCGATTCTTCACCTCAGTGCATCCATTTTTATTTGTTGTGACTCTATCGACAGGAAACATTACCCAACACTTATGCATAATATTTCATGATAGCTTGATATTTTCTGAACCCTTAGGATACACAGTAATTTCAGCATACTGAAAAGTAACCTAGTACTGAGCCTAAAATATAATTTTACTACAGATATCCTTTAGAGTGGAGGCAAATATGTTTACTAAAATTCTTTGAAATACTGTACAATACATGTAATTATTTTGTTTCCTGGCATTCCAAAGTGCAATAGCTCCATCATGTCAGATAAGCCTGTTTCTTTGGAGATAGGACAGCCCTTCGCATATACCGGCAATTCACACATATACAGATCATTTCTTGCACGATCCTGCCTAGGATTGATATCTGAGATCTGCTGAACTCCAGCCATGTGTCTGTATGGGCTAGCACACATATGCCACATACAGACCATAGCCTGCTAACCTATGGCATACCTGCTAGCCATTCACAGCAGTTATAGATATGGGTGTTTTCCACAATATACATATATGCAAAGCTCTGGGCTTCAGTAAGACATGGAAAATATGCATGAACTCATTGCTGAAAACTAAGACAAATGGTTTGTGAAAAGATGTGATAAAAAATGTTGTAGATGCAGCTGAAGCAGCAATTGGATTTGGTTGGTGGGAGGGGAAAGAGAAGAAAGTGGGGCATTTGCTTAAATCAGGAGATTTAAACTTTTATTTCTGTAGTTGTGCTTTATTCTCCTTGTAAGTCTCAATATCCGGAGAAAATGTAGTATTCATCCTTGCACTAGCATCATTTATGACACATTCCACTTTTTTTCCCCCCAGATCCCATTCCTTCCATGCTGAATAAGTCATGAATGTTTAGGATGAAAGACAGAATGTCATGTACTAGGATGCTTATGTACCAGAGAAATGTATCAAATATTGGTATTTTCCTGTTTTCAGATATTGTAATGTATATAGTTGTTTTGATTAAAGAAATCAAATATTAATTGTACTTTTATGGTGTGATAAAAGAATAAGGATAGAAACAGGTTTGTGCAGCTTTGGACAAGCCTTTTTTGTAGTTATCATTATTATTTTTAATGAATACTTCTCTCCATTGGTAACTTGGGAATCTTGGGAATCTCAGATAGATGTCCTCACCTCATCTCTGAACCACAGAAAATTGCTCTCATACACTCTCTCTGGCCATTGTTAAATTTGTCTGTTAGATTTCTGCAAATATATTTATCGTTTATTTTTCTTCTCTTCTAGGTGGAGGAGGAGAGAGAGAAAAAAAATGAAAAAAGCTTCTGTTTGTTAAACTACTCTATAAAAATATATTCTGATAGTTATAAACTATTATTCACAACTGTATATTCTACCTTTTTTGTAATTTTGCTGTGTTTGTATCCACCCACAATAAGGATACAGCTTTGAACTGTCATGTCTTTTATTTTCACTCCTTTAGCAACCCATATAAAGAATTTCAGATTTGATGAGAGTACAGGAGCTGTAAACACCCCATGATTCGCAGCTTCCACTAATAGGGATAAAAATACATCCTATAGGGTAAAGAGATTCTTTAAAAAGGATATTCATTATTCAAGGTGGTTGAATAATCTGTGAATACGTTATGCAAAAAGAAAAAAAAAAGAAAAAGGAAAAAAAAAGGAAAATAGACATGATTTTTCATTTTGCAAATGTATTCATCATAAGCATTCAACAAATTGCTTTGAATAGGTTATTTTGAGTTTCTTGGCTGGTCACAAAATAGTTTTTCTATTCACTCAGAATTTAAGGTTTAGTATTTTTCCATTCTGTTTTGTGTAGTTTACCATGTAAACTTTTTTTTTTTCCTCTTCTGGATAAAAGATCTGTATAGAAATTGCCGTGGTCCATGTCTCAACAAAAATACTTGCATGGGGTACAGACAAACATCATGACAGTACAATGGAATACAGAGATGACAGTACAATGGAATACAGAGATTTTCTGGACAATGATTTCTAAACAAATAAAAATTGATTATGGACTTTTTCAGAGGCCCTTATATGATTCATTATATGATTTATTTAAATGTCATTTAAATCTACTCCTATTCTTCAGATAAAGTTTGTGCAAAAGGAGGAGGAAATACACATCCAAAACTTGAACATAGTAATATTTCTCTTAAGTGTGAAGTATTTTTTAAAGAAATATCAACTTAGAGAAAAAAAAATCCAAGATTCTACTTAGCAATTCTACTTTAGGTTTATAATATATTTATAGGGCAGGTATGAAGGTCTATTCCAAGTTTCAAGTTTTACAGGGATCTTGGGTAAGTTGTGCATTATGATTACCTTCTGACTGATTTTCTTTATTGAAGAAATTCTGATGGTACCCCACAAGGATAAGGTGGTCAAAATTTGGGCTCAAATATTTTTTTCTTTATGTCCTTCTCTATAAAGCACAGGCAGGCAATGTACCCTGCATTAGTATGTATTGGTGGAAAATTCTTCTGAGTATTAGGTGGTACTGGCCTATCTGAAGTTCAACTATTTCAAGTTGGCAAGTTTTGCTCTCTGCCTTTTGCTCTACAAAAATGCAGACACATTGTCTTTGTATTAGAACTCCAATAAAATACCTTTCAAAATGCAAATTTCTGTCTTGTAAGTTATCTCCCTCTGAGTCAAATGTGCAGGCTCTAGGAATTTATTACATGTCCTTGATATGAAACATATGTCCAGTTTATTAATCTAAGTTCAGTACTGGGAAATAAATAATGAATGTGCAGTGCTTCCTCTGAATGCAAGTAGAGCACAATCGCCGTTTATCATCTTTCACTTCTTTGAAAATCTCTCGTTTTTCCAGGCTGCTTTGGTTTGTGGTAGGGAAATTGCTATCTGTTTTTCTCTTTTCCTTAATTGTTCTGATTCTTGCTGAAGCAGCTGTTCTGGAGAATGACTTCTGCCTTCCAGAAACCAACTCTAAGGCAGTTAAGAAGAAAAAAAAAAAAAAGAGTGAAATTTGATTCAAAGTATTTTGTTGTTTTCATGTATATTTGGTTTTATTTATTTATTTATTAACTTGCAAAACAGATATAGTTCCTATCTTGCTGCTTTTCTAACACAGAGATTTGCAGTTCCCCACACTGGTACATATTCTGAAATAACAACCAGAAGTCTTTACATAAATTAATTAATATTCTACGTACAATACTTCCTTTCTCAGCTTTTATTTGCTCAAGATAAATAGTTATAAACTTTGCTCAGGCCAGGAACATAAATCACCATGTTCGTATTCCTCTCTGTTGTCATCCATACAGGTAGAAAATTCAACAAATTTTTAATGTGGAATAGGGACTAAGTTCCAGACATTCTATATCTGCTAAAAATTCTAGGTAGTGAGTCATAGCAGTAGAGGCTTAGAGCACTTATCATGTAGGATGTTTGGTTCATAGCCATGTTACAACTAAAAAAGGAGAGATGAAATTATATTTCTTTCACATCTGAGAATGACAAAAAGGTAGAGGAAGAAAACTCTGCTCTTCCTTTTTGCTGTTTTTACCAGTCTATTCCAGTGTTTTGATAAAGTCACTACTTTTGTTGTATCAGACAAAATGTTTTATTTTTATATAAAATCCTTTTCTTTGGAGAAACATCAATTCTTTTGACAGTCCTACATGTTAGATATTCCCTCAGAGAAGGAAGAAATCAATAGAGTGAATTTTGTTTTCCTATGATTTTTTTTTTTTTGTGCAGATTGTAACTGTCATTAGAAATGAAAGATCCTCCTTTTTTTTCCCAAATAACTGAGCATTGTCAAAGAGAGTCAATACTTTACACTTGCTTTCCTATGAGTTGCAATATGGTTTTCCATAAGAAAAGAGACTTAAGGGAAAATTGTTCAATTTCTTGTTAATGGTAAAATCTTGAGGTTTTGGACTCATGAAAAACTGTAATTGAAACAAATGAATGAAAAGGATTAAAAAGGATTTAACCACAATTTGGCAAAATGCGTTTGAGATTTCAGTTTCTCTTTTAAAAATATTTTTATCTTTCTTTCCAATTAAAGGTGTCTTTTATTTTTTATTAAATCCATGATGATGTACACTCATCCTCGAGGCATTACATTGTGATGAAGAGATTATACTTTACTATAAATTCAAAAAAAAATTTCATTACTTTCCCACTGCATCTGAAAGGCTTAGATGAAACCATCTCAGCTCACTCAACTGTGTGATGAATAAAGTTCCTCAAATCAAGAGCAAAGATATCTGCACACTTGAAAGTTTTCATCAGCATTACCTGAGCTGTTCCTGTGCCGATGAAAGATTCCTATGGTGCAAGTGAAAAAAAAAAAAGATAAAATGTCTTGCCAAAACCACTTAACACCAGCTTCTAAAACTGAAATTAAGCTCAAAATGGAAAATTTTCTTTCAGTTCTAGATATCACCTACCATAACTGTTTGTATTATTCAAGCAACAAGATATGACAGACTATGCGGCAGTGCTGATTAATGGACATCTTGGGTGCATAGTGAGGCATGAAGTGAGACTGATGCACACAAGAAGTACATTAATCACAAATACAGAATCCCATTGTCCCTTTGGAATGAATAGATTTCCTATATAAAAAATATATTGTTTGCGTTTATTTTTAATGGTGTCATAAGTTATAAAGTTTTATGGTTTTTTTTTTCCTCTTAAAATGTGAATTATGCATTTTAGGCATATATATATTTGGTTAGGAATGTGTGTGTGTGTGAAAAGGGGCATTCAAATTTGTTTGAAATCCTCTTTTTGTGTGTGTGTTTGTGTGTGCATTCAAACAAGAAGTTTGGAAGTTGGTTAATAGTTTGGAGAACAGCCATTTTAAACTGACTAAAAGGCCTTCAAAATGTATTGTATGTATTATACACATTGCACTTTTACAACATAAGTTGCATTTAAATGCAATTAATAAAAAGGAAAGTTATTTATTTAGATCTTGACTTAAGTAAAAAAATAAAGTGGACTGGAAGCAGTCAGAGCAATCTTCGTTTCACCTACATCAATCTGACTGTTCTTCTCTTTCATGTGCCTGTACCTCTGTGTCTTATTATCATGTTAGTAGCTTTATGTCTGATCAACATTCATAATACCTGTGCTTAGTAGGAGATGTTATACAGTTGCAGTCATGATCCCCCTCCTGCCAGCAGGAGAGGAGCACAACTGATTACTTCCTCAACCAGTTCTAATACCTTAAGTCTTCAGTCATACTCAGGAGAGATCATTATATTTTGATATATGGTGGGCATTATTTTAACCCTAACCAATATATTACTTTTAAATTTCACCTGATCAGAAAATAAAAATGTTGCAAATATGAGTCTTCCATGCACATGTACAATTTATGTTTATATGTATACTTGTACAAATGATGACACTGTCTATTGCCAAAATGTATCTAGTTATAGAGGTGAGTGTATGTGTAAGGTGAAAGCATCTGATTCATTAAGTTTTTCTGATGCAGAACCTTTTCATTTTTTAAAAAAGTCATTAAGTAACATGAAAAGTGATAAACAAAACACAGAGAGACAAAGCCCTGGTAGTAGGGCAGTCTAGTGCGCCCTGCTAGACAGTGACAGGGACTAAAACTTTCCAGTTACTAAGAGATGGGGGATAAAGAAAATACAAGCATAGCTTCAGAGAATACCAACATGGACTTTGTAACAGATGAGGAGAAACAATATGAGGATTTGGGATATCTGAAGGATGCCTGTAGGGCTATGCAGAAGTTATTAAGGGGATTTTTTTGAGGAGAGGCTGGAATGGGGAGGAAGGCAGTACACTAGGGAGGAACATGGAGGAACAGAATATTCTTCTCTGGTTGCCTCCTATATGCCAGGAATAGAGTCACAATGACAGTGACATGAAGGTCCTGGTGTCGCAGCTGGAGCTGGACGGCAAGTCATGGTGTCCAAAAGCTCAGGCAGCATTTGATGGAGTCGAGTGTTGGTGTTTTCCTGCTGTGTGTGTGTGTGTATGATGCAACCTTGCTCCTGGCTGACCCTGCAAACGAGAAAGCAGCAGCTGTGACATCAGCCTGGGATTTGGAGACCTCTGGGTCCTGGGAGCGACTGGCTGGCTCCAGCAGCTGGGACAGGAGGATGACCATGGGAGGCAGTGGCCCACATAATATCCCTTGAGAATAAACATTGAGAAAGAGACTTTAAATAGCCTTATGCCTGGTTCATGAATGATTCAGGAAATACTGAAAAATCAGCTAAAGTTTTCCCAGCAACTAGAATATTCATAGACCAGGGCCTGTGCAAAGTCTCATGGCATCTTTGTTCTGATAATACCCTTCACAGCTTTGGAAACACAAATCTCAGCAGTGCAGATGTTGATATGCTCTATATAGTAGTGTTCACAGCTCAATATCATGTCCTCTTACATTTAATTTGTGCCATTCTTAAAATATTTTCCTCTTTGTAACTGAGACATTTCTATGCCAGGCAAAACATGTTTATTTTATACGTGTGTCTTAGCAGCAAACTATGGGATTTGAAAAGTCCGAAGGAAGCCTATGTTTTGAACTAATAACACATTTATGTCATTTATATGTTCCTGTGTGTATCAGAAAGGTTATAAGTCAACATGAAGCTTTCATGAGAAATTGGAGAGGATCAGGCTAAGGTCACAAAGAACACATCTCTAGCAACACATTAATGCTGTATTTGTGGAATTGTGGAATATATCAAGATTCCCTTATTACAGTGCTGTTGGTTTTTATTTGACTCATTCTACCCCTTGGTTTTACAAATCTTTTTACCAAGTATACTTCCTTTCCTTCCTCCTTCCACTTCATGCCAGGATTTATTTATTTATTTTTATATTACCTACCATAAAGTTAGGGACTTAGGAAAACTCTACAAGCACCTCACACAAGCAGTGTGATTTAATTTTCTGTCAGTGTATAGCTCAGCTAACATCTTTTTGTATTGGAAGGCATTTTAGAAAGTACAATTGAGTAATTTATTTTAAGTGAGGTAGTACAAAGTTTACTGACAAAACATATCAATTATATAAAACCCCTGAAGAAAATTCACTTTTTGCAATGCAACTTTGTAGTGAAAATTTTCACAATTTTGGCAGGCTTGCAAGTACATTGCCAGCTCCCTTCTTTTGGTGCTATTGATTCAGTCCACTTAAATTCACTGCAGTTTACAACCCCTCTAATTCTATCCTTAACAATCACACATTCTTCTGAAATTTATTAAATTAATATGTTTTTAAGGTTTTCTCCTGCTTTCATTTTTAATATTATTTTCTTACCCTATTTTTTATTACAGTGTGGAGTTTGAAGGCTTTTGTACTGAAAGAATGAGCTTACATTTAGAGTGATGATGCCTTTTAGAAGGCTACAATGTCTTCAACATTTCTCTGACTTTGTGTGTGGATAAAGGAAAACTATTTCACAGGTTCTTGTTAAAAATTGGGTGTTGTTTGGTCCTGATCTGTCTTATGTATTATGTCAAAACATGATGTCTGTGGTTTATGTGGGGGTTCACAGGCTCATGTAGGGTAGGTATGTGCTATTTCATCTGAGGAATATATATATATACATATATACACACACACGTATGTATACATATAAGTATACGTGTGTGTATATATATTTTCAATATGTACTTAGAGAATACAGGTAACCTCACTGGTGGTGAGCCAGACTGTCTTGTTTTAGCTATACTACCAGATGCTTTGGAACAAGTTGCTTAGGTTTGGGATTTCACTTGGTTTGATTCTTAACATCAGATGATGAAGACTGTTCCCAGTCCTGTAGGTATGCATACCTTACTGACCATCTCAGCTAAGGCATAGTTGAAGTAGCGACTTCAGTGTGTGTGCTGATGGTAGATCATGACTTTTAGTTCATTTTAGGGATGGTACTGTCTAGGTGTGAATCTAGACATTTCATTGAGTTATTTTTTCTCGACTGAAAATTCTATTTGTTTGAGAAAAACTGTAGTAAGCCAAACCAAACGAAGTTTCAAAACTTCCAAAATATCAAGGAGTATTTCTAAGACAAGACAGTATATAGAAGCTATAAAGATTTTTTTTTCCTATGTCATTAATCCTACTATCAAGGCATAGAATATGCAAAAGTACATTAACTCTACAGAATTCTACCAGCAGGTGTGCTTTTCTTTTCAAGTTAATAATTTCATTGCAATGCTACTTACATTTTCCTGACTCAAAATAAATTAATGTTTTTTGTTAATTTTTAACATTAATTTTGCTCCTCAGAGAAAAACATAAAGGAAATTTCTAAAGGAGAATAAATGTAAATTAAAAAAAAATATTTGTCAACTTCTGTTCTGCTAGCCATCTGAAAGAAAGATTACTTGAAACAATAATATAATTAGAAAGAAAAAAATGCATAAATGCCACCCTCTCCCTCCCCACAAAAATCCTTCTGTTATCAATGATAGTGATTAAATAGCTGTTAAATAGGTTTAAAAGTATCTCTAAAAGACAAAATATTTCAACATAAAGACATATTTTATCAGGTAAAGAGAGGGATTATGGAAATTTTTCAAAGATTTGGTTTTTTAAATCTCAATACATTTGTATTATATAAATAACAGAAACATCTTATCTTTTACTACTAACAGACAGTTTGATTTTACAGATAATTTCATAAGTAAGCAAACTCTACATGGATTTGAAATTATTATTTGTTAAATGAAAAAAAAAAAAAGACAACCAATCCTTCTAAGAGTTTTTGAATTAATCGTGTTTAAACATAGCTTTCATCTTATTTTCTAAAACCTCTTTTGGGACTTCACCTTATGCTTCAGTGATTCAAACTCTAAGGCTGCTATCCAGTCACATGGTCCTTTAGACTTCAGCTTCTCTTCAGGTTTCCTCATATAACTCTTTTTGACCATTTCAACGTATAAGTCTTTTGTCTTTGCTCTTAACTGAGAGCAGTAAAAAAGACTTATTCCCTACTTCCGATTAGCCTCGTTGCCCTTCACATTTTGTTAATGAAAATCTTCTGAGACAGAGGCCCAGACCCATGTTCAATTTACAAACGTGTTGGAGGAGGCATGATAGATTTCTACACTGGCAAAAACTTCATATAGTTGTTGAATCTTTGCTAATTTCCTACTAATTAGTAATAGCCAGTTCTGCTTTGTGATCACCTGCAAGACCTGGGCCTGTGTTTTCAGAGAGCTATTTGTCGTAACTCCCAGAGCACTTCTGATTACTTCAGGACCTTCACCCTGCATCTAAAGTTTCCTCTTTTATTTATGTGCATCACCTGGCATTTGCCAACAGTGAATTTCCTTTGCCATTTTAAATTCCAGTCATTCAGTATTGTGCAGTTCTTCTGTAAGTCTTCATATTTGTTTTTGTCTTTACAAATGTGATTTAGTTAGTAGTCTCATTAATTTTTGTCATGAGTTTCCACTTCTTATGACTTTCGATTAGTATGTTGAACAGCATAGGTCTTAGAACAGGTCCCTGTAGATTTGCAGTGGTGACCTTCCTGCACTGTGAAAGCTGACTAATTATTCCTATCCTTGGTTTGCTGTCTTCTAATCAGTTATTAACTGGTAAGATTAATGACTTTCCCCCTTACTCTATAATTTTTTTGGTGAAGTACCTCATCAAGTACCTCTTAGAAAACCAATTAGACCTTTTTGACTCTGTCTCTCTTGTCCACATACTTTTTGGCTCCTTTAAAAAATTACTAAATTCATGCTTCCTTTTACAAAAGAGCCATTCTGACTTTTCCAGAACATATTATTATTAATCCTTATCCCCACTAAAATTTCCTTTCATTTCTTTCATTTTATTTGTCTTTCTCATAAGTATTTCACCAGATTCTCAAAGCAAAACACGACTCTCCTTCCCCTTCACTCATCATTCCTGCAAAAAGCAGAAGCAGCACATATGTTACCCTTCAGTCTATGGCACTAGGGCGGTTTTAATTGACAAGTTATTACTATATTTGAATTTGACAGTTTAGCTATTTCATACTTCAGTTCCTTTACAACACTTGGGAGAATACCAACTGCTTGTATCAGCTTGCTACCATTCATTTTGTTGATTCGTGCTAAAACCTTTTCTATTCACACTTAGATTTCAAACATATTCTCTGATGAACCTTTTGAGAGGAAAGGGACTGTTGGCATGTTTAAGATCTCCCATTACAGACACAGATGGGAAAAAAATAGTCTACTTTTTCTTCAGTGTCTAAATTTTTAGCTGACATATTTTCTGGGCATCTGAACCATATTACTTGTAAGCATTTTATCTTTCTAGCTGCACCTTTCTATTTTTTTTTAAGTCTTCTGATGTAGTTCCTTTAATTAAATCATATGTTATTTTAATGGATTTTATCTCTTATTGATTCTATTAAGATTTTACATCTTGATTTATTGTAATAAGAATTTAGGTACATGAGACAAGCAGGTACTTTCTAATAGGAATATTTTGAATTGGATGTCACTTACTCCTTAAGACCTATCTTGAACCTCCATAAGGTATTAATTTATTTTGTCTGCAAAATCAGTGTCAGTATCATGTAATGATGCAATTTACCCAATCCAGGTGAGCTAAATTAAGTTCCAGTTGCTCCTGTATTTCATTTACTTGTGGTTCCTGTAGTCTGTCTCATACCATCTGTCAGAGTCGAATACTCTCTAAGCAGTTTCTTTTAGATATTCCACACATGGGGGGTGTAATGCTTACTAGTAAAATTTACTTCATGGAAGATAATTGAAGTTACATGGGAATTTTGAATTAGCAGCATGATAGAACAATATATTAAAATCACAATACAAGTGCAAGCTACATTGTTATTACTTTCCTTGGACAGTCAGTAGTGTATAATACCTCTCATATCAATATTTGAATCCTCTCACTGCCTAATAACTATGTTATTTCTAATTCTTTTCTAGACATTTTAATACACTTTTTCACTATGTATGTGATCTACTCTATCTTTTCTGTATATGTAGTGCTGTGTTTAACACTAGGATACATATTAACTTACTTTCTTGTTTTCTGTTATGCAATATGACCATCCACACTCTCACTTTCTGTTTCCAACTTTTATTTATGTTTTGTATCTGTCATTATTCTTTTTAAATGGGACACTTGTCTGACTGTTTTTTACTATTTTCTATTGAACCTTACCAATTGCTTATCTATTCTTTACCTGTGGATAGTAAGTTACCATAATTTATACCTGAAGGAGTCATCGTCCCAAACCATCCTTCTGTACCTGCTGGCTATAAGTTGTTTCCCAAGCTTGGTAGTTCATTAACTTAGAAAGATCTTATCCCTTTCCATCTAGAAGTGTGCCAAAGTGCATGGCGAATAATTTCCCTTTTGAGGAAGTATCTCTTCCTAATAATAATAATAAAGAGTATCTCTTTCCTCTGGTTAGATTCAGACCAAATATCTAACTTACTTTTAGGTGAACCCTCTCTCCACGTGACTAATGCGTGAACGAACATTTTTGGTCTAATTGATTTGTTACTTCAGTTGAATATTCTGGTTTAGGATTCTTGTTGCTTACGGATAGTCCTGTTGCCCTACAGGGCTCACAGTACAGATTTACCTGTTTAAAAGTATGGTTCATTTTACCACAATGCTGCAAAATCAGAAGTCCACCAAACAGCCTATCATCAGACTGGCATTCTTGCAGAAAAAGAAACAAGGTCTACTGCATACTATTGCTGACACGTTAAAATCATAGGACAGACAGTTGTTCACAGAGAGACTCAGACCCATCTCAAAAGGGTGGAAAGGCTACAGGATTGAGTAAGAGAGATGAGAGGTCTGACACCACTGTGATTTCCATCAATATCTTCATTTAATCTAAAAAAAAAAAAATTAAAAAGTTAGAATAGATGAACCAACAAAAGGTCATATAAATGCAACTTGGACCATCCTTTCCTGGGTATCTATGCTTCAGTGGCAGAAGGAAGTGAAAATTCATTAGGAATGTGTGTATGTGGTGGGACGAGGAGTGGAGGAGTGGAGGAGTGGGGAGGAGGAATGCCAAACCCGGTGATGAGGTTTCTAACATTAATGGCAGGAGCTGAATCCAATACATGGCAGATTAACATTAATACATTCATTTATACATTAACAAGTAATTGAGGTGAGTATGGATTGACCTTTTCCAGGTCAATCTCTCTCACTAGTGAATTGGGGAAAACTAAGATTTAATGATATTTCTATCTCACTTCTACATCACTGGGGCTGTAGAATTAGATTTCTACTAATTCTACAGGAAGAACAGTACTGTTTGATAACAGGCAGAGAGGCTGGTACTTGTGAAGACTATTGAGGATACACACACTTGCATGCAACTGAATATCACAAATGCAGAATTATTTTAAGTTAATACATGAGTCCTATTATATCTTATGGGTGTTTCAGAAAGACTTCGTAGGAGCTAAATTTGATTAAAAAAATCCATATTTTTATAAGTGCAGTAGAGGTTCACAGTCACCTATTTAAACAGATAAAAGCAAAAAAAAAACCCCCTCAATCATAAGTCTATCCTTTATAAATCACCCTCTGCAGGTGAAAAACAAAGAACATACAAGTGACCCTTCAAGCCCCATGAAGATTTAGATTAGTCTCCTGGGGAATATCATATATGAATGACACTATCAACTAACATTATTTCTCCCCTCGGAGGGTGTAAATGAGAGCTTAGAAAGGCATAGCTTTCAATTTTCAGTGAAAAGTTTCATGGTCAGATTAAAAATCACAAAGACTTCCCAAGGTGGAAGCTTGATACTACAATATTACAAAAACTATGAACCTTTCAAAAGTTTTTGCATTCAAATCCTAAGAGCTTGAATATGTGAAAAAAAAAAAAAAATCTGAGGCTTTCCAGTGGGCATTAATTTTTTCCTAAAAATTTCTTCTTCATTAATAATGTTCATAATTTGGAATTAATAATTTTTGCCTCCTTTACTGTGCTGATTTAAATATATTTTTATTTAGTATGTCTGAACAGTTGCAATTTTGTAAAACATAATAAAATCCATAGAAGAACCTGCTGATTTCAACATTCTCGGTTCTCAAGGAATGCCATGAATGAATAGCCTAACTGCAAGACTGGTCTTTTTAACCTTTCTTTATGCAGTACATAAGCAGCTTTACAACTGTTGTATTGATCACTACACTGTACTTAAACCCTGGGAAATATATTTCTGTTATGCTGTGAAACAAGAGATATGCCAAATTCAGATAAAATCTGTTCCTTTGAAACCTTAGAAGCATAGTTAGTTTCTGTAACAGTTCGATAGATGATATAAACATTTTGACAGTAAAATATTTGGTGGTGAATACAGTGTAAAACTATCTGAGAATAAATGTACTGTGACTTGGAATATAAGACACAATTTTCTTTGCATAGAGACAAAATGAAGTGATGACAGAGTTCACAAAAACTATTCTCCTAAAATTGCAATTTGACCTTGCTTTTCGATAAGAGCCTTTCAAAAAGTTAAACCTGACAGTGCAAGAAATCTCACAGAACTGTGACTGTAAACTGGCAATTGCAATGCAGCAGTTCCCAAATTCTTCTTTAGTATTCTCTTCAGGAGAATACTAAAAGAGATTTCTGGGTATTCAGGCCATAGTACTGAGTAGCAGTATGAAATTGTACAAGTTAATTGGTCGATGGAATCCAGACTTTCTGCTTATTATGCTCAGTACTGGTAGACCATAAGCCTGGATTTGCTCTTCCCTCTTTGGACACTTTCTTGGGAAAGCACTGAGTACAATATATTTTTCTGAAAGACTGCTGAGATTTTTGGGCTAGTAGGTAAAGGAGAGTTGCCATCACCTCTGCCTGTTTCCTAAGAAATGACAGAGCTCCAATTTGGAGCTGAATGGAGAGTGTGAGACACTTTAATACTAGACAGAAGCAAGATTTAAGATACATTATTCTATACTGTATTTCCTATCAGCTGCTTCACACAGCTTCATGTTAAAAATGTAAAACCATTATGAAAATTTTCGCAAGTTTCATATACTATACAGGAAGTCTAACTATCTATTTTCAGGGCAAATTATTTTTTTTAAGTCATAAAATCTGCATATTTTCTATTCTCAAGAACTGTTTTATTGACACTTTTATTTTTTATTAACAGACTTTCCAGATATCTTTTTGTTTTGATATCTGTAAAGACACTACCATGTTGAGTCATTTGTTGGGAAACACCAACATATGTGTTTGCGATAGAGATGCTGTAAGCAAACATCCTCATTAGGATCTCTTTCTCTTCCCTCCATGTGAATTGCTACACTAAGTACTGATTCCCAGACACGAAACTAAACAGCTCCATACTTGGAGGATGTTTTAAAAAGCTACATTTTACATATCTTGTGGCGGTATAGGGAAGAAGCTTGGAGCAGCTCCATAAGAGCATCCAGCTAGTTCCTGAGAGCATCTTTCAAAGCAGGAGAGCTTCAAGTGGCACTACAAAACCCAATGCCTGAGATGTAAAGAGCCTGTCTGTCAGCTGGGACTTTTGAAAATGTGTCCATATTAGCCAAACTCTATCCACATGAAAGATCATATTAAAACTTCTTCTATTGACTTACTTACTTAAATGATTAAAGACTACTATTCACTTTTTGCAATCTCTTCTGAAGATTTTAAGCTGTCGATTCATATTTTTGGCAAACTGAAACAGTAAGAGAAATTCTTATTGTTCATGAGAATTGCTTATAAAAGGAAGTAAAAACAAACATGGACCAGGCATATGGCAACTATATTTAGCCTCTGTTGTCCAACAGCCCTACAGGGCAGTATAAATAAAAGATTGTAAATACTCCCGTATGTTATTATGAACTCCTCATGCCATGTGATTGGATGCCCACGGAAGAGAATTTTGGCATTATAAATTAAAACACTGAAATATTGTACTTAGAATCTCACAGCAAGGTCATTCTATATGCTCTGTGAGAGTCTCAGGAAATAATGAGCAGATTGAGGAGATTACATTATAGAACTGAATTATGCTTAGATTAAATCATAAAATACATGCTCTGACAATTAAGCTGAAAACTAAAGCCCAGAAAACATAAGAAATCTGAAGTATGGACATAAGTCTTCTTAAATTTCACTACCAAACAGATGCTTTATAAAATGCACTGAGTCAGATCTGCACTTGGTGTAAGTAGTATGATCCCTAGAAGTGAAAATATCTATGTCAGCTCAGTCCAGTCAACCTTTTTCATATGTATAAAATACATCAACTATTATATGGACATTATTGCAGTGCTTGGACCACATAAAAGAGAAGAGAAAAAGCAAAACACTCTCAAGAAAATTAACAAGAGCTTAGAATGGAAGTAAAACATTTAAATTGTAATTTGAATACAAAAGAAGAAAACCTAAGAAAAAACAAATATGGTTTTAAATGATCTACTTCAAGACTGCAATCTGTCAAGCAGGAGAGGGCAGGTATTGCGCTCAGGCTACTAGATTTTAATGTATTAATTACGATCTGTAACAGGTCATGCTGGGGTGCCAGCCTGCTCATGACACATTTAATTAGCTGAGTCTATTCTGTAGTGCAAAGATTATGAGGTGTTCTAGAGACTCAATACAGTGGCACAGGAAATCTTATAACTTCAAAGTGAGGCAAATTGGACAAAAACATTTTGAACTACTCGTACAGTCTTCAGAGAGCCTCTGTTAACTATCACCCCTCTGCTAATTTCCTGAAGGTATTTTGACAAAGTTAGCAAAATGTAGGGTTCACAATGCTTTCACATGTATGTGTGTGTGTGTATTTATTTAAAACTAACTAAGACAAGGAGATGTTTTGGAAAGTTAAGGTGGGGAAAGTTATTTTGCTGCTTTTTTTTTGTTGTTTTGTTGCTTTTTAATATATTTGGGGTTGA
This sequence comes from Crypturellus undulatus, assembly GCA_013389825.1. NCBI lineage: Eukaryota > Metazoa > Chordata > Aves > Tinamiformes > Tinamidae > Crypturellus > Crypturellus undulatus. The sequence continues at coordinate 50,818 of VWPW01009935.1, forward strand.
AACCACATATGCCAAGTTTTAGCTTGGAGCATTTTTTTTAATGGTTGTGCTATAAACTCCCACAGAAAGTGTTATAATAGAAACACTGACAGGCATTTAACTATAACACTACTAGCAGTGTTGTTATAATAATTGGATTTGGGGTGGAAAGGAAAGCTAAACTTACAGATTCTTTCTGCCTTGGGGGAGCCATTCATTTCTGTCTAAAATAGCTATGGCAAAACTTAATATCAGCATAGGAAAAAGATACTAAAAAAATGAATGGTTTCATCTCTACTAGCTCCAAGAAAACAATCGTTACTTGATAGGTTTAGTGATGCATGAAATATTGGAGCCTACATCTGGGGATCGTTACAAAAAAGAATAAATAGATTTATATTGAATGTCTTAATTTGTTGCTTTAAATGAAAATGAGAAACTTGATATCTGACATAAGTCAGATCTTTTCATTGGATAGTTCTTTGAAGTGTCAAATTAAACAAAAACACCCAAATAAAACTGTGGAAATAAAGTTTGAATTAAGAATGTATCCTGCAGATCTTTATCCTGAAGATCATGTGATATAATACAATTAAAATAAAAACTTCTCTTTCTCCTTTTTTTTTTCCCCTATTACTGAGTTTGGCAGATCTCAATAACATCTTAATGTTTATGCCAGTAAAAGAAATTGCTTCATTCTGTCAGAAAGATAAATGAGGTAAAGTCATCAACAAATTATGCTCAGTATCAATATCAGTGTTACCTGTGGCAACACACGAGCTTTGCATAGAGACCTTCATATCTTCAGGATATTCTTTAATGTTATAACTTTGTCAAACCTACAGTGCTTGTGCAGATCCAGTTCTCTCTTAAAAATACCCATTATGCTGCCTCATCAATAGCTGTCCTTGGCCTGATACAGTTTAATTTGTATCTGAATTAGAAAAACATGCCAGGTCAGATCTGGAATTCAACTTTGCATGTAACTGCTCCAAACATTCAGGCACCTTGTGCTACAATTTGTCATTAAAAAAAGAGCCTTCATCAAGCGACAGGGAGCGAGCTGAATGTTTTGCAAAACCATAATTAACATGGCCCCGTTGGTAATATTCAGATATCAGTCAGACCTGATAATGCATCTTCTTTTCAGACACAGTCAAACGTCTTTAAAAGCAGCAAGATTTTCTGAGGTAAAACCAAAGCTGAATTTATATCAAAGAATGATCACATCAGAAAGTATATGTACAAGATTTTTTAAAGTGTATTTGGTTAGAAGTAAGATTTTAATGTACCACAAGGTTTCTGAGATTTATCTCTCTCTGCAGTCTGGATTAACAGCCCCTGTTGCATTCAGAACATCACTTTTACCTAGTCTTCTTATAAGGTCTGTATGGGAAAATCAATGTCCTGGTATGTAATGTAATCACTTCATTATACTATTCAGAAAAATGCTCTCAACTGCAATTGAAATTTGCTGATATGACCACACCAGCATGTATATGGATAATACAAGCCTACTTCAACTGCCCTTTGAGCTTTCCAAAAGCCCAAAGCTGCCCAGATTTTGGAATGCCCTTTTCCCTTTTTACTCTGTGTGTGACAGAAGACGCGAAATTCCTTCATCTTGTCCACAAGACTACACTGCTGTTGCCCACCACTATCCCCTCAAAACTGAGCTGTGGTCTGTGAGCTGTGTGGAATGCAGTTGGGATTGTCCGAGTCTGCAGACTTTTTGTAAGCAATTTAATTCTAGGATAGTCAGTGGAATTGGTGTGAGCTATTTTTTTTCCTCCTGATAAATCATGAAAGCATAATCCACCATCTTCAGTAGTCTCCAAAGTAAAATAAAAAATTTGGGAATTATTGCAAAGCTGGGTTATAGAAGTGCCTGTAGGAAAAGTGTGCTCTGCAATTGTGTTAGTTCTGTAAAACCTTGTTTTCTAAAGCTGTCTCTGTGTTTGTCTGAAATGTTTTTGCTTGTATCCTAAGGATATATTCAGGCTAATGGCCATGTAGCTATCAGTAAGCATCTTCACAATACTCTTTACTAGTGAGTACTGCCTTTTATCTTGGGACTGGATTGCTGCAGTTGATCCTCAGTAATTCATTAGACAAAATTTGCTACAGGAAACCTAACAATGAAATTTATTACATGACACTCTCCAGTAGGAAACTGCTGATATAGTTCGTTAACAAGTAGTGTAGCTGAGGTTATGTTTTTGGCCTACTTAAATACTGAATTCAAGCAAAAAAATAGAAAATAGACAGGAGCTGAATAACATAAAATCACACAATTTACTCAATAGAATAGTGAAAATGGAAATAGATGTAAAATATTACTGCTTATGTAAGATTCCTTCATTTTTAATATTTACTTTTTTAATGCAGTTTTAATAAAACATTACTGAGATTTTTACTTTACCTCTACTTTCTCAGAAAAGTATTCTACAAAGTAACACCATTCTATGTTCCTCTGTCTCTAGTGGAATTTATTTTTGCATTTCAGCACTTGCATTTTTCTAATGTTCTCAGTATTTGCTGTGTTGCTCAGTATTTCCTGTCTCATCTAGATATAATTTCACCTCTGATGCCTCTGTGGGTTTAATACTTGGTTTTCATTTATCCTTAGCATTAATTCTCTTTTCGTAGGTGCTCCCACTGTTTGTAGGCTTATCAGAGGCTATAATGGGAGTCAGGATTATAGAGACACTTTTTATTACAATTTTGTTTTTTGTTGGTTTTGTTTGTTTTGAAAAGTCCTCATCTGTGGCACTGTTGAGCATTAACACGAGTTTCTTGTTTGCCATTCTCAGTCAGATCAGCTCTAGAAGTGCAACTATTAGTCTATAAAAAGGAAGCCAACTACATTTCTAGAATAGCCCTTATTCTACTATTACTTGACTAATGTGAAATGATGGAACAATGTGCAAGAGGTAAGTCTCCTTTGTGGCAGACACTTTTCAAAGTACAGTTCTCAATGGAGGACAGAATATGCAATATCCAATGCAAAATACTCAGAGCAAAACAATAAGTAATTTTCCATCATGTTCCTCAGTCTCTTAATATTCTTTACCTAAGTGTAAATTATTGTGGGCGGAATATTCTGAAGAGAAGGAGAAAGTTTTAGAGATAAGTGTTTTTGTTTGTACACGGCATACATATCTCCATGTCACAGATTCTAATGACTTACTTAGCAGAAAGTGATATGCTCTCAAATCTTGTCATTGACTAAAAGTGCCTTTTGCTTACTATTCCCTTTTAACAAGTTTTCCCATTATGAAAGAAGGGGTATTATCTTTTTACCTATAGTATCTTGCGCTGATGTAAAATGTCTTTTTTCTCAATTTAAATCTTTACCCAATGCACATTCTCATCCAGTTGTTTTCTACACCTTTTGAGTTTTTAATATAAGTTTTTCTTCTACTCTAAAAGTTCTTTGAATATCTTTGGGTGACTAAAATGAGTTGTTACTTATAAAAATCTTTTTCTCAGCTGTGCCTTTGTTGAGGTGGGTTAAGACTGCCTTCTCTGCTACTAAATTTAGAGTTTCTGATTCCATTCTATTCACAATTTTCCTTCGTTTCCCGAAGCATGATTTTTGATGCCTGGACACTATCAATCCTAGGAACACTTTTCTTAGCATACTAACTTCAAATTGCTCAAAATTACTGAAAATTTTCATTTAAGTCCCACATGCAATGTTTTCCTGTTTGAAGTTTGTTTTGTCGCATCAAAAAATCAGCAGCTAGGTATATAAGAACATGCAAGAATATTTGTAAGCTAAACTAAAGGTCTGTCACACCCAGTATATGTGAGAGGATGTGAATAATCAAGGAAGACTATAAGGATGTATTGAGACCGTTTCTGCTATTTATTCACATGATGGATACCTCAGAAGCTGTCTGTTTACACACTAAGACTCAAAGACAAAAAAGAAAAGGTCAGTCCCTTTTACACTAAGTACTTAACTGAGATGCCTGCACTTTTCTTATAATAATGGAGGGAGAAGGTCTCTTCAGAGAGTAATTCTGTCTTAAATTGGCTCTAGACCCATCATCGAGGAACACACTTCAGTGGTAATGGGATACCTTCAAATGAAGAGGCACCTCAGATAAGTGCTTAAAATACATCAGGATAGCTCTTCCTTCAGACAGCTAGGTAATCATGGTGGCAGGAATTCAGGGGTCTCATGGGTAGCCAGGATTCAGAGGTTCTGAAAATTCAAATTCCTCTTTGCTTCATATCTAAAGGCAAAAGGAGAAATCAAACTCCCTGATGAAGCGAGCAGCTGAAAATTCTCAGAGAAACTTTCCGGACCCTGCCAACAAAGTGCACAGGCAGGTGGGCTTCTACAAGAAATTGATGTGTCCAGCTCCTCATAGGAAAAAGTTCATTTTAGAAGGTGAAAAGAGTATGGGAAGGGAAGGAAAAGAGAAAGAAGAATTATGATTCAGTGTGTGTTGAAAATACTTCAATTGCTTGACTCTATAGCTTTAACTAATCTTCATACAAGCAAGAGGTCATCATTTATTGTTTTCTTAGTATAGTTCTTTTACACAATTTGATTTTCTGAGTGTCATCTTTAACATGAAATCTAATGACTCAGTAAACCAGAGTACATGCAGGAGGCCAGTTTCTCTATCAAGTCCGAAGATGAGGATCCGATTTGGACAATGATAAATGATTCCATTTTGTTACAGGAACTTGTCATTAATAACATCAGGTATGTCATGTACATTATAACAGCTTTGGTGATGTTATTGGGTCCTTTTGATATTTTATGAAGGAACGGTAAAGAAATTAACAAGCTGCTGCAGAGCTTTGTGTAAAACAAAACAGCACTTGGGATTGTTTACAGAAAGTCATAAATAATGCCAGATAAATAAACAATCCATTTGTGGGAGATGTTATGAATTCCACTAAGGAATTGTGAATAAACATTTTATACTATACAATTCTTCATTTAATATAGTGTAACTTCTGCCAATAGTCTTGCTAAAAGGCTATAAGGAAAGATTAATTGCAAGTATTACTAAGAATTAATGAATTAGAAAGCTGAACTTTGTGAAGCACCTACATAAGATCATTCATTTTGCTTTAGAGAGTTTTTGTATTTCCTCCTCATATAAACACAGCAAAATTTGATTTCTTAATTTACAAATACTCTGAGATTTAAGTATCACTAACTCTAGCATTTTCCGGACCCCTTTTCTTTTGTGTGTCTGGATAGCCATTTTAGGAAAAAATATAATGGTAAGAACTTAAGTCTCATCAACCTCCATGAGGATTTCTTTAAAACAGTACTTTATCTTCCTATTTGTTTAAAACATAGCACTGTAGTTTGTTTTTGTAACATTACAATAAGTTAGGAATTGTTTCGCAAAATTTACATTTTAAATATTGTGAAAATAGTGGAAGAATGAGGAAAGGAGTAACTTCAGCATAAACCTAGGAACTAAGGCTCCATAGTTTTTGATCTGATTCTCAAAATGACTGGTGATTCTGCATAACTGATACTTTAGCCCTTATCTATAAGATAAGGGATTTAATATCAACCTGTCAGGAATGACTTTTAAAATGATCTATTGTTCAATACATTTCTGCAGAAGTTCGAAGAGCTAAATATTAGCGGAACATTTTTTGGCTTACAACAAACCTTGACAGTTCTTTCCATGAAATAAGTGTGACACTGTATTGTCATGACAATAGCTACAGCATCATAGAGTGTGAATGGATCATATTTGATCATAATCATTGCAGCATCAATTAAAAGAGAATAATTGGAGAGCAAGAGCAAAAAAATTTGCTTAAATCTGAACAGTAAAAATATACACTAGCAAAATGTAGAAAGGGAAATACATATATCACAGAATCATAGAATCATTAAGGTTGGAGGGGACCTTTAGAGATCATCTAGTCCAACCCCACCTGCACATGCAGGGTCATCTAGACGATGTGGCATAGGGGGGGCATCCAAGCGGATTTTGAAGATCTCCAGAGTAGGAGACGCCACAACCTCTCTGGGCAGCCTGTCCCAGTGCTCTGTCACCCTCACTGTCAAAAAAATTTTTCCTCAAGTTCCTGTGGAACTTTTGATGCTTTAGTTTGTGGCCTATCAGTGGCCACCACTGAAAAGAGGCTGCCCCCATCCTCCTCATTCCCTTCCTTGAGGTACTTATAGACACTGATTAGATCCCCCCCTCAGCCTTCTCTTCTCCAGGCTGAACAGGCCCAGCTCCCTCAGCCTCTCCTCATAGGGCAGATGTTCCAGGCCCCTGATCATCCTCGTGGCCCTGCGCTGGACTCTCTCCAGCAGCTCCACATCCCTCTTGTACTGTGGGGCCCAGAACTGGACACAGGACTTCAGATGTGGCCTCACCAGGGCTGAATAGAGGTGCCTGAATAGAGGATCACCTCCATTGACCTGCCCTTCTTAATGCACTCCAGGATCCCATTGGCCTTCTTGGCCACAAGGGCCCACCTGGGGCAAGTAAACATAATTCAGTTAAATGATGATGTGTAGATTTGAAAAGTTTTCTCAGCCAGGAAAACTCCACTTAACAGAGTGAAGAGCAGTAAGGGCTTGCAGAAATGTGGCTAACGGGAACTGATCTTTAGAAGCAAAGTCTAGTGGGGCTGGTTATGTTTCTTATTAGGCAACATCTCTAACTAAATAAATCAGATGTTGCCATATAATATCACAAAATCTGTCAAAGTGAAGGATATAATCTGGAAATGTACCTTGAAGTTAGCATAGATCCATGAAAAATTGGACTGAACAAGCATTTTTATCTTTTACTAATTGCCAAAAAGCAGTACTACTGCAGCACACAATTTCCCATGCAATTATTATTAGAGAGAGAAGTGAAAGCACTCTGAACTATAATTTTGATTTTAAGTTATGACGTCAAGTGATACCCCAGCCAACATCTCCAGTAAGTAGAATTTCATCTTTGTCCCCTTGTGTAGTATATCATTTAGCGCTATCTTTTCCCTTTCAAACCAAAAGTTTAAATGGGTTCTTTTCCCTGCATAGCTCTGGGTGACTGTGCATAACGTAATGCCTATCAAAGTGGCTATTAAATTATTTCAAATTGATACTGAATAAGTTTAACTGGAATGGTAAAGATGACCCCATTCATGTATTTTTCAAAGTTTACAAGTTTTTTTGCAAGAAAGTCTGAGTTCAAAACCTTTTTCAACGTCAAGCAAAGGAAGAAATCATTCTCCTTCTTCTATATGCTATGTGAATACTCAATGAAGAGGTTTGTGTTTATATGTCTGAAAGTTATTAGAGTAGCTATCAGAAATTTATGAGGCTATTTTGCTGGGACTAGTATTTCGGTACTCCTCAAGTAACCGCACATTGAGAAAGCCTGGACCAATGATCAAATGTTTCTTTTTGGATGTGCTATACATTGCCCAAATTTACAAATGGTACTTATCTGAGAAAATCTGGAAATTTAGCAGCCCTTTTCAAATAACCACTTGAGTACCTACTCAACAATCTTTAGCTTCCCTCAGGTTTGGTACAAGATTTTGACAGTCGAAGTGGAGAGGCTGGTTATATGAAGCATACTATTTATAATTATGACTTATCAGGCTAGATATATGTTCAGTAAACCTCCTATCCCTAGCTGGGTCATATTCTAGATCTTGGGAAAGATATCTTTTCTGGTTGTTTTTATTTATCCTATTTACTTTGCTATGTGAAACATACCATTCTTTCTAAATTAATCATAAATAGACAAATACACTCAATAGTCTACCTTATCGGCTTGTTCAATGGAGCATAACACAGTTTCATTGCAATTGATATTTTAGCATAACTCACACTGAATAACTGACAATGTTTAAACATTGTAAAGTTATTCAACTTTCCCCTATTTCTACTAATTTATCTACTTTCTGTGGCAAAGAATTGTAAGATTTAACATGTACTGCCCAAACAACCATATCTGGTGGTTTTGCTATGAAATTAAACTTCTTAGTTTTATTGCTTGTCAATGTTCTTGCTGAAAACATGAAAAAGAATTAAGGCAAGTCTTCTTTCTTAACAATAATTAAAAAAAAAAGAAATCAAAAAGTAAAAAAAACTTGTGTAGGTGGTTTAGAGAAATTATCCCACAAATCACTGGTCCTTTGGGGAGGGAAAACTGGATAGCAAAAGATTAATCCCCACTTCTCCACATACCTATAAGGATCTTGTTCCATAGTCTCCCCAGTGCAGAATAAAATGTATATGAAAGGAAGAGTGATTATCAATATGCAACATTTGAGATTTTAACTACTTTCACAATACAATTTAATGTTCTGGTATGGTAGAATGATGGTATTCTACCATGATGACATTTGTGATTTTGAAGAAAAGATTTAATGCAGGTAACCGCAGTAGCATTGGTTACACTAATAACACATTGTCACAACCTGTGCTGCTGTTTAGAAGCAATGTCTTACTTCCAGTGTACTGGAAAAAGAGGCAGAATAGTAACTACATATATTAACAGTGACTAGGAAATTGGATAATTAAAAGATAACTCTTAAGATAATTAAATGATTACAGAGACTAACCTGCTGTTCTTTAAGCTAGGTGCAATAATTAATCTTGATACATGGTATATAAAAAGGTTTTCCAACACGTTTTCCTACGCTAGCCTGCTATGCTGAAATCACAGTTCTAATAGGCAGGAAAAAAATGGGACCAAAGTGAAACGCTCATGTTAGGCTAGCTCTGTCACTAGGGTAGTTAGTTCTGCTGTGAAGCTGTAGTTAGTTCATTTTAGAGACCAAACAGGAAGAACAGAATAATTTAATTAGCCATGTGGTTTCTAAGTCTTACAAATATTTTGAAAACTTCCTCCTTCTCACTCCACATTCCTGAAAACTATTGAATTTGGTTTTCAGTTACTTTAATGAAAGATACTTAGAGTGATTGGTCTGGAGATTGAGATTGTTTCTGAGATTTTCCAAACAATGGAAGAATCAGGAAGGGGAATTTGAACATGTTCTTGAAGAGCTAATTCTTATCACATCTCAAGAAATATGTTTCCCCTTCCATGCATTTTTTTTTTTAAATTAAACATATTAAACCTTTGTTTCCCACACTGTGGTAAAGCCCAATTCTTAAAAATGCTTCTCTTCTTGGTGCTAGAGAGACAGACATTTCATAGACATAAAATACACATCTGCTTGATTTGAACAGAAATGTAAGCTTGTTTCTCTGGCATCTTAGGTGAAAGCTTTGACTCATTAGGTTAATCACTGTTCTTTTGTGGTTTTGCAGCCTTCTCTGCAAATTCCCATCAGTACCTTTGGGTATAGGACTAACCTGGTGAGAACAGAATGAAAATTCTGTATAGCACAGTATGCTATCTGTGTTGCAACAGGTCATTTGAGACCATAGGACAACACAATAAATAAAGAAGGAACATTTCTTTTTGCATATAACTGTCAAGCCTTGGCCTTGGTGAACTTTGCATTTGGGATGTTTATCTACATATATTTTCAGATTTTTATGATAATAAATTATTAATTTTTATAACTTATAACATATATAACTTGTTAATTTTTATAGTGTATAACCAAAGTCTTTTATTGCTGTTTCAGAGATGAGAGAAGTACAACTTATAAAATAGCAAATGGTAGGTGATGGTCATTCATTATGTTGATGCTTTGGGGAAACGGCAAATCTAAGTATTAATTAGTGTCAACTATGATACCAGTTTTTATACTATTGATTTGTTTGAATGAATTGAGGTTTGTAAAGGTAAGAGGTACAGGCTTCTGAATAATGGCAATGTTTTAATGAGAGCATAGTTAGGAAGAGTTTAACAACATTTCCTTCCTAGCATCAATATGTGAAATAATGAACAGTTTATCGAAATGCATTTTTTTTGCTCTTATAATAATTCTATAATAATTCTTCTTTTTGGCATAAAACCAAGCCATCTTTAAGGAAAAGATTTGGAAGAATGGAATAAGTAGTAGAAAAGGAGGAATGAAGCGCTAGAGTAGTCTAGATAAGATCCACGGTCCAGAATCGCTAGGTCAGATCTAAATATTCAGGATCCTTAGAAGAATCCTTAGAGAGGGTAAATCACAAATAATTGAAACTGTACCTGTTTGTACCAATATAAAATACAATTTACCAGTCTGTGTTTGGCTTACCTGACTACATCATTAGAGGCTGCTTTGTGAGTTGAAGTGTTTTGTACTTGATTTGCTGCTTTCGTCATACATCTTGTGAAAGTAGTTATCTAAGTAATAGAAAGCAAAGATAAAACTGGGACAGGTGGTCAGCAAACACAGTATCAGATAGGACACCTTAACAAGCTGCCTAAGTCTCTTTGGTAAAGAAGAAGTAGGAATGAAGCTTTAGGAATGAAAGTATGGAGTGAAAAGAGCTCATGGTCATGTTTACTATACAAGGGTCAAAAGATTATAAACTTTTATTTATTTGTTTATTTATTTATTTGTGATCATTTTATTTTCATTCCGTTTTCATTCAATATCATTTCTCCAAATGGGTGATTTTTAGGGAGAGTTTATTTGGAGAAGTCCATCTATTGCACATTATTTTGCTTTCAAAACTCCTATCTTTTGTTTTAAATCTTTAACAAAGTATTTGAGAAGAAGAATGGGTGAAGGAATGAAAACAGAGAAACAAAAACACGTTTCATGCCTTTTTATCTCTTTTCTCTGCTTAGTAAAAATCTCTGGAAATAACTGCAGCCCACATGGTGATGAGTCTTGTGAAGATCTCGGCCTTTCTAGTTCTCTGTCTCATGAATATAAGTTCGTTTCAGATTAAGATCTGTGAATCTTCTGCTTACATGACATATAAATGTTTCAGGAAATACAGTCCTTCATTTTAATGGATTCTATTATGCTAGATTTCATTTGTGGAATTTTGTGAGTCATGACCCTACATGACCAGATCTGTCTTACTTATAATTATATCTCCTGCAGCTTCAAGATGATAATATTAAAAAATCTGCTTAGTGTTCTCAGACACACACACAAAAATAATAATGATAATCATAATATGGGAGAAATTGTTGATTATATTATTCTTATTCTTATTGATTATTCAGTTCTTATTGATTATAAGAATTAAATATGAAATTCAATAAATTCTGTTTTTTGGTAAGAGAGTTCAAATTCTAATAAGAAATACAGATGTAATTTTGTCATATCTAAAAAACAATATGCTCCTGTCCTCATTCAGCTGAAAGCAGGAAGCTCCAGGATCCTTCAGGAAAGCTTGTTTTATAGTCCTCCATGTCCAGCTAGTATGAAATCTTCCAATAGTTAGGTATTGGCTCAGTGCTAAAATTTGGTGGACTGTCAAAGTCCAGTGCTCTCATTTAGTATAAAAGTTTATTTTGAAGATATTTGATGATATATGGGATTTTTGATTTAGCAGAGTAAATCAGCAATACAGTAAAATCATACTTCAAAGGTATACTTACACAGTTCAATCTCAATACCATTATGATTTCCATTACTGGTCTCTATGGTTCACCATCATGCTGCTGAGTCCCCCCAGTCAACTCAAGCTCACTGCTCTCTTCAAAATTCCTTTGCTGGTGACTCAGGTTTTATACCTTACATTGGACTGAGCCACATATATACTTCTCTCATGCTGCACCGGCTTATCTCATGGAGACATTTACATTCATTTGATCAACTCAGGAAGAAATATTTTTACCAATTAATGCACTTAACAATTACAACTGCTTATCTAACACTAAGAGCATCCTCCAGTGCCTTATAATCTGAGATAAAATCAGTTCTCTGTATAACAGCTGTAGTTATCGAATCGCATCCTACATAGTTCCTGACTTTTATGAACACCTCCTCCTTGCCTCTGAGCTTCTTTCATTGTAGAGCCAGTCATTGTAGAGATCAGTCACATGGACTTGGTTAAGATGAGGCATTTTTGCAAAGCGTGGATCTTTTGGAGGAGACATTGCCTGTCTGCAAATCCTGTTGTGCTGAGGAGATGAAGGTGTCTGTCACTTCCCAGGGGTACACAGAATTAGCAAAATCAAATTTTACCTATCACAAGATTACACAGAGAATTATTTTTCTGGGCATTAACTATTATTTATTTGTAAGAGGAAAGGGTATTCTTAAATGGTGATTAAAATACATTTAGAAATGAAAGCATCTTGCCATTTCTGCTGCAATATTTTTTGTTACAATAAAAATGAGCAACAAGAATGATCTTGGGGATTCCAAAGATGGGGGTTAAAATCAAATATATGCTCCAATTCATTCTCCAGAGCAAAGAGGTACAAGATAATTTTATGTATCTTGGAAATGAAAGTTACAAACAATGCCAAACAACAATTGGGAGAGTAGGAAAATAAATGTAGAAGTGTGTTAGAAAGTGTTAGTGCAAGTACTATGCTCAGAAGATACTGCAGTAAAATGAAAATAAATAGAAGCATATCAATACTATTCAAGAATGGATCTGAAACATGAATCTCTCAATAATCTATTAATCAGTATGCTTTATATGATATACTCTATTATTTTTATTTTTAATGTTAAGCATAATCCATTTTAGTTAATTTTGATAATATTTTTTCGTGCAGCTGTTGTTTTTTCCCTATAGCTTTGTGTTTCACTCATTTCAGCTGACAACTTCTCTTTCAGATGGTGCTTGATAACATCCATTTCTACCCTCTGTTGTTACAACCTACTAAGAAGTATATCTAAATTCCTTCAATCTATCTTAGTTTGAAAATATTGCAAAATGTATTTTTGCAGAGGCAGTTTTCTTAGATTTTGCTGCATCTATAAGAGAAGCAGACTTGGTGCCTGTCAAAGTCACCTGAGTCTACTTTAAGCCCTATAGCTTAAAATAAAACTCATATATTCCCTTCCAGCACAGAGTTATGGTCTTGATTAGAAAACTGGAAGCACTACCACTGAAGTAAAGCGTAAAATAGGAAAACTTAATCTTAGATCATACTTGACAAGGATCTTTGCCTCTCCAGTATTTTACCTAGCTTGAGGGACTTTTGCTTTATTTTGTGCAGAGGTGCACTCCTGTAGCAAAAGCTATTTCAGTTCTTTTGCAGCAGTACCTTAGAGGTACACATACACTCACTGTGAAAATTCCTTTGGCCTACAAATAATAGCCCTAATCAGACTCCCAAGATAGAGTCACACATTTTTGTTTAGTGAAACTACAATTGTGAACATACTTCCTGACAAGCCACTTCTCTCAGGATCACATTTGAATTAAAATAGCTTTAAAATATGCAATTTTCTTGTCTTCTGTTTACATTACGTAATATCAGGAGTGCAACTTTCAGTTACATGGGAAATTCTAATCTCTCATATTGTCATAAAAAATTAGAAAATCTTGCCTGACATCTGATGGGCCAAGATGAAGAGAAGGAAATGAAAGAAGAAGGACAAGTGACCCTGGCCAGATTCTTCTCATTCACTGTTGCAAATTCATTTTGTCCCAGACAAAAGGTAAAAGACAGAAGTGCTCATCAACCCACTGTAAGGACTGGCCATGAAGTACAATATTTGAGATATACAATGAAAGCCTATCAGAACTGATATCGATATATTTATTTAGTGGCACAGAAACGCTTCTTAGATGGAAGAGTAAATCCTTTAAAATCGAGATGCTTTGCATTATTAATTTGGTATGCCCCAGTGCCATTTTACAGGGAGGGAACTGGTAGTATTTCTTCAGTTCAAAAAATTGCTGTGGAGATGAATTTAAAAGATGTGAGTTGTACATGCAACAGTGTTTATTGTTTGCATTACTATAGTTAGTATGAAAGAACATGAAAGAGAGCCATAGATCAGTTTATGCTGATCTGCTTTAGAAATACAACAACTAGATAGTGAAGGACTTTTGGAGTATTTTTAGATGATATAATTTCACATAGCTTTATAACATTCTGAAACAATTTCTTTTTTTCTTTTTTTTTTCTTTTTTGTTTTTTTGTTGTTATAACAACATTTGCAATTCATCTTCAGAAAGGAATAAAGAATTCATTCAGACCAGGGCTTGATAAATTCCAGATGATTAAACATTAATTAATAAACTACTAAACACAATCCTGATGATGGATTTGCAGATTTGTGGCTCTGTATACTTGTTAATTAATTAATATTTGTTCCATGTTCTGAATATGGCAAACACCATTAAAGTACTAAGAACAATTAGTCACCCTTTTCCAGACCTTTAGGTGAAAAAATTAGCTCAGCTGGATTAGTGGGAAAGTAATCTGACTAAGTAGATGGACTTACAAGCTGACAGCTGTATTTCATTACTGTACAGATAAGAAGCAATTCCTGCTGTTAGCCTTAGACTTCTGGGCAGCAGAGAGAAAATGAGGAACGGTGTTAAGGACACTCTGTGTCTAACATTGCCATTTATACCCACAACTATATTTCTAACTGTGCGATATAGCAGTGGCTACATTGCTGTGCAGCAACCATGATTTGACTCAGCTGCTGCTGTCTTCACCTGTCACATCAGCTATTTCTTTCACTGCTCTCGCAGTTGTTGTCCTTTCATGGGTTGTCCTGTGGATTCTTATTCCTACCTCTGTCTTTTTGCTGCTCCAAGAAACCACTGGCCCTTGATCAATCCAAGAATAAAAACCTGCACTATTGAATTTCATCTCCCAGCAGCATATGACTATAATATAGCTGAATTAATTATCTTTTCCCTCCTGTTTAGCTTTTTCTAACTTTTTATAAAGGTACCTAACTATACCTTTCTGAAGATCTGATATTTATGATAAAGAACATGTCTCTATCTTGTTCTATTATAAATGGAACGTTTTCCTTACCTTAGAAATCTTGTTTGTTTGTTTTTTTTTTTAAATCACCTACATATACGTTACCTCGTCCTGCAATATGTATCTGTAAAATGAGGGTGCAAATAATAGATAAATTTATTTTTCTGTGTGTGTAAATTTGGAGTTTCTCTAAAGTCATTGTAAAAATTCTGTGAGAGGGGATGGCACATTCCTAATGTTATACTGGTCAGCTAGTGTTATAATTGAGAAGACAATCTGAAGCTCTATATTTATCTAAGTGTTAACTGTTCCTCGCTTCTACAAAGAAGAGAAAAAGACATGCATAAGCAGCTGGTCAAAACCCCAAGCTCAAGTAAACAACTGTGATTTTTGGTTTATCTCCCAATTTAATGAAACAGACTTCTTAATGTTTAATACCCTGATAATGTCTGCAAGCAGTTCACTAAAGTTTTAAATAATGTATCTTAGTATTTGGCTGGAGCCATATATCATATTTGTATTTAATGATTATATTTTCTTCTTGGTGAGGCCATGGCTGGAAGGTCTATATTGATTGACCAGACAAAAAGTGAATTAAATATTGCTCACCATCTCAAGGAAAGTGAAATTACTGAATGATGTCTTACATCTAGCCAAAAATCCATTTCAATCCTCACCTCCCTTCCCCCAAAATCTATGATTTGTTTCTGTGTAGATTCTATGGGGAACAGAAACTGACTATATTCATGACTATACTGAGGATATTAGCTCCCTAGCTAGGGAGAGGTATGTGTACATTCTTATCTAATATCTCCCACAGTAATGAAGGGAAGAGCTTGTAGTGCCTGACCTGAGAGATTCAGTGCTTTTAGAAAAGTTTTAATCATCTTTCCAAAATTTCTTCTTAGAAAAAAGAATTGAAGCAAATGCTCAAAACAAGACACTTTTTGAGCAATTCCTAGGAGTCACTGCAAAATACATTGGATGTTACTTTACATATGCTACCAAGAGTGATTTTTTTTCAAGACCAGATATAATTCATCCTGTTCCTTTACTAAGCCTCAGTACATACTGACAGTTTTATCATTGTCAAGACTTTTTAAAATAGGATTAGGGAGTTCTCTCACAAGGACACATCTCACTGTGCTCAACAATTTTCACAACTAATTAATACATTTTTGAGAGTTAGTTGTGAAACTAGAGATCTTGCTTAACTATCATGTATCCTAGATTATGAGGATTTTATATTAAGTATTTCTGAGTAGGCAGTGAGTTATGAAGGAAAAAATAATATAATAAAGACTCTTGCTTACTTTTTTCAATCTTGAAACTAATTCTTTTAACTTGTGTTTCTGTTGACTGTTTCTTCTAGCAAAGGCGACAGCATGGGTTGCCATGTTGAAGAAATGTGTTTTTGACTTGACATCATCCTGCAAGGGCTTCTTTTATCCAGTGTAGCAGACTTTCCCCTTAGCAATCTGCTCATTTCAAGATGTCTAGAGCCAAAGCTGACAGTGGGAGGCAGACTTAGTTAACTGAAATCAGCTTACAGTAATAAAACTGTCCCACTGAAACAGTCCTTAGAGTTTTCTTGTTTTTAAGAAGCTTTTCATTCCTTCTGTTAATCTTTGTCAGAGTAAAGAGAACTAGTAACAACCTGCTTTGTTATTCTGATGTATCCTGAAATGAATTGCTGTAACTTTGAAGCATGCAAAACAGTATACGTCAGTATAACTGCTATAAGGCAGGGTTCCCCACAAACACTAAGCTGTGTTCTTATGAAATAGTAGAATAATTTACTATTTCTGAACAGTAAGTAACAATGACAAAGAGAAAAAAAAAGGAGGAAAAAAAAGAAAAATATGGATTTGCTAGAGCCATTTTTTTACTCCAAAGTGTATCATGCCACAGTTCAGATGCCCTATAGTAGTCATTAAATTTCCATGAAATTATTTGCTTTATACTCTCCACTTTGTATACCTATGTAACGGAGTGGGGGAAACTGAGTGCTTTGTGAATGGAAAGTGATACATTTTTGATGTAATAGCATAATCTGCAAAGACTTTTTAAGAAATATAAGCAATATACTTATAAGCAATTCTACTACATAGGAGGTATCAAATATAGCTCCTCCTCTTTTGGAGCTTGAAAGACTATTATCCCTGAACAGACTGTCCCTGGGTCCTTTAGAGAGACTCTTGAAGACGCCTTGGAATTGAAACCCTTTAGGGATACACATGGGTTAACTGAAAAAAAAATAGTGTTTAATTAATGGTGCTGTTTCAGAGATTAAAATTCAAGGACTTAAAATTCAAGGATTAAAATTCGTGTTCTGCATTGATTTGGGGAGCTTGATGTTTTCACACAGGAATCTTCTCACTTCTAAACATACCTAAACAAATTATCATTTTTATAATGCATAGAACTCTCCAAATCTGAATAAAAACATACTATACCAGTTAGATGTTACATTCAACCAGAAGAAAAACAGTGTTATATGTACTATAAAACCAGAACTCCCACAAGTTACAAAAGCAGCATATGACAGCTCAGGATTTTGCATGTAGAAATATGTGAATTCCTCCAAAATAGAAATCCCCTTCCTCAGGAGCAAAGCAGATGTCCACGTGGATAGTTTATGGTGATTGAAGACATATGTTCAGAATTGCATGAATAAGCTATAGAATGTCCAATTCAATATCTCTCTTGTGTCTAAATTACAACTGGTAAAACAGTCCTTCAATCTCAACTCTTCCCATATAGTCAACAGAGAGAAAAAAATTACTTTAGAACCTCTAAATTTTTGCATTATGTCAAGTATGAAAAATAGGCAGAAGGAATGTCTCCCCAAAGACCTTAAAAGACAATGAAGTCTGTTGCTAAAGCAGACTCTTAAATGAGGAGGGAGTTTTGGAAGGAAATGTTTACAGTGTCTAGTCTAGAGGAGAGGAAACCAGAGCAGTGGTGGGGAATGAAAACATATTGATTTTTAACTGTAATATAATCAATAGCTTTCCTTGATTTTGTGGCGGAAGAGTGAGGATGTTTGCTTCCATTATTCCTTTGTTGTCCAACTTGGATGCTGTCAGCTGAAGGGAAGACCTAGGAGAAACGTAACATATTCTTCACAGTTCTGGCAGATACTTTGGATTTTTTCTCTCTTTTTCTTTTTTTTTTTCCCGGAATCACTGTCAGAACAATTGAATAAAACAATGGAATTAGATATGTAAATGGCAAGAGGGCAGAAGAAAAGTAACTGTTAAGTACTTGCTCCTTCACCTTTGACTTGGGTAGTTCTCAAATAATAACAAAAAGAGGGAAGTGGAAAGGCAAGCTCAGAAAACATTTCTTCCATCGATGATTGTCTGGAACACAAATTTTCCTATGATCCTATGTTTTGACAGAAAATACCTGTCCAGCTGCTCACTGTCCTCAACCTGAAAGCATTGGAAAAGAATGGGGGATGCTGTTTTTCTAGTTAGTTAATGTGTAGGAAAAAAAAAGGAAAAAGTAAAGACTTTTCTGAAATAAACGAGAATGAGCAAGGTTGATCCTATCTATGGAAGTAAATAAGATGAAATAATGAAGAAATTAGTTCAAATAATAGAGATACTATCTAAAACTGATAGAGGAGAATGAAGCACAGCTTGAAGGATGATGGCAGAAAGCTCATTAGGGGAGGAGAATAATAGCATATTGAGGTGGAGGATACTGAACAGCAGAGAGTGATGATCATTATATCTTTTAATAAGAACACAAGCTCAAGCAGGGTGTGATAATAATTCTCTCCTGTGCTCACTTTTCTAAGACTAGCCAACAGTGGAGGGTATAGAAACCAGATTCGTAAATCGTCAGCTAATCAATACAGCCTTTGGGGACACCAATATGAAAAAAAACTATGTAGTTCTTCAGATAGAGTAGCTTGTGGTGTGAAAGCAGACCAGATGGAAAGCTTTGATAACCCATGGATGTGTTATCAAATTGTAGGCATACAGGCTTTAGCCTTTCAATTAAAGGACTCTTGTAATAACAAGCATCTGGAAATGTATTTTTATTATATAAGACATAGTCTTAGAGAGTGATTGGTTATTCCCCAAAGCTAATGAACAGAAAGAAGATGTAGAGACACCACAGATGGAAAGGCAGATTGCTTGGTGTTGATAAAAGACATTATAATTTTGCAGCATACAGAGAATCTGCCTGCACATGGGCATGGCCCTAGAGAGGATTTGCACTGAACTACCTATTTTGCTGGGATTCACAGTTCATTAATGTATAACTTAGATGTATCTTAGTTGCGGTTGCGAAAGGAAAGCATGGGCAGGAGGCAAGACTACTGAGGAACACAAAGACAGACAATTCTCATCTCTAAGAAGTAGGACTTCTTGCAGACTACTGTAATTTTAAGTAAAAGACATTCCAAAACTAGAAACAAAGTTTTAGGGGAAAGAGGACAGAAGTGACAATCTTGAACATAAATAGATTGGCAGATAAAAGGCTTATTGTTCAGTTTTTAAAAAAAAAAAAATTTTTTTTTTTTGTGGAATAAAAGTTACTGAGAAAAGTTACTGAGTTACAAATAAGAAAATACACCAAGGTACATGAAGCTTGTTTTGATCATATGGAAAACCATTGCAACATTTTTTAAATGAAGAGATTATGTTCCAGGTCCTTGAAATCATTGGAGAAATCCAAATTGCTCTGCACTGGTCTGCAGGGAAAGGAACACCTGATTCATAAGAAGTCATCAGAGCTAGTTCAGATGTTGTCCACATCCTGACATGAGGCTTTCATTGTACATATACTTATTTTTTCAAATAATTTAATTTCACAGCTTAGGTTATTGGGTTATCTTCTTGCCCTCCATGAATATTAATAGTCTTATGACACTGGGGAATTTTTCCAGTATTGCAAGATTTGGTAAAAGCAAACATTAGCTGTCCTGGAATATCCTCATTTAGTAATGTTGTTTACAAGTTAGTCAAACCTGATTATTTAAAAATATTTATTTCTAGTAGATGTTGCTTAGCATACTGCACTGTTACTAAAAGACTACTAAAAGACTGTTACTAAAAGTGCTTTATCATACTTTTGTGATACGATCAATCATCCTGTTACTTCTAAATACCGAAAAACATACTTATAGACTACTTCAGGCTTTTTATTCTTTATTTTTAATATATTAGCTTTCTCTTTATTAATGGACTCAAACTTTTTTTTTTTTTTTTTTAATTAACAAATGATGACAATCTTGTTACTGCCATTAGGTCTACTAGCCATGGATTTCTTTATTTACTTATTTTCTCTTATCAACTTTGAATGTGTATAAAATGTTTCACAAATTGCTTTTCCATTCATAAAATATTATAGTTTCTTGTTGCTGCTATTACCTAATCCCTACCCAGTAATAAAATCTTCTCTAATGTCATCCTATTTCTTGATTATGGAATTGTAGCTACTAGGACATTCAATAAACTCTGCTTAAAGGACAATAATTTTAATTTACACTTTTTTTCCATCTATTATTGTGTTGAATTATCTCAGGCTTTAGAAAACTTTCGTTTACATAGAGTGAGTGAATACTTACTGTGGATTAGGATATTTCTTTTCTTGCCCATTTTGAAAATAACTATCAGGATGTTCCTAGGCAACATTGAACAGATCTGTCAATCCATTAATTATTCCTGACCTGAAGAGTCCTCTGGTGACCAACATAGCCAACTTTGGCATATATAAGTTCCCAAAGAATATGGAAAACTTTGTGGTGTTAAGTCAGACCTTATCTGCACATATATATAATTCCTGGCCAGAAAAAAAGCCATGACTTGCAGCAGAAGTCAACGATTTGTACTTTAATCAGTTGTTTTAAACTGTTGAATCACATTCTATATGGTGTGGTTTGGGCCTTTTATTTTTTTTTTCTCCCTTTTAGTTATGGAAATAATGTCATAATTGTAACTGTAAAAACAGGTCTCTGATTACAATGTCAAAAATTCCATCTTTATGTTTGAATAAAATAAATATTACACTCCATAAAGTCATAATAGTAATAAATAATAATAATAAAATATATAGTCATAAAATATATAGACCTGAAGTAACTATATCAATTCTCCAGTAACTGTGCATTTCCTCCTGACACTATATTACCATTATTAAGGTATATTAAGATTATGTATTAAGATATATTAAAAATGCATTAAGGATTGAATCAAGCTACATTAAATGAATATATTTTATCAAGCTACATTAAATGAATATATTTTATAATATATATACTAAATATATATTTTATATAATGTATTGTCTAATATATATGATATTTGTGTGTGTGTATATATATATACATATAAAATAATTAGATAGGTGTGCTACGTAATGCCTCCAAAGTCTAAATACTCATAAGCAAATAATTTAATCTCTCTGTGCTTCAGTTTCTCAATGGCAATGACTTCATTTGCCATACTTCGACTAGTCTGTTTAGACAGAAATCTCTTCAGGGCAGAATCTGTCTCTTGTGTTTATGTAGTCCCAAGTATAATGGACCCTGATTTCATGTGCCTTTAGGCTCTGTGGTAATACTAATAATTAATTGTTTCACTTGATGTTTACAATAGAGATGGTTTTGAGCTGCCTAACATGGAGTCTGTTTTAATTAGTTTCTTGCAATGCAGTCCTGACTTCTTTCCAACTCACTCCTACAATCCAAAGGTTGAGATTGTTAGATGCAGAATTTTCAGTGATACTAAGGCTTAATTGTTATAATAGACCAACTGCAGGGCCACAATATATTAGAAGTGCTGCAAAGCCAAGTCTTGTTTATTTTACGAAAAAAATCTCATATTTGTTAAGGCTCTTTAAGGGAGATATTATGATTTCTTTATAATGAGTGAGTAAGCTATTGCCAAGTATTTGTGTATGCATGCTGCTTTTTAAATTCCATTTAATAAATAGGATTCCTTTTAAATGTAAAGTGTAAATTAGAAGCTCAAAGGATTATTGTATTTTCCAGCTTATTAGTCACTGTTCTCCTTTAGTCTAAAACATGCAAATTAATGGCTTTCAGGAAAAAAACTGGACACTTGATTTATGACTTATGAATGCTATTTGCAAATCTGAGAGTGGTTCTCAGATAAACTGCTGTGAAAAACACTGTTAGTAGATATCCTGTATTAACTACCTTTAAGTGGTGTAATGATGTATTTCCTTGGCCTGATAGATGCATCTTGTCTTTTGGGTCTTAAAGCTTAACAGAGTCCTATTTTGTTAGTCTGCTATGCATATTTTCCTCTAGGCATAATGAGGAACTTAAACTGTGAATAAAGCTCTAAAAAACAAAAACTTGCTCTTGCTTATAGTTACTTACACATATGAATATGTGCGTCAACAGTAACAGAACTGTTTGCCAGAGTGAGCACTGAGCAGCATACATAATGATTCCTCTCTTGGCTTGAAAAATTATGCTGGAAGTTGGTCATACAAAAATTTTCTAGCTGTTCAACCCACTACTGGCTGAAATCATACTTTCTTCAGAATGTCTCAGCTTGTCTCTTTGCCCTACTGCAAAGTTTCAGAAAAGTTTACAGTCAGATACTGCAATTAATAGCTGTAAATTCTTTCAATTTTTACAGCAAGGTGCAGTCAAAGGTAGTGCAGAGCTGTGAGTACCAGCAGTTCCAAAGACCTGATTGACAGAACCCTTCGCTGTGCTATCAATTGGTGGATGAGAAACCAGATGAGACCAACTGTCTGCTTCTAGCTTCTCAATATTATTTTTTATATATATATATATATTAACATTACTTTCTCAGAAAAATAATTCTTGTAATTTCCTTTGAGCAATGATAGGAACAAGACAGCATAGAGAGATTCAGGGAACAATCCTGCTATTAAAATATGACCCTCACGATTGATAATCTGTCTTTGTACAGTTGCAGAAATACACAATTGTAAAGTCTGAAACCATTTAACAGTCCTACAAGAGCCCGACAATCCAACTGATTTCTACAATCTCAAGAGCATTATTATAATTAGTCTCCTTATAGCAAGTTTCATTACTGTTCTTTGGAAAACTTAATTTTTTTTCTGTTTTGTGCTTTTGAAGACTATAATATATTGCTCCTGAAGCACTTGTATGCACAGTAATATATTTGGGAAGTGGTCACACATTTTGAGCAAAACTTGATTAAAACTGAAGCAATAATAGATAGTGTGTGTGTATATATATATATATATGCATATAATACAGTCTATATCTTATTTTTTACAAAGAAGTCCCTCTGTTGCAAACTTATACCCGCCAATATGAGGAATGCCATAGTTTAGGTGTATCAGTTGCTGAACATCACATGTATATAAGCCTTCGAAATCTCAAAGAGACAAGACAAAATTCATACAAGTAAAAAGAACAGCATATTGTCAAAAAGAAGATAATGCAATAGTCATGCCTTACAAATCAGGTCTTGCCTAAGGATCCAGAAGAATGACATATTCTATCTAGACAGAAGTCCTCCAGGTGGTATGGTCTCTTCACAAGACTGGGGACAAGAGATGCTTTAATAGATGTCCTCAGAACAAAAACTTTAGTTCAAGGACCCAGACCTCTATAGGCCAAAGTTTGGAATGATAATCTGGAAGGGTTAGAAGTGCAGGAGCATGAACTGTTTTACTTCTCAGAGGATGACAAAGACTTACTGAGATGTGACATAAATGTGTCACTCCCAGTTAACCCACCAACACTCACAGCAGAGTATAGCAGACTGCTGTGAGCACATATGTTTCTTGATACTATCTGGCTCAAATATATTCAAGCAAAAGAGCAATGATACAGAGTAAGATTAATGAATAAACTAAATAAAACACTTTATGCTCTCTTGCCCTCCTTTTTCTCCTCATGCCTCAGACTGCTCCAAGCATTAATTGCCATCAAAACACAGACTCGTTCCAAAGCCACATTAGGTCAACAAAAGATTTAGCATTACTTTCAGTAATCTTTGGATGTAGCTTGCACATTCAAGTAAAAAGTGGCCTATCTTCATTAATAGACTTGATATGTTTACTTAGTTACTGGGATCATTTTGGGTGGGTTGGTGGACAAGACAATCTCTCTGAACATTTCCGGATGTTTTTGAAGAACTCCTTCCTTCTATGTACTGCATAGTTTAATTTTGCCCAATTATCAAGTTCCTAATTAACATCTAAGTCTGTGCTGAACTAACTGGTGCATTTCATTAGCTATGTTTAATCATAATTGCCTAATATAACAATAATTAGTATGAACATTAAGTAGCCAAAATCAAAAATATTATCCTCTATTTTGCCTCTCTATTTTTAGTTTTATCCCTTCACACTCTCACTGACCAAACGATTCTATTCCAGCCTACTACTAATTACTACTACTACTAATTTTCTCTAAGTGCTTTCTCCTATGGCTCCTGCACCAATCCTGTACAGTTCGCAGTCTTTCTTATTGAAACAGAAGGTTTATGATACTTTTGGTTAACAAAAGCACAAATGATAAATCAGATCTCATTTTTACAGTGTGCTTGGTGGCTTAGTGTGGGAGATTCATATATTCAGAGAGCTCTGCACAAGTTCTGACTTAGCTCTTATTTTGACATCCCTCTATGTACAAATTCATAACCAAAATACTACATATGTGTTCAAAATAATGCTCCATGTTGGAGGACTATATAAGGGTGGTTTCTTGTCCAGAGTAAATCAGGTCCACTAATCACAATATAGATATAAAATCAGAGCAGCAGAGAATTTCACTGATGGGACAGGATTTCCCTCTGGGATCTGAATTGCTTGTGACTGCAGTATGGATGTATTGACCAGGTAGATTACTATCATACATGCTCCCATGTTTAAAGACTAACATTCAAAGAAATCAGAATCCAGAGTTATTTTGCAATAGTCTTCAAATATTATTCATAGAAAAAGGTGAAAGCAGGCTTTCAAAAATACTGACACTCTTACTGGCAACAACTGAACTTTGATTTTAGAAATCTGTGTGCTTGGTGTATTTTCATTTGCATAATTTCTTTACTGTTTAGAAATGCCAGCAATTGCCCAAGTGTTAGCAAGAAAGCTAAATCAAAGCATGTTTTCCAGGTCAGCAGGTGTTTGCAGCTTTAGCTTATTTGTACCTTCAAAGACAAGTTTTATGTGGACTTTTAATGTTTACTGTCACTACTTATGGAAAGCTGGTGTATATTTGGAACTTGTGCTGTCCTTTCTATTACCTTCCATTTTGATCCCAGTTTAATGTGCTGATTCTCCTTCCTTTGACCCTCTGAAACAGAGTGAACATTTGTAGAATTCTAATTTCTGAATGGCTTTGAAATTTAGGGAGTTTGTTTGTTTGTATTGTACTGTTTTAACCTAAAGATATTCAAGCACATATTTCTGCAAATGCAGATTTACTGGGGGTAGGGAAGATGCACAACACAGGGGAGCTGCACATTCCCTACCTGGAGCTGCTGCTCCAGCTAACCCACACTATTGCACGAGCAGTAGGTCTCCTTACAGTCAAAAACCGCAAACATGGTTATACTATTACATGATCCCTGCATCAAGAACTTCCAACATCAAACTAAGCAGCTTGAAATAAGGGAACCCAGAGACCAACAAACCTTGTGTTTTGGACATAAAAGTTTACACATTTGGTGCAATAGTGTCTTGTACTGAAGCACCAAGCTGTGGTATTTTGATTCATGTGCTGCCATCTGCCAGAAATCCCCACATTTATCCTCACCAGTTGGCTAACGCTGCAGCTGGCTGAGTTCAGACCTACTTCTTAAGGCAAGGGCTGCTTCCTTTGGCATCTGGGTTGACAAGACTGAGAAATCTCAGAGGATGCAGGAAAAGGAATTTTTGCAGGTTGCTGCTCTTTGAAAAAGCACAGCACAAACTGTTTCCTCAGTGTACTTGAAGTGCCAGTGTCAAATCACAAACTCCGATACTCTGAGTACTGTTTTTATATATTGATGCATTTACAAACTCAGTTTCACATACTGTTTTTTGAATCTAAGGAGACAGTCTTTAAGTTGGAAATCTCTCTGTTTGGGGATCCTTGTCCATTTTAATGTAATTTTCCTTCTGTTTGTCTTCTTCCTCTCACCATCAGTACAGGGAAGAACAAAAACCCTCGCTGACAATCAGCAAACAGAGAAGGGGACTGCTACATTTCAAATATGTACATTTGAAGGTGCTGATTTGCTTTCTGAGAGTGCCACATGACAGCTCTGATGCTGAGCTCCTTCTCACCATTCAGCCTTCATCCCCATATTTCTTTTATGTGAATAAAAAGGAAGAGCAAAGAGAAGTCATGTGCAAGTTTCTCTTGTGTGCTGAATTCTGATGAGATGGTACTTAGGTCCCAACTCAGTAACTTTTCTACAATGTTTTCTTTAGTCACTAAACCCTTGGCCCATTCTTGCTCTCTTGCAAGGTGGATGTGCTCCAAGCATATCTTTCTTCTCACCTTCTTACTTGTTGAACTAGCCATATTTTTAACCCCAAGTGTTCTGAAAGTTCTAAAACGTTGAAGTAAGAACTGTGCACTTAGCACTGTGGGCTTCAGTCATTCATAATATTTTAATTTATTTCTTAATAAATATATCCAATGTATGGCATTTAAAGTATAGCTGATTTTGACTCCTGTGGCTTAAACTATGCAATCAAAATCACAGAATCACAGAATGGTTGAGGTCGGAAGGCACCTCTAGAGATCATCTAGTCCAACCCCCCTGCTCCAGCAGGGACACCTAGAGCACGTGGCACAGGGTGACATCCAGGCAGGTTTGGAAGATCTCCAGAGAAGGAGACTCCACAACCTCTCTGGGCAGCCTGTTCCAGGGATCTGTCACCCTCACAGAAAAGAAGTTCCTACTCATATGGAGATTAAATTTGCTATGTTTCAGCTTACACACGTTACCCCTCGTCCTGTTATCGGCCACCACAGAGAAGAGCCTGGCCNTATCGACCACCACAGAGAAGAGCCTGGCACCATCCTCCTTACAATCACCCCTCAGGTACTTGAACATTTAATCAAATCTCCTCTCAGCCTTCTCTTCTCTAGACTAAACAGACCCAGCTGGCTTAGTCTGTCTTCATAAGATAGATGCTCCAGTCCCTTAATCATCTTTGTGTCTGTATGCTGGACTCTCTCTAGAAGCTGAAATGAAATGAAAATGAATACCCCTTGCCTCTTATTTGTGTGGGGGGGTTGGTTCACCAACAATAGTGCCTTGTTAGCAGATAGTTAAGCGCCAGGATGTCAGCAGTTGGGGGACAGAGCCGGAACAAGGAGAACTGCAGAAGATCTCCCCCCCGCCCTGTGTGGAAACAAAGCCAGGACAACCGCGCGCAGGTGTCAAGCTGCTGATGGGCTGTGAGCCTTGCTACATTTGTGTTGTGAAAGTATAAAAAGCAGTTAGTTTCCAAATAAACTTGTCTCACTCTGCACCCCAGACTGAGTCCGTTCTTTTGCGAGATGCAACATTTGTGCAAGGGACAAGTTCAATTAACTATTTAATAGTTGTACTGTTTAGATGAAACATTTCTTGCAGAGGCAATGCCTTCCTGAGTCTCTGGGCTGTGTTGGGTAGAAGTACTCCCAGAAGTACTCCTGATAAAGCCAAACCACTACAATTCACTGTGCCTGAAAGAACAGAGCTTCATCTGACACTGTTCCAATCTTTGCTACCAGGATCAGTTTTGTATTTTATTAAATTATTAGATAGCATGAGATAGAGGTATAATGCAGGATGTAGGGGATGCTATCTAAATTACTATATTCCAAAACTTCTTTCTGTACCAGCATATATATTTATTTGCATTTTCATACTTATTAAGTGTGTATTCCTTTTTCTTTCAAAGATTTCCTTTACAAGTTGAGGCATTGATTTCATTTTGTAAAAGATTAAGAATTTACTTCTCTTATGGCATAGAAATCGACCTGAATAAGTCAGCAAGACCGCTCAGATATTATGCACGTACTTAAGCAACACAGTGATTCGCAGAGTTCTTAGTAAAGAACAGTATGTTATGAAATATCACCATCTCGATTAACAATTCAACACAAAAACATACCAGTGACTTTGATAAAAGCAGTATTTTTTCATGCTTTTGTACATAGTACAAAAAGACATCCTTGCTGAACTAAAATTTTAATAGTGCATGCTGTTTGCGTTGGATGCTTTACACTTTAAATTCCAGTAGAATTTACCACAAAAACTGCTCAATAGGCTTTTATATACATGAAACTTAACTGACCACATAAAACCTTTATTTTTAACCTTCTTATACTTTCAAGTTTCTGACAGAGTTATTATAACCTCTGCCACTTGTTCCTATTTGAAGATGGTGCATTACACCAGAGTCCATTCCAATGGACCAAGCTGCCACAATAGTGGGATGATTCAGATTAACAGATCAAGTCTCTGTTGTTTATCCCTGAAGCTACCAGGATTCAGGGAGAGTTTACTCACATCTGTGAGACCAGAGAGAGCCTCTTCCAACCTAAGCTGACCCAGGCCCTGCAGCACAAAATAGCCCTCCATAGTGTCCATACTGGAATATGCCTTTCAGGGAGAAAATTACCATTGCAAAACGGCTGGCAATTGAAATACTTTAAGTGAAAGATCAACTTGTACACAGCTGGATTTCAGTCTTTATAGCATTGCTGTCTTCCAATGTGTACAAAGCACTGCCAGATACTTTTTATTTATTTATTTATTTTTATTTTATTTTATCAGAATAATGTCTCTTCCTTGAGGAAGCGCATTTATTGCTTACTGTGAGAAAATTATATTTGTTAATCTGCAGCAGTAAAGACAATCACAGCTTAAATTATATTAAATGGTAGGAATATGAGCCTGAACGATTAATTCTAACAAAATTTTTTACTGGAAAATAAAATCTTCCT
This sequence comes from Crypturellus undulatus, assembly GCA_013389825.1. Lineage (NCBI taxonomy): Eukaryota > Metazoa > Chordata > Aves > Tinamiformes > Tinamidae > Crypturellus > Crypturellus undulatus. The sequence goes on from VWPW01009935.1 coordinate 79,513, forward strand.
TCCAGAGACTGTCTGATTCATTTCAGAGACTAGATTGTGGAACAATATATGGTCCTCACTCTTGCAACAGAACAACCAAGTTTTCTGAACTTCCTTGTAAATTTGAGAAGTTTATATGTATATTCAATAAATGGAGTATTGTGAAAGGATTATCTCTTCAACCAGGACTGACTTGCTAGTTCCATTCACTGTTAACTTCATTAAAAGTCATAAATCAGAAATATCTATCATCTGGTTTACATTACCTTCATGATATAAACAATATTTGCAAACCTAGCTTAAGCGGTACTGTTGCACGGATCACTGGATTTATTCAGCCACTGGCACCAAATGCTGCTTTAGGAGAAAAAAAGAAAAACACTTTTTTCAGTGCTTATTAGAAGAAATATTTTAACTATTTAGCCCTTTGTAAATCATCAACAGGATTCATGTATTCCTGTAACCTAAATTTACCTTACTCCACAGGCACAAGTGAAAAGACAAGTATAAGTTTCTGACAAATTCCAATACAGAGCTGTATTCATGGTATCCTAATCAGCATAACAATGCTATCATTATACTTGATTGTTAATTATCTTCTTCTCTTATATTTAAGACTATTCTCCTCTCTTCCTTGCATCTGATTAAAAGAAGAATATATTTTATTATGTTACATTCTCCCTTTAAATGCTTTCATGAGGAGAATGGCAATATTTTCACAATTAAAATGAAATGTTCAATGCAAATCATGTCTTTGCACAGATCTTCGAGTGGAGCTGTGTAGAGATATTTGATTTAATTGAAATAATGAATTCAGTCTGCATTACCCTATGCAGATATTCTTTTTATTTAGCAGCTATATTAAACATTTTCTATTAAAAGTCATGATAAATTGGGGAATTTGTTTGTCTGCATATTCTAAAATGTACATATTGATTTCTCTAATTATATGTCTGACTTTTTATTATACTTTGTAATATTGTCAGGATCACACATAAAGTGTAAAAAGTCATAAGGATTTCTACTCTTTGGTTGTAATAATCAATATTATTTCAAATAGAGAATATAGATAACTTTTGCACTAAATTTGATCTTTGCATGCTGCCTACCACAGTGTTGCTCTAAACACCACTTTGCTGATAAGGTTCAGAGACTGGCCAAGGATTGAGGGCAGATTCAACTCCTGTTAAAGTTGACATGATTTGAACTGTGTCTAAGATGAACTATTTCTTTCAGAGTTTGATATAACTCATTTTTAAGTCAGCCTTTCCCCTTAAGGTATGATTCAGCTTTCCACTAAAGTCAGCCACACTGGATTGGGCCCTCAAGGGCACAATAGCAATGCTTACACCATGGGCAGCTGCATTATTTGTTTTTTTTTCATTTGAGACATTTGAAAGGGAACACTCCAACTCTCAGAGTGTCAGCTAAGATAATTATTGAATATTACCATATTCAATAAAATATGCATTTTGCAAAGATTGTGGAGGATCAGACATTCATCCATATTTTTGTTAGAAAACAGCTTGATTTATAGATAAGATTGTTGCTTTCACTAACTATTGTGGTGATGAAAAATATTACTGTATATGAATAATATTTGAATCTACCTATAAAGTTTTTTTCAGAGTTGCATTTCATATACATATCTGTTTCATTTGTATTTATAAGGGGAGCTATTTAAAATGTTTCATTTCCTAAAGGATAGAAACACGATAAATCTTGCGGGACACTAAAAATATAAGTTTATGAGTAACTTTTTTCATGTTGCTGATCAATATCCATTAAATCAAAGAAAGATGAATTCATTACAATATCTATCTGATACAATGCTGCACAGTGGTTTCATTTTTTATTGTGCTTTTTATTTTATTTTATTTATTTTATTTGTTATTTTATGCTGCCTAGAGGCTGTAGATAATGTTAAAGCTCTATTTTGCCAGGCACCACAACACAACAGACAAATAGAACCACAAGGCTAGAGACAATCAAAGATCACTCAGTTTAAGAGAAGATAAACTTTTTTTTTTCCTGATATCTGGAGCTGCCAAATTTTTGCTGTGACATATGGGAATTAACTGCACCAAAATTACTATAATTTCCATTCTAGGAATAGCGTTAAAGAAATTTGCTATTGATCCATTTCCTGGACATTATATAGAAGTATTTCACCTACATAGCAAGCTGATTCTCTCCATATATAGAAGCTTAGATGCACACCTTACACATTAGTTAGGTATCTGAAAAGGTATTCTAAACATGGTTTTTGATATCATATACACAAAAAAATCATTGTTTTTATTTCATACACTTCAGTATATGATTTACGTATTTTTTATAAAAAAGTATTTATAAAGAAAGTTGTAGAAGGGAAAAAAATCATAATCACATTATGTCCACATTAAAGTTCAAAGCCAAGCATTTAAATTTTTAAAGTGAAAATTAAAAGCAATTTTTACAGAGTTTTGTGGTTTTATTTATTATATGTTCATGAACAATTTTTCCTCAGACTAAAAAGAAAGTATAACATATCCTCCTCTCATTTTTTTGATATGTTGACTGTGCTTAACTGCTCTTTTTAAGATACTATTAATCATTTTTTCCCTATTCCATATCTTCCTGTTCCCTTATTCTTCTCCACCATTGTACCTTGGGGTTTCATATAAATCTGTGTATTTTTTTTCTGTAACATCTCATAAGATGAGCTGAATATTATCCCCACACTACAAAATAAGGTTTGTTGTACTAATTGATTAAATTCAAGATTATCCAGAAATTCTAGGTGTCCAATATAAGCAATACAGGGTCTGATTTTACAGGGTGTTTATACTGCATTTATATATATTCAAAGCACAATCTCTATTGACTGCATTTGCACTTCTATAAATCAGACCTTACGGTCTTAAGCTAGACACGTAGAAAATGAGAAACATGTAGTTGGTAGTCATCTCTGAAAAACTGAGTGTAACTGAATGGAATCAGAGAATTATTTTTCCAGGCAAGGACTCTACTGTCTAGGTCACCAAGTAATACTTTTAACTTGAAGACTCTTTGTTTTCATTGGGTCTTTCAAAAGTGGAAAATTTAGATCTTCTTTGTGGATCACATGAAATAATATAAAATAACTGGTCACAAAAACAAGTTGTCATCTTTTGTTATTAATGCATTTCATAGGTATTTATTTACAGGGAAGATGGACAAAATCTCTTAGATTCAAGATCTCTTAGAACTAAAGGAGATTCTATGTAAACTTATTTTCAGATTTCAGATGATTTTTATGGAGACTCAAACAGATTTCAAGTTGATTACCTCACTTCAATTTCTCATTTCAAGCAGGTTTTGTTTAAAATATATATATATATATACGCAACTCTTCATGGCTTTTTTCTCTGAAACAGTTATACTGTTTCAATTATCATTCTGACGAAGAGATTGTTTATGGACCCTTTAAGAGACTGAGATAAAATAAATGGCAAATTTCAGTCAGATTATTTAAGTTTTGGTAAGATACAATCAACTAAGAATACCTAGAGACATAAATTGCTATGTGACCCTAACAAAAGGTAGTGCTAGCATGTCCCCTGCTCTATTAGAAAGACAACTATCAGCGTTAAATCAGAAGAGATGATAGACTACAGAGCTTTTAGGCCTAATGGTAGAGAGATTTGAGATCATTCTTGAAGTTACAAGGATCATTTTTGTTGTGAAAATCATATAGCTCTACTTAAAAACTGTAAGAAGCTACATGGAAAGATAGTGGAATCAAGGGCATGTTCATTTCACGTCTTACCAGTGCAGAAGAATAGCTTCCAAAGCTCACATCTTGGTATTTTTTTTCAAGCTTAGAAAAGAAAATACTACCATCAAAACTCTTCTTCATATTTTAGTTAATAGTAGGAAGTGAAAGCTTATCTGAGGGTCTCCAAACCACAGATGAAAAATGATGAAGAATCAGGTACCAAAAACAGCTGAGAAAATAATTTGCTGTAAACTTAAAATATTAGCTATTTTCCAGCTTATTTTTCTGTTTTAGATGAAATCACATCAGGAAAAAAAAAGTATCATTTTATTTCTTATTTATCCTGCTTTATTCATCACAAGATCAAATTTTCTGCATTTCAGATACATTTTGTCAGAATGCAATGATGTACTAGAGTCTAATAAGCCTACACCATTGAAGGAGAGAAAATAAATAGGATATTAAGGTTGGTTTCTATCTACCATCATTTCATTGTTTGAGTAAGGTCATCTTATCAAGAGTACGACACTGACCATGGTCACAATCAAACCATAACAGGTGCGATAGAGATAGCTTTTTTAATGTAGTGCCTAAAGTATAGAATCCTTTTTCTGATTTAAATATTGTGGTATAATGTGGTATAAATATTTCATAACAATAGCTGTTACCAACTGAATACTGAGTCTGGTGCAATACTACCTCTGTTTCACTGTGAAAAAAGTTAAATAGGGCCTTTCAGAAGAATCATGAAACATTATGGACCTGAAAAATGGAAGAAATAGAACATTGCAGAGACTATAGTAAAAATTACTGCAAGGGGCTTGTTCTTCATGATTAGAGGTAGTTTTAATTTTAAAGCATATCTCCTGTCCAATATTCTTGAATAAGTTACAATCTCAATCTCTACTAATTTGTTTGACTCTAATTGGACGCTGAACAAAACTCCCTGAGACTCCTGCCGACACTGATGCTAAATTTCTTTACTGACTTCCAGTCTGCTTTCAGGTATAATTCAGAGGAGTAATGATGACTTTTAATGTCTTGAACAGTATGAGAATTCTGTTTCTAAGAGTTCTATTATCACTCTACATCCTATCAGAGTATTCAACTGTTAAACCAGAAATGGTTTGTCTTAAATGTAAATATTTTTGTTGATATATGACTTTCACTTAAACTGTTTCAAGAACTGTTCAATATCCTGCTACAACCTCTCCATTTGAAGACTTTGCCAGTGTAGTCACATCTGGAAACCTTTCCTTCCTAGCTCTAGAATCTGCCAGCCTGCAGAAATTATGTGTTGATAAACGAGCATGCCTCCATTCAAGACGTGGGTTCATTTTCCCTTGTCCTGATCCTCAGTCGACAGTGGTAAGGACTTACTAGGACAGCCTCCCAACTTAAAGATTTGCTTGTATTGGTAGATTTTGAGTCATGAACCGAGAGTTTAGATATTTACTGTTTTGTTTGCTTAGTTACTTTTGTTGTGTTTCTCTAATTGCTAACTGTGGGGGGCAAACAAGGGGTGCTGCCAGTGTGAGAAAGAAGGGATTTTGTGGGACGTTAGACAGGAAGGATCCAGAAACTGAAGCTAAGCTTTTGTGAAGAAAGCAAGGTGTACGGATAGCATGTCCCATTTCAAAAAGCATTAAGAATTAGTACTGTCTACTGCATTGGGTAAATCAGTATAACAAAAAAAAAAACGCAGCAGAATATTAGCCATCACCACGACTTGACTTAATGGATCATTTGCCTAAATCAGTAGAGTGAGTCCTTGTCCACACAGGGGGCAGGGTTAAAATCCACCTGTGTTTAGGGGAGGATCTGTATTCGCTTCCCTACCCCTGGGGAGTGTCCCAGGGAAAGTTTCATCTTCTATTTGTTTGTACATAGCTTAGTAAAATGTCCAAATAAGGACAGTTTTGCTAATGCAGCAACTGAAATTATGACTAGTTATTTCACTTCATACTGTTTGCATGCCACTTACTCTTTTTATTTATTTTTTACCACTTCACTGAAGAAAATACTGGAATTCTCTCCACCTCAGTCTAATAGGAAGCCATTTGAAGTAACCGCCTTGTCTATACTGTCTTTAAAAGAACCAGAAGTGTTTGGTCTTAGGACCAATGACTCCACATGGTATTTTTTTCTTAAACTTTGATTCAGTGTATTTATAGAATTAACATCTTCCTTTTAACAATAAAGGTTGTTTTAACAATAAAGGCTGTTAGAAACAACAACACACCTACTTAATAAAAACTTGCTTGGGTAAGTATGTGTCCAGTTAATGTCAAAAGTGGAATGGAGTGTACTCTAGTTGAAAAAGAAGTTTGCGTAATGCTCACTGGCCTACATTTTTGCAGAGAAAAGAGTAAAGAGACTATTCTGGTAATTTGGCTGAGGGTTATATAAACCTAATTAGAACTGTACTGTACCACAAGGGCAGAAAACTGTAGTGGGAAAAAAAATTAAATATTCATCTCTATTCCCCCTGAAAAGGGAGAAAAAAAGAGTATTTCTAATTTCATAAAAGCTTTCTCATATTAGGAGAAAAGGTGATTATAATTCTATGATTACTTCACCGTATCCTAAAATATGTTTTACTATAAGGTGGAGTTTAAGTTTGTGAATTATGTGTAACACAATGTACCTAGTCACTCTATGGAGAAAATTATATTCCTACTTTAATCATGGTGAGACGGTAATTTTCTTTTCTTCAGAGTAATATCAACTTTGATATATAAAAATGGATATCCATAAATTGATTAATTTTGTGTTCATTTAAAATATTTCTTAGAAATGTTTCAATAGCCAAGCCTAGTTTCCCTTTTCCCTTTTTTTTCCATTTCAATTTTAAGATGCAGACTGAGAGGAAGAGGGAAAAAAAATTTAAAGCCTTTCTTATTATTTCCTAGCAGCAAACATTTCTCCAGTGATATTTAAAAAATATATATATTGAGTAAATCACATTATTTGAGATTGAATATGGTCTGGCAAAATTGAACAACAGCTACCAGATTTAGGTCTTGTACTAGTTAATGATCAAATACAGCAAAATTCAGACACTAGAGTTAAAAAATACAGCTAGTAATAATATTGCTATTGATTTAATGGTTCTAGGAATATATTCTCAGCATTTTGCGTAACTCACTATTAAAGTATTCACCATCATCAACCTTTTTTTTTTCATGCATTCTTTATTTTCCTTCCAAGATATTTACTCTTTCTGTAATGGCTTCAAAATGAAAGATAAGACATCTCTGCATTTATCTTTGTTGAATCCCAGGACAGCTTTGAATTCCTGTTTTAGCTCAGGAGTTTGTCTCTAAACTCTCGGTTCAGATTTGTCCTAAGATTTCCTGCAGCTCACACAACTGTAGGAACAATATCCATTGGATGTAAACAGCTTTTAATGGCATTGTTCCCAGTGCTGATACTTGAAACCATTCCACTACTAGGGGCAACATCCCTAGAGAGCAGTAGTGCTTTTGTTAAATGCTATATTTTTCATAGGTCGACTTATCAAAATGGGAAGTAAAGGGATTGGCATTTTCTTGGTATACCCTTTTAGTCATTTTAGTGTTATATACTACAAGCCAGAAGATGGCCTTTCTTTCTTTCTTTTTTTCCTTGACTATATTGTATTTCTTTTATCTTTGTACCTGGCTTTTTATCCATTCAAACATGACTCAATACTGAAAAGTTTTCTATAGGAATTATTTATTTTTATTATAATTATTGTACCTTATCATGATTTGCAAATGTTAAAGAGCTTTAGTGTCTAAACTGATTTCCTTAAAGGGGTCTTTCCTTTCTAACATTACATGTTTTTGCTCTTCATTTGGATTGACTGAATTTAAAAGGGAATAGGCACGTGTACAACAGCTTGTGTACAACAGAAATTGTTAACTACTTTTGTGATTTTTTTCTTGATCTATCTGCTCCTATTGCTAGATGAATTTAAAATGTAGGATTATCCACTGCTAAGTAAGAGCACATTTGGAACTGGTGTGCACATTTTGGGACTGATTTTTGTTAGTGGGTTTTTTTTTGAGTAAATTACTTTTTACCAAATGGATACTTTCCTTTAATGAAAATATTTCAGCCAGTTCTTATAGTAACTTTCCACACTGTTTCGGAGATATGTCTAAGTGGGGAGAGGCTGCAGCCTTACCAGCAGCCTGAGTAATGTCAGAGCTCGGGTGCAGGTATGGGAATTGCACTGTGGTTTTGGCGTGGGCCATACAGCCCCTTCCCAAATAACTCCCTATGTGGGTCAGGAGCTCAGACAAGTAAGGTACTTTTCCACCCGGCATTTTAAATGTTTACTATTAGTTTACTAGTTAGGACATGCTCTATTTTAATCGGCCACATGGCCAGGCATTCTTCAGTATACCGGGACAGCCCTGGCTGCTCAGAAATACATTTACCTGGAAGATGGTATTTTTGCTCCCCCCCTTTTTTTTTCCAAGCTTGAGAAGGGGATACAGATTTCCTTTTGACTTACTAGTATCACCAGTACATCATAGAATGATATGTTATAAAAAGACTCAGTTCCGCCAGCTGAAACCATAGTTATTTTCTATTCCTTCCTGTCCATGTGTTTTAAGGAAGGACCAAAGCATCACATAACACCTTAGGGATGTCCAAGCTCCTAACTGTGCGGGGAGCAATGCTGAAGCCTAAAGGACAGCTGTGTTGTTGCACTCTGCAAATTGCCACAGGACCAGAACATTTCCTCCTCTGCCTCCCTCTCATTAAACCAGGAAAGGAGCTTGGCATGAACACAGGAAGGAGATTTAACGAAAAGAAAATTATAGAGAATTAGGACAATTATAGGATGTGTGTGGATGCTTTGAAATCATTCTCTCTTAATAAATGACCCACAAAGATTTAAATAACTCAAAGACTGTTAGATTCCCCTTTTTTCTCCCTTTGCTCTCAATATGTGAAACCACAATGTCAATGCTCAGTGTAAAAATACAGGAATGATTAGTGGTACTAGCAGCAAGGATAATGAGAAAAAGGCATTGAATACAGCAAAGAGGTTTTTTCATGCGCAGCACCTTCAATAACCCAGCCATAAAACAGGGCTCTGATTACTGTAGCCCTATTTGAAGTAACAAGTTCCCCTGCTGAATCTCTCTTTTGGCTTTAAGCATAAAGCTAACCTTGCACATTCAGCAAAATTAGTTTTTCAGAGCCTTAGCCATGATTTCTGTTTCCAGAAAATAGTGTAGTCCAGTCTATTGATGGACTTGGCAATCAATTAAAAGAACCTGTCTCCTATTAACAGAATATATGTATTTATATATAAAAGCTATCAAACTGTTCCTTAGCTTTCTTTCACTGATACTTCAGAACATTATTCCATTTGTTTCACTCCAGGTGCTCAGATAAGCTGCATTTTCATGTTTTTCACCATTACCCTGCTTTTTAAAGTATCTCCCTTGCAGGTAGTGCCCAGGCAGAATGTGGATAAGACAGGACTATCACGCCTCTTTAAAGAGTTTTTGTTGCTGTTGTTTTAAGAACTTTAGTCATTAAAATCTACAAAGAAGCCCATTCCACAGAGCCTCAATATCATGAAAAACACTTGACTGCAGACATTTCATGGTATTACTCATAGCTAGAGAAGGCACAGCAAAATAAGCCTGCTGCGTTTTGTGCAGTGTCCAAATAGCATGGGGCACATTAATTGAATTCTAACTCTACAGTCAATGAATTTCTTCTTCTTAAATATATAGCTCACTGGCGGGCAAAAGAGGCAGCAGGACGCAGAAAGACAAATGGAGAAAGTCAGACTAATAATTATGCATGATATATTTTGGATGTTTGTTGTTTGTGATCATTTTTAATTTTAGAACACTGGCCATTTTACATTTAGACCTGAAAAGTGAATTTTACAATTTTGTTAAAAAAAAGGGGGGGAAAAGAAAGAAGCCATTGGATTTATACTTAAAGGATAAGGGTATTGATTATAATAAGAAAAATGTAAATATCTGTTTCAAAGACATTGCCTCTATCAGAAGTGAACAACTGTGATAATATAGCATTAAGGATGCAAAATGTTTCACTAAATGGTGGAATATTATTTGCTTTTCATAAATAACTTGTAACAGAAATAACTGAAATTCAGTTCTCATTCAACTAAATTTAGTTACAAAAGGAATTATGTCTTAGAAACTTCCAATATGCTGGCTTAGCCATGTTTTTCACAAATACTGTATTTTCATTGCTTACATCTTCAGTTAAATTTGAGTAAATTTTTACAGCATAGGATATTCCTTATATTAAAATAGCAGTAGCTTTCCTCTTTCAAGGAGGAAACCAGTGAACAAAGATGTTGCTCTTTCTCATTACTGTTGTTTCAGTAGTTTCAAACATGTTGTTTCTAACAATGTATTTTTCTTGTTTGTGTTCTTGGAAATATTTTAAGCGATATTTTCCTCAAAATCAAAGGTAGTAGGTGACTTTGAAAATGCCCTCCTGCATTTTGTTTTCAGACCAAGCTCTAAGCAACCAATAAGAGATATTCATTAGGGAAAGAAATAGGAAGCTCTAGCTACAAGAGGTGCTTTTCAAGAGTGCTCTGCAAAACTCCATTATGAAGTTTATATCCATTTGCCTCCTAAGCATATTATCTTATAATGGTTCTTTCATGCTCGATTAACTAATCCCCCTCGTAGTTAAGTACCATGCAAACCAGAGTACCAATCCTTTGGGAGAGAGTGATGCTCTGTGAATGTCTACATTGCCCAGCAACCTGGGACCCATGCTTGGCAGGGACCTTTGTCCAGTCCAGCAGTAGCTGTACATCAATTCATTTTGTCAAATCACATGCTGAGGATTATTCAGCTGCACAATTACAGTCAAGAGTTGTGTTACATTGTGCTCTTACTTTCAGTTTGCTCACTTCCAGACCAGATTTCCCTTTTTTTTAATGCATTTTCTCCCTTTCTATCAATGTTTCCTGTTGCAAGACCCAGAATATTCAGTCTTTCATTAGAACTAAGAGAAGCTTTAATGGATATTTAGAAATTATTATTTTTCTCTCATATAGTTACTTTTCAGTGAAAAAATAAATACAGGTAATTTCCATGCCTACCTGCAAAATTGTTCTTTATGATTCATGCAAGTCATATGATATACTCAGAATGTTAAATATTCACTTTCAAATAAAATATTGTTATAGGAAAATTTTGGAAAAGGAAATCTTTTAGATTCTCTCAGCTTGTTTTGAGTCATTCAGAGTGGGTGGCTGTCTGAAAAAGAACCAAGACATGAACAAAGCATCTATCTGTATGGATCTGTCAATTTATTGCATCAATACCATGAGATTTTTTATTGTCATTCAATATAAATTAAAAAATATTTCTAATCAGTACAGTAATGCCACTAAATTAAAGATATTATTATTCAGAGAATTCAAGACATTAAACATAAAGCTCTTGGGATTTGTTATAGTGTCTTTACAAGGGCACTAAGGTTAGTTTATTCAGGATAACATTGCATGCATGGTCACTTTGGTTCCTCAGAACTTTGAAACTCTGCCCAAATTTGCTATAATTCAACATGCAGTGGAAATCTGGTGATGTTCCATAAGCAAATGAGGAGAAGTATCACTTTGGTGATTCAAGGTGTATCATTAAAAATAGATTTTTGTGATCTCTTTTTCCCCTTGTTTCATCCGTTGTAAAGCATGAACACTTCTGACTTCTTATTAACATAAACCTGCATCATAAACATACTGAAGTACAGGTCTGTCAAAGCTAGGCATTCAGTATGGAATTTCAGCATATGAAACCCTCCATTACAGAAAGACTGTTAAAATTGGCCTCCATTTTGGTTTTGATTCTGTTGTTATTTCAATGATTTAACTACAATTTTAGCTATGATTAATATTTTCAGCTGAGAATGGTAGTATCATTTTTCTTACTACGCCAAGGTGCATTTTTTGTGTTTTTTTTTTTTTTTTTTTTTTTTTTTTTTCAAGGTACAAGAGATACCATTATAATGAATGAAAATATATTAATTTGCGGTCTTTCTTAAAAAGTGATTGTAGTGGGAACATCAAGCAGGCGATTTCTTGAGACCACTGGGTCTATGTTAGATTTTAGTGGCTTGAGATTTGGGCAAAACATATGACTTCAGGGATAGCACATAGCATTTGCAGTAATCGACTGAGCTAATTATTTCATCAGCTCAACATGAGCATTTTTTTCTCATCTTAATGTCACACTGCTCCATGACAGGAAGACTAAGCTCAGCTGCAATCCCATCTGTGTTCAGAGTATTATGCACTTCCTCCAGGTTGGTTCCTTCCTGCTGAGCATGATGAATGGCTTCAAGGTTTTCAGAAATTAGATGAGTTAGATAAATCTTAAGCTTGGAGATAAGTTTTTGCTTTTCACTGCATGCCAGTTAACAGACTTCTATTTAAAGAAAAAGGTTGTTCCTTTTCTAAGTTGAAACTTAAAAAAAAAATTCAAATGCCCTTCTTATTGTATTTATCAGAGCTACAACACCACCATAGCACCTTTAAATCAGCTGATTTAAATTCTAGGATCTCTTAAGTGCAGAGAAAAAAATTTCTAGTGTGATTTATCAATTATATATCTGGTATCCACAAAGGAAGTGCTATCCCCCATCCTTCCTACCCCATTTGTTAATGAGTGACTGAAGCAGAGAAAATATGTCCATACCCAGAATAGCAGTCTAGCTCTGTCAGCATGATGCCTGCCCAGACAAATTAGTCTAGAAAGAGTTCCGCACAAATGCAGATATATTCCTTGGGGGCAGTTGTTCTAATATCCCTGTGCTGCTTATGTGTACTGGAAAATTAAACAGTGCAAGGGACTACACACTGTCCAGACAGTCCTTAACTGCTTCTGGCCCAGATAAAACCACAATTCTTAGGCACAGTACTGGACTATATGTATAGTCTCAGAGCTAGAAAACAGGATTTTTTGCTTCATTATTATGGGCATATTTGCAAAAGTCTATTAGCACATAAAGCATTCACTAACAAGGGCACATCTCACTTTCTAATTTTCAGAGTACTTCCTAACTGTAACATCTGTCCTACCTCTTTTCTTCCTCATAGCTACTTCCTTTTAATGTCTTCTGCCAAGAAAGGAGAGTTCTGCTTGAATATCTATAATGAAAGATATTACTATAATTGCAAATTATTTCCTGTCAGGTTATGTAGACTACCATTTAGAAGTGCATTGAAGTTCATGTTATGGAAGAATATCAAGAAGATGATAATCTAAGCAGCAACAGCAGGGTTTGATATTAGGTAAGAAATTGTTGGTAGGGCTACAGGTTCATCCGCTCTTAACTTTTCAGCTTGTGCAACCTCACGTCTTCAGACTCACCAGAAAATGATCCAACTCTTACTTTTCTTCTACAGCAGATTGCAGAGGGCAAACTGCATCATCAAGGACCAGCAAACAGTGCATGGTGCTGAAAGTCCTGATACTTTTTCTTCTCTTCCAATTTGTTTGACTCCTGTCTGGAAAAGTTACAAATTCAACCACTGCATTTCTGCCTGACAGTTTGAGCTTCATAATATTTAGATCTATGAAAACTGCTATATATAGTGCATTTCTTTCTCTCAGAAAAACCATAGAAGAAATCACTTCACCTGTCTTCATCTCAAAATTTGCTTGTGAATAGTCTGCTTTGGTGATCATTTTTATTAAAAGTAACTGTGTGAAAATAAAAACATTTTTTTATTGTGCAAAGAAAGAGAGGAAAAAGATATTTAAATATTTAACAAGAAACAGAAGAAATAATAAATGAAATGGCAAATTCTAGAGCTCATGTTTACCCTATGAAAACTGAAATTGAAATAAATTAATAAGCATAATAGGCAACAGATTTAAAACTGATGACAGGACATCTGTTTTTCCCAGTGAAAATCTGTTAAACTGGTAGAATTCATTGCCATAATATTCATGTCAGTTCAATGGCTTAGTTAGCTTTAAAATAACTAACCATTTACACAGATAATAGGAACACCAGCTGGTATATTAGATGGAAAATAATTATTTTGTTCAAAAGAGAAATAAATCCTCATGTTTTTATACAGAAATGTATCGTTAGCTGGATAATATTAAGAAACAATTTCCATATGGACCAGTTATTTTAGAATAACTATTCCTATAACAGAGCTATTGGTATATATACAGAAAAAAACCCCATACATATCTGAAGGGATTTCAAACCTGGTAAACAATGGAATTATCTGTGAAGTGAAGCAAATTTTATGTCAATCAGAACTTCCATTTTTATTTGACACATAGTTTAAAAGGAAATTGTTCAAGAATATGAATAGAAATGATTTGCTCAAGTATATTAAATATATACTTAAAATAAATAAATAAATAAATAAAAATAAATAAATAAATAATAAATAAATAAATAAATAAAAATAAAATAAATAAATAAATAAATAAATACAATAAATAAAAAAAATTTGGAAGGTATTGACTTTTAAAATCTAGGCTCAACTTCTGAGGATGCCTCAAAGGCATTGCTGGTTTTCTTACTGAGAGCTGACGTGAGGTTATAGAGGGCATGTGTATCCTTCTGATGGCACATGGACTCTTCAGGGCCATGAGGCAGCCCAGAAAACAGCCAGAGGGATCTGGGTGGAGGGATCTGTGATGACAATTAATAGCTTGTTGCCTCTTGAGCGTGGTACTGTGCATATTTTGTTATTTTATATAAATGGAACATCTGGATTTGGGGAAAGCCCTTATTCTAAAAGTTTCATCAATCCTATTCATCCCTGTTTAACTGTCTTCTTCAGCTGAACTCTTCATTACTCTGTAATGCTCTGGAGCTGAGCATTTGAACTGAAGATATATTATTACCCCAAAATATGTGTTCTAGGCCATGATTAATGTCATTCTGACTCAATCAGCTTAATTAGATCCAAGAAACATACTCCTAAAAGCTCCTATTGATTTGCATAGTTTGTTAAAGTAACATTAGATTACTAGAAATCTGATTTTTAGATGTTCACCCTAAGATCAGACAACTGAGAACCCACTCTTTCTCTCCCTAAGCTGTTGTTTACTGTCCTCAAAGTTAAGCTTCTTCCACTTATTTCAATGTTAGCTTTGTTTTATTAAGCTATCTTCAACCTCCATAAAGCTTCTTTTATGAGGCTGCCTATGTGAGAAGGCTGTCACATTTAACATTATCTTAATACAAATATTGTGCCATTCTTGCATACAGATCACAGAATCATAGGCATTTTTTTTGTCAGTCAATTCATTTGATATAGTTTAGAGACATTCTCCTCTCAAATACTGACTACTCCTCCTGGAAAGCAGCTCCACAGAGAGGGTTTTGGGAACCCTGGTTGACAAAAAGTTAACCATGAGGCAGCAATGTGCCCTTGTGGCCAAGAAGGCCAATGGGATCCTGGCTGCATCAGGAGGAGCGTCACCAGCAGGAGGAGGGAGGGGATCCTGCCCCTCTACTCAGCTCTGGAGAGGCTGCACCTAGAGCACTGGGTGCAGTTTTGGGCTCCCCAGGACAAGAGGGACATGGAACTTCTAGAAAGGTTCCAGCACAGACTGATAAAGATGGGACTGGAGCATCTGTCTAATGAGGAAAGACTAAGTGAGCTGGGCGTGTTCAGCCTAGAGAAGAGAAGGTTGAGAGGGAGTTTGATCAATATGTTTAAGTACTTCAAGGGAGAGTGTAGGGACGATGGAGCCACTGGACCCACGGTGGCCAGTGAAAGGACAAGCGGTAATGCGTGTAAGTTAAAACACAGGAAGTTCCATCTCCATGTGAGAAAGAACTTCTTTCCTGTGGGAGTGACAGGGTCCTGGAACAGGCTGCCTAGAGAGGCTGTGGAGTCTCCTTCTCTGGAGATCTTCCAAACCNGCTATTGGTATATATACAGAAAAAAACCCCATACATATCTGAAGGGATTTCAAACCTGGTAAACAATGGAATTATCTGTGAAGTGAAGCAAATTTTATGTCAATCAGAACTTCCATTTTTATTTGACACATAGTTTAAAAGGAAATTGTTCAAGAATATGAATAGAAATGATTTGCTCAAGTATATTAAATATATACTTAAAATAAATAAATAAATAAATNGAATCAAAAAATATGTATACATATATATATAGAAAAAAAACCCATACCTGCTGGAGCAGGGAAATTGGACTAGATGATCTCTAGGGGGTCCCTTTCAATCTTAACCATTTCGTGATTCTGTGCTTCTGTGATTCTGTTCACTGGTATTCTAAAATTTCTTTCTACCTCCATCAGCCAGAAGTCCACCAGTGCCAAGTTTTTTCCTGATTCCTTATTTTTCAGTACTTGCGCCGAAAAAACACGGAACAAACTCAGGAGCAGTTTTAACATCACTGAGTACAATAATAGTCATAACAAACCTTGAGCTCAGTAAGGAATAACATCATATTGTTGCTAAAGATGAAGGACTATAAAAGTGTTCAGTAATTTCTCTAAGACTGATGCACTTCTGGACCATTGTATTTAATTGTCTCCCCACTTGCCTTTCGATCATCACAGAAGCTATGTGATTCAAGAGAAATGACATTAATTAAACTCTCCTGAGGAACATAAACCTGCAAAAAAGCAAACTTACTCTTCTGACATCTCTCAGTGAACCTTCTGAGGTTTGACATTCACATTTAATCACAGCCTCCAAATAAATTAAGTGCTATTGTGTAGTTTCTTATTATGTTTTCTTTTTAAATTTATTTATTTTAAAAAATCAGGCAAATCACATCTTACATTGTTTGCACTAACATATTTTTAGAGCAATTATATTGAACTTTAAAAGTTTGAGAAATATATGTCCATCTCCTATTTTATTAACTATTGTTCCAAAAAAATCATCTCAATTTTCCATCAAATGTGAACAAACCCAGTTCATTAGCATTTTGATGAAATTAGGACGAGAGGTTTAAGAACCTGATTGTATTCTGATGGAAAATAACAACAACAAAGAAGCAAAAAGGTGTTAGAAAGAGAATTGGAATACATTCAGTGAAATTCAAAAGTTGCAATGGAAAGGATTCCCACTTCATTGTGCATGATGTGCATGAAAATGTTTAGACATATTTTTGATAAATTATTTTATATTTTTTTTTAGACATGGGGTCATAATCTTTTTTTTTTATAATTAACCTTTTGAAAATTTTTAAATAGTTCACTTTTGGGATAAGAGTATTTGCAGCACATTCCTTTAAATCAAAATACTTCAAAATATCTTCTAGTTCAGGAATGTAAATAAAAATGCTTTTAATTATGTATTCAGGAAATCATGTTTTGAGAAATTCCCGAGTTTCACTCTGTTTAAAGATAAACAACTATGTACATGGGTATTGTTTGTTTCTTTTTTAGTAGTTATTTATCGTGATGGGTGAACTAAGAGTCAAACAAAACATTATGGGTGATCTAATTTGGGGAGGAAACTTGTGGGGATTTTGTTTTTCCGAAGATGCAGGAGAAATGAGGAAAGTTCTAGGTACGTGAAGCCATTTAAAAACTTAGGAAGTGTCTTAGTTATTCTCCCTGTTGTTAAAACAATAATCTTTAGGCCATGGGTTGGGAAATTCCTGAAGAGATGAATCTGTACTTGGACAATGAGGCAAGCAATACTTTTTCTTCTTACCTATTACAAGTTGTGCCTGCATCTACTCATGAATCTAGCCTGAGCTGGCTTGTTTTGACATTTCAAACAGTTTTCTTTCTTTTAATTCAACTTGGACTCAAAAATAACTTCAGGCAACCCAAAGATACATTTGTTTTAGAAAATAGTCATTGTAAAATATTTCCCCAAACACAATCCTGAACCTTCAGGGTTCAAACGGCACTGAAGACGATGCAAGAAATGCAGACAGCACTAGCAGCATGACTTCTGTGGCTATATTAGAGAAACATCCAAGTATATCTAACTTAATTTATATATATACATATATATATATTCAAATGATGTAACTGGCCTGATACAATTTAGGCCTATTTTTCCCTCATTAAAGGCAACAGAAATTTTATAATCAACTCTTGAAAGTGATGCTTTAGAAATTCCATTCTTAAAATAAAACTCTCACTGCCTGGCTGACATAAAAGACAAGCATGGACCTAGAGAGATCAGAATAAGTTTAATAGTTGGTAGCAGACTCAGACCTTTCTTTTTTGCTCTTGTACTGAACCATGTGGTTTGGCCCATTAAATGGTGGACCATTGGAGAGCACTGAGAGATCATAGAGTCAAAAGCTTCAATCCATTTATTTCCCTCTAAAAGCACTTGTTTTGAAATGTTTGCCCAAACAACTCTCTTTTCACTTATTTTTTAATCTTTTAAACAGAGATGCTCAGTTTTCATCTTCAAAGAAATCTAGTCTGACTGAAGATTGTTATAACAATATCATAACATATATATTCACAAACATTCTCTTCTGCAGCAATTTTAAACATAATTTAGAAAATAACCTGGACAGGGCTGACTCATGTTTTTGCAGGAAAGCAATTTGCAAGTTTTTAGTTGCTTCAAAATTAATAGCTACAAAATAATGTTAATAATAAAAATAGTGGTATATCTCTTAGGATATCAGTAGCAAAATCCATTGAATGACATAAAAAGAAAAAAAAACCTTCTGAAGGTATGTAATGAAAAGTTACAAACAGGATTACAATAGAGAGTCAACGGATATAAATCCATGAGGAATCGATTCTCTTTTCCAATCAAAATCAACCTTAATAACACACTGTAAGAATCCCATACATTTCTGCCAATTTCAGAAAAGACTTCTGGTGGTCAATAATACTTGTTTTAAGGAAGAGAACAAAGTAAGGGAGAGATGCTGGTGAGATGGAGACATGCTTCTTAGGTGGCACAATGCTGTGTGTAATGCAGAGGCAGTACACTCAATACTTTTGTTTATCACTCATAAAACATTAATTTGCTATCATTTACCATTTTACCTTTATTTTAGATAGTTTTTTATTTTTAACTGAGTGGCAGAGATTTGCATAAGAATTCGCCTGCAATAATTCCCTGTTGAACCTCAGACATGGAGACAGGGTCATAGAAACAGACACACATTGCATAATATACTTCATTCTGTGAGAAGACATTTTGTTTTAAAGACAGACGATAGTCCAGGGCTCTGCAAAGCCTCTCACTGCTGTCTTTTAGAAGTTACCTTACACTGCTTCTGATTATTTTGCTCCAGTGTTCCAGATCTGTTTACATGGCAAATTACGTCCTTAAAAAAAACCTTTCTAGATTTCATGTACATTGACTTTCTATTAAAGCATTCATTATTGTTATTTGTGTCTTAATTCATGCTTCAAAACCTCTTTAGTCTAAATAGAGAAATAATTTTATGACCTTCCTTTGCCACTCTCCAGCCAGTTCCTATGGCTTTATGCTTATAGTTTTCTTCTTCCGTCATCCTATATTTCCTTTTGTTTCTTCTACCCACACGGAATTGCCCAATTACTCATTATTAATTCATTGAATTCACAGCTATACCTGTAACTAAACCAGGGCAGGGACTGTTCGCTGCTACAGCAGCCCGCTGGTTCTAGTGCTCTGGTTCCACACTGTTAAAAATCTCTTACCTCCAGAACATGCTGTCCATACCCAAGCTGGTGATTAAGAATGATTGCTGATCTGGGAGTTATTTGGGAGCGTGCTACTTGAGTCTGAGCCAAAATCAAGTAAAGGATCTTTGTAAATGATCCAAGGGCTGGACACAGCTCAGGTTAGATGGACAGATGCAGTCTCAGTCTTCTGCTCACATCAGAATGGGATTAGGGTTAGATTTTTAGAGTATTAGTTTGTTTTCTTTTATCAACCTCAATGTTTACATGAAAGGTGGAGGACTGACATCTCCTAGTGAATTTCCAAAGTGTTTTCATATTTGACTTGCTTGTATCTAACACTCTTGCACCAACTTGTGTTTCCTGTGATGCTTGCAATGCTCTAGTGTCTTGGTCTGGCTAAACCTTGAGCTCCCTGAATCCTGAAAAGCTGCTGATAAAGTTATTACAAGGATGAAGGCAGAAGTTATGGCTAGGAAAAGAGCAGGATCCTTCAGGTAGGTTGACTTTGGACCTTCAGGACTGCTTGGCAGCTCTGTTTCCTTCCTGACAGAACCTCCTGCCCTTTCTGTAGTGAAATGGCTAAAATCTGAGCATTCGCATGTAACATGGGACACTGGGGGACTCACACCCTGGAACGTGCGGCGCACTTGCAGTATGTCAAATGCTGACCAACAAACCAGCTTAGATTTAAGACAATTTAGCACATATATTGATTTCAAGCTCATATTCCCTGTTTTTTAAAGGCTATGTTAGTTTGAGCAGATCACACTAAAACAATACAGAACTCTTGAAGTAGAACTAGGTCACCTCCTGACTTCTTGAAGGCCAGAGGAGCTCAGATTTGCCAGTGTTTCTTTATAATATTGTATTTGTAAGTAGATAGCCCCGGAATGCCCCCAGCTGGTGCTAGCTCTGAGAGAGCTTTGTTAATGGCATGGCCACACAAAACTGCCTGGGAACAGCCAGTGCCTTGGATTAAAACACCTAGAAAATGTTGATACTTAGTAGCAGACACACACAGTCTGGTGCTGCGTTAAACACAAAGCAGTGACTGAACTAAATCCTGCTTTAGTGGACAGTATATCTGACTCTGCTCACAGGTCAGAGAGGCAAGCACTGTGACTCCAAAGCTTTTCTGCTGGAAGTTGCCTATTCTTTCAGGACTTACTCTTTTCTGTTAAAATAAAGACAGTTTGGGTGTCCATATTCTGTATAATAGCCCCATAGTTGCAATACGATGATTCATCTATTGTTAGGGTTCTTAAATATTTAACATCTATAGTTTTGTTGGGAGAACAATAAACAAAACCAAAGAAGCTGGACTAAGGACCCGGACTCACTCTTGGTTCTGTTAAAATATGCAGTGAGAAACACATTGTGTGACTCCTGGAGTTCAGGAGCATGGACAAAGTGATGTGATAATCCAGATATTTTTCTTAGCATCGTTAGGAGGTGGAAGGAGCAACAAAGTTTGGCCAGAAACACTAATAAAGAATCTTTTGTTATAAAGACTGGGGTAATTTAGGGTGTGAACAAATGATTTATCCTCTCTTTTGTGTAGAGCATAATAACACTGTACATTACAGTCAACAGAATAATTTAGAACATGTTCTAGGAGCTACACATAGAGGTCTATTTATTGTACAGCACAAGGTAAGTTCAGATGGAGCCAAACTAAATTTCATGGATGAATGAATATGCAAAAAGGCCTTATATTTTATTTTAAAGGGAGATACATACAATAGAGCTGAAACTGTCTTTTCAAAATACGTAAAACTGTCTGTACTGACGTCTCAATAAACAAGCTTTTATAATTGTCAAGCTTTGGAACAGTCTAAATATCTTTTGAGATGGAATTTGAAAATGTCAAGTTATCCAACAGGAAAACATCGTTTTGATTTTTCTGGGGGGAAAAGAATAGTTTCCAATACTACCAGGTACAAATCAGACAGATAGAATTAAGACAACAAACTGAACATCTTTATGTGGGAGGTTCTACATTCTCTGTTTGTTTAGATGCAGGTTTTGCACTGTCCTCTGATTACTGTAGACATTTTTGTTCCAAATTGTTAAATCACAACAATTAATTTCCTTTAATCTGAAACTAGGTTAAATTGAAACATGTTTTGTTACCTGGAATCTATGAGGATAGGGGAACCTATATTGTGCCAGATATCCTTGAGACATCATGAAACCTGTGTTTGGTGTGCCATAACACTGTCAATCACATTGACTCTCTGTATTTTTATTTCTCAGTATATGAATAGACACAATGACAAATTTAAAGTGATATCTGTGTCTTGAGGGCAACCTCAGGTCATCTTTGCTAGATTTTTAGTATATTATGAAGATAGACTGAATGTTATGGGAACCTCAATCAGGTAGTAAGTGGATATGGCATAGTTTTACACCCTTAGTCTGTATCTGAAAGCAGATTGTTGACAAATTGTGTTACTTGAGACAGCTTATGACTTTAAAGAACACTCTCATGCAACATATCTGAACTTTGGAAAGCTTTCCGAAGCAAATCCAGAATTCACAGGTGATCCAGTGTAATCAGGTAAGGGATGGGCGTGTTATTGTAAAGGAAACAACTTTTTGGAGGAATTATAAATACAGATTTCTTTCCTTTAAGATCGAAGAAAGATACTTTAATGTAATAGAACTGTTTTACTACTTAAGCCAATCTAATTTTCTGACTCTTAGTGTTCTTTCTGTGAACTCTTAGTCACAGAAGGTCTCATATTTGCTTAAGCTGCATAATCATTGTAACTTATTGCTTAAGTGATCTAGCAATGTGTTTATATGCTGTTTCTGTCTAGTTTAGTAAGCACAAGGACATTTAGTAATTATTGCTATTTAAAGATTAGTAGCTGATGGATGATGATGGTATTTTAGCAAATTGCTTCTTTACAGTAGCGTGATGGTGTTGGTTTTTGTCTCTTGTCAGTGTAGGGATTCTTTACAAGTTTGTACCATTCTAACTGTTTTGGAAAGATTGTACAGTTGCCTCATTATGGGTGTGGATGCACTTGTGTTGTTGTGAATGCAACAATGACATATAGTCCCATAAAACATATCCTTATAAAGATACAATATTCATAAATCACTTTTGTATCAGCACTTGTGCAAGATTTTTATTGCTATTGTTGTTGATCTTTACCCCATTCTCTAACTGGGGATCATAAATTTGTAAGATAACTCACGTTGGAAGGGGACTCAGGACATCCGAAGTCCAATCTCCTTATCACAGCAGGATCGGTTATAAAGGCAGATGAGGTTGCTCAGGGCTTAATCCAGTCCTCCAAAACCTCCAAGAATGGAGGTGGCGTCTCTCTGGGTAGCAGGATCCACTTCTGTACTATTTTCATAGTGAGAAAAACTTTCCTTGTCCACTCTAAGTATGCTTATTTCAATTATCGCTAGGAGACACCTACTTAAGAACTCTTGTCACAGTATTTATTCACCCCTTCTTCATCTTTCTTGCAAGTTTCTTGCCAGTTACTATCTCCTGATAATCTGTCATAGCTACATCCTCATCAGAGCTTCTTGGTTTGTAAAGGTACTATCAAAGCCTTGCTTATTTTATTCTTCAGATATATTATGTATTTTGACTTTCAAATTATTGCATTCATTTTAAAATCTGTCGTTTCTGTGAAAATTTGGAGACATAGCCTTTTTAATATTTCTCAGCACTGAAATTATTTTTTTTCTTTGCCTCCTCCTTCTACAGATTTTCAGATATTATTTCAGTGATTAAATTTGTCATACATTGTACCTGAAATAATACTCCAGATTTTCTCAAATGATACACAGGCTGCATTCTGCTCACACTATTTCCTTTTCATTTGAATTATAATTATTTGTCAAGAAAATGATTTCCTTTAATTGTTTGATTTCAGATGACTGTTAATAATCTGGGGGGAGGGGAAAGGTCATGTGATACTCACATTCAAGTTCATATCTGATTTTCTAGTACCCAAAATTTAAGTATCTTCCTTCCTTACATATTGAATAGATTGCATCACCATTCTATCATGTACTGTGTCTCTTTTTTGCAGATGTCTTTCAGGTGAGAGAGGATAAACAACAGTAAAATGAGAAGGCTGAGTTTGCCTGTGAAAGCATATGTGTTTCTAAAGCAAGACCGATAAATAGGTCAAATGAAAGAAAAAAAAAAATCTTTGTTAATATTTTAGAGTTGCTTTAAACCCTGGTCAGTTTAGTGTAACTGTTTGCAGCACAGCCACACTAGCAGTTTTATGAAGGCACTTGCAAGAGTCACTGTTCAGCAGAACAAGAGGAGCAGATAAACAGAACACACTAAACCTGGAGCACCTTCCTAACTTATGAAAAAGACCAGAATGATTCACGCAACTTTTATCCTAATGTCTCTTCCTAAAATATTTTACAAAGCTGAGGGATTAGAAAGAACAAAAACCATAGGAATAATCTTTCTTCTACATCCACTGTACAGCAGGTGTAGGTGCAGGTGTAGGTGCTGTTGCTGGAACTAGGCTTGCCAAAGAAGAGCACTGGAATTCCATCATCTGGTGCAATGGTTTGGACATGTTTTCTGCCTGGGCCAGCAACCACATTTCCAGAGAGTTCGTGGTACATTTCTAGAGTTGTTTCTAGAGCTAGTGGACTATTTTCAAATGGCATTTTAAAAACAGCCAGCCCGTAAAAGAGTTTAGTAGTATGAACAAGACTAGTCCTTGCCTGTTAGGTACAGATCCAAGAAGTGACACTGGAACTGTGGATATGTTAATATCAATGTCACTACAGAAGACAACACCTCAGGGTATTGCAGGGGAGAATAATACATATTTTCCACATTTTCACTGTAATAAGAAAGGCCCACGAGGAGCGATGTTTCTGAGAGATGATGTTTCCTTGTGTTTCTTCAGCTAGGGTGTGCATCATACACATCAATTTGGGCTGTGTGCAAACAGTGGTTATGGGTTTCTCCTCATTCTGATTTTAATCTTTTCTTCAACTTCTTTTACTTCATTGTTTTTCAGAAAACATTCCATGGAAATTTTTTCTCGGTTTAAAATTCCTAATCTATCAAACAGATAAGTAATTGCAACACTCATTTTCAAAATGCAGAATAGTACAGATAGTTCTCTGCCTGTTTAGTTCAGTTTAGTTTCATTTGTTTCTCAACATGTGTTTTTATTTCTTTTCCTTTAGTGCAAAAAATTGATACTTCGCATCAAAAAATGCCTTATGTCATGGCCTTTAAAGTAGTAAGAGTTTTAAAATATAGATTGGGCTTAAAATTATCTATGAATTCTCATGCATTCTTTCTCTGTGATGAACTACTCATATTACTTGCCCAACAGCATACGATAAATTAAAATAGGATAGCAGTAGGTGTTATTTCATGCAATATGTTTGTGTGTGTGAGTGTATGCACCTATCTACCTATATATATATATGTACAAATATGCTTGTTCAGGGCACAGTTTGAGGTCAGATTATTTTCTTGGCAGTATCGAAAAAAAAAAAAAGAAGAAGAAAAAAAGAGTTAATGGACTGCCCAACTCTGGGAAGTTAATATTTCTGGAAGCATCCTATTTAGAAGATAATGATAATGCTAAATCTATGCTGGCTCAGTTAAAAAAACACCCCAAATTATGTTGACACTCAGAAGGCTGCCCCAGTGTTCCCTATCAGAGACTGTGACTTGAATTCATATTTCAAGGTGATATCTATTTGACATTTCTAGTGTGCCACATAATATTTCAGGTCCACTAGTTTAATGACTTCTTTCATAAGAACTGTCAATACATTATGTCATCCTAGACATGTTTTATATTAAAGAATACCAAACTTTTCTCATTTTCATGCAGTATGTAGGCACCCTTCTACACCGAGTAAGTAACTCCTGTTACATTCGGTAGAAGCTACTTATATCCTGTAAGCGGAAAATAGAGTCCTCTCATCTACTTCAGTCCTCAAAGTTCCTACTGGTAGTAAAGATCAACGTGGAGTTATATTTTTCTAGTTTGAAAATAAGAAATTATTAAAAATATAGAATTCATTAGTGCCACCTATTTGTGAGAGTATAAAATTACAGATAATCCAGGGAGAGGCATAGAAGTAGGATCTAATAAGAAAATACATAGTCTCCTTTTTCTTAGTCAGGTGAAGGAGAGAAAAACATGTGGGACGAGACTCAAAGTCTCAGTGGAAGTTTCTTTAGATCTGTATTTAGATTATTGCAATGCAGAAATGTGCTATTCAGATTTCAGCAAGAATTTTAAGAGTTACTTACATCTTAAGATACATTTTTTCATCTGCAGTAACCTCAGTTCAGGAAAGGCAGGAGAAGGTACTGAAGCTATTAGAATGTATTGATGTGGAAAGAGTAAGAGGTACTTACAGGGAGAAATATATATGTGATTTGGAGATTTGCAGATTCCCTCAACCTTTTATCAGATGAGGAAGCATTAAACGAAATGTAATAGGGGAAACAAAATTCCAAGAAAAATTCTTGTAATTTTATTAGTGTCTTTGCCCTTTCCTGCTATTGAAGAAGTGGATATTGTTGATACTGATGATTCAAGCTGGTATTGGTTTAGGGTTATTCTCATTTAGTTCTGAAATTATACATCCAATTCTTTATATTTCTACATAGAAATAGCAGTTGAATGACAAGAGTCAGGTTAATCATTAATGCAAGGTAAATTCATTTTGACACATGCCTTCAAACTCCGGAGGGATATCTGTAGCCTGCGGTATTGAAAAAACAAAGCTAGAAGTATACTTGCTGTATAATTATTATGATTTTTTTTTTCAAATCTGATTAGATTGATTCTAAACAGATTTGGATTAGACAAATAAAGTTTATTGAAATAGTGTTAATTATTGGTTAATTTCTTTGTTGTTAATGGCCTTCTTATGAGAATGACATTATAATTTGAAAACATATACAAGCATGCATTATACAAGCCATTGCTCTGGCTGACAATATATTTGTGTTGGCACAGGCAATGAATAAATAACTACACAAAATGGGATTGTACTTCTGTGAAAAAAAAAGTAAACTGTGATTTCAAGCATCTTTCCTTTCAGTCAAATGGTTCATGTAATACACAGTTTGAATACAAAAGCAAAGATTTTACCTCCATAGAGAAAATTGTTCACAGTTCGTATATTGATTCCAAGACAATGAAAATGTTATATGCAGGACAACTGAAATATATATTTTTGTAGGTTTTTTTTATGCTTGTTTTTTGTTTTTTAAAAAAAGAGATGTTGATAGCTAGAAAGTCTTTTCTGTTATAACTTCCAACATGTCATAATGGTGTCACTACTGTCTTTTACCAAAAATATAACTTTTTAGAAAAAGACTTTAAATTCAATTTGTTCAAGCAAAAAAAAAAAGGAAAAAAATAAATAATAATGTGGTTGAGATTTGCAACATTTTTTTTCTAGTTAAAATTCACAGATCACAGAACGGTTAACGTTGGAAGGGGCCTGCAGAGATCATCTAGTCCAACTCCCTGCTCCAGCAGGGATACCTAGAGCACATGGCACAGGGCTTGGAAGATCTCCAGAGAAGAAGACTCCACAACCTCTCTGGGCAGCCTGTTCCAGGGCTCTGTCACCGCCACAGTAAAGAAGTTCTTTCTCGCATGGAAGTGGAACCTCCTGTGTTTCAACTTGTACCCATTACCCCTTGTCCTGTCACTGGCCATCAGAGTTTAGCCCCATCCTGCCTACATTCTCCTCCCAGATATTCGTACGTAGTGATCGGATCCCCTCTTAATCTTCTCCAGACTAACCAGGCCCAGCTCACTTACTTGATTTTTCCTCATTCGATAGATGCTCCTGTCCCTTAATAATGAGCATGGCCCTATGTTGGAACTTTTCTTGAAGCTCCACATCCCTCTTGCACTGGGGAGCCCAGCACTGCACACAGTACCCCAGGTGCGGCCTCACCAGAGCTGAGCAGAGGGGCAGGATCTCCTCCTTCGACGTGCTGGCAACGCTCCTCCTGATGCAGGCCAGGATCCCATGGGCCTTCTTGGCCACGAGGGCACACTGCTGACTCATGGTTAGCCTGTTGTCAACCAGGACTCCCAAATCCCTCTCTGTGGAGCTGCTTTCCAGCAAGTCAACCCCTAATCTGTACTGGTGCCTGGGGTTATTCCTCCCCAGGAACTTCAGGAGGTTTCTCTCTGCCTAACTCTCCAACCTGTCTAGAGACAGCTGAATGGCACAGCCCTCTGGAGTGTCGGCCACTTCATCCAGTTTGGTATCATCTGCTGAGGGTGCACTCTATGCCCTCGTCCAAGTCACTGATGAACAAGTTAAACAGCACCAGGCCCAGTACTGACCCTTGGGTGACACCACTGGCCACAGACCTCCAACTAAACTCGACCACATTTATCACAAAACTCTGGGCTCTACCATTTAATCTGTAAATTAATCTGCAAATTAGTTTTAAGGTTTTTATGATGATCAAAAAAAATCCTCACATTAAAGATTTATCAGTTCAACATGTGATAAGGTAAATACAGGAGATTTTATGATACTGTATGGAAGTATCACACCATCACAATCTGAGCCTTATAAAGAATATATCTTACTGGAGTCAAAGTCAGAATTTAGAAAAAAAGGCAGATTTTATTCCATTTTTCTATGTATATTTTTTTTTAATGAAATAATAAAAATGCGATTTTTTATTCACAAGACCCCTCACTCATTTTATGGGTTGATTTGATGATTTTTTTTATTGCACAGCTGTTCCAGATTTTGTTTCTTTGTCCATGTTCTCCATACTTTATTTATTATATGCTATTCAAGTCCTCTTCTAAAGAGCCAGTTAGAAAGTAATCACCAAGACGATGCATTAATGTTCTTAAGACAATCATTTAAAGTGACAGATCTTCTAGATATATAAATTGTTAGTACATAAAGGTAGAGGCTCTTGCACTATTTTTAATCATCAAATACTCAGTTATTGTCAACTGTAAAGAATAATTATCATGAAAGGACCTAGAATAAGCAATAGAATTCAACTCTTCACATGGAATAATAATTTGTATCTTCCAGTAAGGAGACATAAGTCCTTTTAGAACTCTTTTGTGACTTTCATCCTGTCTTTTTTGACTCTTTCACTGCTATGATTTATATATATTAGATTCCAAGGACTGTTATAAGTAAGTTCACTATTTTTCATGAAAATTATTAGTCTATTAGTGAATAGAAAGTCTGAAAATAAAGAAGAGAAATCAAGCAGTATGTGAATGCATCATGTAAGTTTCTCCACTATGTGCTATGATATAGTCAGATATTCTTCGTGTTGATGAAAACTTGGATTGTCTTTGAGGAACAAAATATCATTAAATTCATAGGTGGTTCTCCTCCATCTAAGGTAGTCCTGGTCAATCAATACACATTTAAATGGTTGTAAAGTATTGTTGGAAATATTGCCTTTCCCAATGAGTTGTAGGTTTAAGGTTTCAACATTTATAGCAATTAACAAGTTTTTGCATTTTTGTAAAGAATGAATTGATGCATAACTCTAATGTTTCAATGAGTTTGGAGCAATAAGATTCAGATGCAAAATACTATTTACCTGTGAAACTTAAATCTAATAACATCACCTTTACATATACATATACCTTACTCAGAATTACTCCCTTGCATCTCCTTTTGGATCTGGCAGTCTTTCAGAAGATTTTTTTTCTTCTTACTCTACCCTAAAAAACAAAGTATAGTATAAACCAAAACCAATGTAATAAAGTCAATTAAGTTATTATTGGAAGACTCAGAGGTTCTATAGTCGAATTTCAGAAATAGAAGCAGCTACAGGAGAAACTATACAGTTGAAAGCTTGTACCACACCGGCTGCAGAGCACCCCCAGATTTGCTGAACCAAAGCAAATGCAAACTTTCTTCACAAGCATAAAGCCTTTATACATTCAAACACACTGGAACTGGTATGTCTGAAAGCAGGTGGAAATCCTCTAGGAAAAAATAAAGTGTCTTTGCCCTATTTTGCTTCTCTTTTTGTCTGTGTTTTACTTAACATCTAGTTGTGTTTTCAGACTGAACACAATGAACAGCGAAATACACAAGGATGATGCCACAGTGTTTATGAACTCTTTGATGTATCATTTGCATGAATATAGTACTATGATTTTTACTTCAAGCCAGTCTGTAAGAAGGTGATAGCAATACATAAACATACATTCTTTATAAGGCTCAGGTTGCTTTTTAAACAGATTTTTGTGATTCATTCCAGTCTGACGTGTTCTGCCAAGCCTCTTCTTAGGAAATGGTCACTGCGGGAAATATTTAGGTGACACATGAGATGATAGATAAAAATCAGTCTATTACCTGTTAGACATTCACAAGTAAATCACCAATTCATGCAAACTTCAAGGAAAACAACTGTCTAATCTATGATTTACTCTGATGTCAATCTAACTGAAAAATCTTTGCAATATCACATTTTAAAGTCGAAGCTTCAAAGAAAGACTCGTTGCCAAGAACTACAAAAGAGTTTTTTCCTTTCTATGTACTGTAAAATAGTCATAGAAATATTAGAAAATTTCTTAGGAAAGTCAAGTTTTCTGGCACTGATAAAGTCAAGATTCAGGCAATGGCTGTGCATTTAGCTGCAGGTATAGGGTACATGTAAAAGAAGGTGGAGAGAGGGGCAGGAAAAGAGTAGGACATAGTGTTAAGAGCTTCATCACCAAAATAATCTGGGGTGCTGGAAATGAGCTCCCCACCCCAATACTTCTCAGCTGCAGGATTCAAATCATACACATTGCATCAGGCATCCTTCTCATTTCCACAAGAGCAGAGACATAACCGTGTTCTGACACAGTACACTGGAACAAACTCCACTGATTTTTCATACTAGGAAGGGTGGACAGAGCAGTTACAACCTGGCATGCTCAGCCATGTCAGTGTCAAGATCACCCTGATAAGCTAAAAAGCCACCAGATTTGGGAGTCACTGGAGCCCCAGTGATCAGCTGGATCTGCTAGGAATTGTCACTGTTTTAAAGAAAAATCCCATGCAGACATAAAGGATTTCATTTGGCTACTAGTTGTCTGCAGACTGCATTTTGAGTGTTTTTGCTGTTGACTGATTCTCCTCCTCCAGAACACCTCATTCCAATACCTGAATGCAGGTTGGATGAATTCATTCTTTTATTTTCTCTTTACCACTGTTAATGCCATCATTTTCAGATATTGTGGACTTTCATTTCTCAATTTACCTCTGTCTTTGCTTGCAAGTTACTTTCATGAGTCATTGACAGAAGCAAATTGGTAACTTCTCATTCTGCATCTGTCGCGCTGTATTTATACTACCTCCTCTAGACTCCTACCACATACACTGAAATATCTCAAAAGTTTCTGAGGCCTGGCCTTGACAAGTCTATCCAGAATACATAAGCTGATTGCTTCACTTTTCCTCAGATAATGCTGCACAGACAGATGTGCATACTTCTAACTCATTAGTCCGCACAATCCTTTCCACAGTTTTGTGCTCCTTTTGCTTTTCCTCCTTGAAATAATATCACCAACTAGCTGTGGTATGGATCTGCTTTGCCCTCCTCCATCTGTCTGTCAATCAGACTTCTTGCAAAGTTCCTGGACAGGGATTTTTAATTCATGTTAGATGCCAAATCTATGATGCCAAATCTAGAACCCATAAACTAGACTCGGCGTGATTAATGCAATCTATTCCAGATGTTTTCTTTTGGATGAGATGACTCCTATTCTGGAAGTGACTGTTTCTGTCCACTGACACTGAGGAAAGCTCACGTTACTATCTCTGACACCCAAAGTTACATGAGATGAATTGTAGCCACCCTATCTTCTTCCAGCATATAACACAGGCCTATTAATAGAGCAGGTCTCTGTGTAGGAAGGCACAAGATCCTTTTCAAAGTTAGATATTACAAGTAAGACACATTAACATGAGAGGATAGA
Organism: Crypturellus undulatus; assembly: GCA_013389825.1. NCBI lineage: Eukaryota > Metazoa > Chordata > Aves > Tinamiformes > Tinamidae > Crypturellus > Crypturellus undulatus. The sequence goes on from VWPW01009935.1 coordinate 110,814, forward strand.
ATATGTGACCCTTATTCAGAGAAATACCACAGCAAAAAGTCAGACTCTGAGGAATATTCAAAGCATTTATCTAAGACATCTACCAGTACTTTTATTAGGACTCTTTGTGCAACAGCTCCACACTTTCATGGGTTGAGAGGAATCATTTCAAAGCCACACCATAGGGAAGCATGAGCAGTGATATGCGTTTAAATAGACCTGCACTTCTGTGAATGTGTTTCTGTGCATAGATGAGAGAATTTTGAGTAACTCAGAAAACAGTAACCAAACAAATTGGTTTTGATTGTTTTTTTTTTTTCAGAAAACAGGTGATACCTACCAGATGTCTAAATTGTTCTTTCAGACTTAAATATAAAAATTAATGGAAGCCAAGATATGTACAGAATGTAAATGGCTCAGATATGGTCTTCAGGAATTTGTATTTTATTTGAGAAAATTTTGTCATATGGTCTGTACCAAAGGGCTTCTTCAGGCAGAGCACAGTAGAAATTGACATATATTTCACTTTTATATTAATCAGTGGTACAATTAATCCAGGACATTTAGCTATATTTGAAAGACACCAAATGACAAATACAAAATCTGTCTTTATTCTGCTAGGATCTCTTTTTTCCAATTTAGAAATCAAATGACAAGCACAAAGGAAAAGGTCATCATTTGGTTTATGGTAACTGTGAAAGAAAGCATATTAGACTGAAGCATAGCACTTTTTTATTGCTTGAAAGATATTTGAAATAGGTGATACTTTGCATCAATCATGAACTCATGTAGGCTGTAATCAAGAAGATTGCACCAAGGAGTACTTGAAGAGACTGAAATACTTAGAGAAAATATACAATAGTAGGATATAAAGTTTCTGTTGTCACTCAGAACAAATATCTCTTTGAATTGCTGCTTGAGATGGCTCTCCGAGACTGTGTAGCAGCAGCAAAAGCACATCAGTATCCTCAAAAGACAGGTCTGTATTTGCACAGGTGAGAATTCACAGGTCACATTCTTTCCTGTAGGAAGCCTAGTCATAAGGAAAATAGGAAATACATATGGGAAAACACAGAACATCTTTAGAACAAAGGTACAGTAAAGAATATACCTGTAATAAGCACATAGAGGAAAGTCAGACCTTAAGGTTTTTTTTCTTTATTTTTTTTGAGGGGCACAGTGCAGAAAGGAAGGCTTATTCCTTTTTTTAACTTCACACTGAAATACTTGTGACATTGACTGGATAAACAATTTCCACTTCTCCATAACAGCATTCATGTTAAAATTAAACTTTTTTCCGCAGTATGACCTCATACTCTGAGGCCTTGTTCTAGCTCTAGTGTGAGTTAGAATGAAAAACTGTGCTAATGACAGATATTACACATGACTTCTAAGCACTACTCCAGGGCAGTGCTCCATCTCCATATGAGATGCAATACTGCATCTCACTCCACAGAGCAAATCTGTTTAGAATTCAACCTCTGACCCTTGGAAATCTTGTTAACAGGAGTCAGGCAATTTGGATAGTTGTGGATTTTTTGGAAATGAACTTTAGGAAGTTAATGGTATTTATGTGATGCATGGCACTCACTTTTTTTTTAAGTTAGCAAAATTATAGAAATGAATAAAGCATGAAATGTATTCACATATGATTCTTTTAATAAACAACAAATACACAGTTTTTTTATATAGATAATGAAATAAGTATAGGATATGAACAAATTTTATCTGAAGGATCTGCGTGCATTTGAAATATGAAAATAGTACATAGCACGACAGATTATGCATCTGGAGAAAGCAGTTGCAGTCAGAGCAGCCTGCACGAGTCTCGTTGGTATTCCTGTCTAGATCTGCATCTTTGATGTACCCTTCATGTGCACCAGAAGGCTGACTTCAGCAGGCTGCCTGTCCCTCTCCGAGTGTCTTCAAGGCATCTTTAATCTTTGACCTCACAGGGAGGTAGCTGGTCAAGACAGAATCTCTACTGAATTTTTATGATATGAATCCTAGAAAAAATATGTCAGGGTACTGTGAAGGAAAAGGGCCTTGTCCTCGACACCAGGGCTTGTCCCCCTCTACCTCAAGGAGTAGGTCCCTGAGGATGGGGATGGGGTCAGATGTCCTGTGGCCAGGCAAGAACCAGGTTGTCGCAGGGCTGGAGCTGGCACCAACATTGCAGGGTAGTGATGAATCGTCCTGAACTGGGCTGAGACACGGTCCTAGAAAAATTAGAAAAATCATAATTCCCTGAGCTTGCTGGGAAAAAAAAAAAAAAAAAAAAAGACATTGATTACATTTTAAGAAAAAAACTCTGCCTTTCAGAGTTATTACCTAAATGATGTTCAGGGACAAAAATTCTGTGTCTCGCTATAGAAAACAACTAACTCATATGTGTGTGACAGCAGTCTGTGGCAAGGGGTATGATGAGAGTATGATCACCAGTAGATGCATATAGGATTTTAAAAGAATGCAAGCAAGATATGAAGGGAATACAAAAAAAAAATAGAATTAGGGGTCCATGCTGTCCTAAGAGAAACAGCAAATAAAGTATTGTATCTTCTGGGAGATTTACAGAGGAAACAAGCAAAGTCACAAGCTTACAACTAACCTTGACTTCTCTTATTCAGAGCAGTATGCACATAAGCACACTGCTTGTTATGACAGTCTTAAAATCGGTCTGTGTCTTCTTGGAATGTTTTTTAGCCATTTTGTCTTTCTTTCTACAAGTTATGTAGGTTTGAGGCAGGGGAATGAAAAAGTGGGCAAAGAGAAGAGAGGAATTCACTAATAATGAAATCTGGACATAAGAGAAAATAAATGGTCATATGGGAGAAAAACTGAAAGTGAAAAACTGACGTGAAACTTCTAGGTTAAAAACAAGATATCTCATGGTGGTGCCTTCTCCTGTAGTCAATGCGGTTCCCAAGGTTTCAAAGATAGGAAGAAAACTGCCTGGGGATCCCTATCTTCATATCTATAACCTAGATTAAATTCCCCGGAGGATACAGAGTAGCCTTTAAAAATTGGAAATCTATGAAATCAAAATTATAGTGTATTTGACAGTCTCCAAGACTGAATCTTCATAAAAGAGACAGAAATGGACACTGTCACAGTTTTGGGATGACGGTAGCAAATGGGAGATTCTATGAAATTAAAGTAGTCTTTTAAATTGCTGGCTAAATGCAGTAAACCATATTATGCTGTCATATTTTAAGTATTATCTTACAGAAGATATTTGATTTTCTTTGAGAGTTGTTTGTGCATCAATGTTGGCTAATGCTAACTTGAAATAAAGTTTATTATTTTTTAAGAAAAATTGCTAGGATTTTCCATTAGTTTTCATACCAAGTGACACAGATCAAATAGTTTGGAGATTTTCATCCAGAGGCCTTGTGTTTAGCTTTGCTTTCCGAAAGAAAATAAATTTAAAGGTTATGTGTGATTGCAATCATTACGTAGGGAGTACGGAAATTCATCTAAGAGTATCTAACCTAGGTTGTATTTCAAGAATATGGAATAATTGAAAAACAATTATTATTAGCGGAAATCTTCCGCTTCTTTCCCCAAAGAGTAAATAAAGCACATTTACTAATCAAAGTCAATAATTGAAAGCATCATACGTAATTATGTTTACAACCCAAAGCAATGGTTACCCTAATAAAATTGCTCTGAGGAAATTAAACTGCTTATTTTCCTCGCATCACAATAACAAGCTTTAGTTATATTGTTGCAGCTTGCTTCCTATGACCTAAAGTTTTTATACTGGATTTAGGATTAATAATCAGTCTTTAGTTTTCTGAAAAAAAAAATGTATCAATAATGAAAAATAAAAAGTTGATAAAACACTACTTTCAGGCTATCTTCATCTATTTTAGATTTTTTCATTTTTTTAATCAGTGTTTTTTTTTCCACAGTCCTCCTCAAAACTTGAAATAAGAAAATTCCTTTCAGAGCTGATTCTGAGAACTTTCCAGATCTGATATCAAAATATATCAGTCTCACTCTTTTTCTTTTCTCCCCAAAGAGTAAAGGAGATGTTAAAATTTTTCATCCCTTTCGTCTTCCTCTAAACAGATAAATTTTAACCTAGTTTAGTATAACTGCATATCATTGTTAATCATACCAAAAATAAATATGTAAGAACTTGTGTTGTTCAAATACATATTCATAAACAGTTGTCTAGTTGCAAAATGTTTATTTTTCAAAGCAAGATATCATGAAGGCCTTTAACCTTCAGCAGCATTTATATTTAATAACATAAATGAGAGACGATGACATTAAAACTTCAAAGCAGAAAAGATGAGACATTTACAATCATGCTGTCACAGTGAGATATACAAACAGCTTACTAGCACAGCTTTTTAATTTATATATGGTTTCTTCTCAAATAATATCTAATTCTGTTGGTCCTTCATATCAACTAAATACCGTTAAAGTGCCATGACAAGAATATGTGAAATTTTGGTAACCTGATGTCTCAACACAATAAAATGAAAGAGTTATTTGTTATATTTCTCAGAACGCCCATCCATATTTGAAAGACTAGCCTGATAATATGGCTAATCATCTGTTTATAACACTATATCAGAAGTCTGTGTATAAAACATTAATGTTAAATGTCATTGAATTCATTCAGGTCAAGACTACGTAAAAACTGTTCTGTCAGTTTTTTCTGACTGCCGACTGTCAGTCAACACCCCCAGATCCTTCTCTGCCACACAGCTTTCCAGCCACTCTGCCGCAAGCCTGTAGTGTTGCCTGGGGTTGTTGTGACCGAAGTGCAGGATTTGGCACGTAGCCTTGTTGAACCTTACATGGTTGGCCTCAGCCCATCAACTGACCAGATCCCTCTCTAGAGCCTTCCTATCTTCAAGCAGATCTACTCTTCCTTCCAGATTGGTGTCATCTGCATATTTGCTGAGGGTGCGCTCAGTCCCTTCATCCAGGTTAAAAAGGACCAGCCCAGCCCCAAAGGACCGACCCTTGGGGAACACTACTCATGATGAATCACCAGCTGGATTTAACTCCATTCACCAGCACTCTGTTTGCCTGATTATCCAGCCAGATTTTCACCCAGCAAAGAGTCCACCTATCTAAGCCATGAGCTACCAGATTCTCCAGGAGAAGGCAGTGAGAGACTATGTCAAAGGCCTTGGTGAAGTTTAAGTAGACCAAGCCCACAGTCTTTCCCTTATCCACCAGGTGAGTCACCCAGTCATAGAAGATCTGTCTGGTCAGTCAGGACCTGCTTTTCATGAACCCATGCTGACTGGGCTTGGTCCTGAGGTTGTTGCACACATGCTAGGTGCTACAGCCCTCAAGACAATTTGCTCCACAACTTTCCCCGGTATCAAGGTCAGACTAATAAACGGGCCCGTGGCTCCCCATATGCTCCATCTGCCTCTTCTTGTAGATGGGCATCACACCGGCAAGTCCCCAGTCATCTGGGACCTCGCCTGAACTTGAACAATGAAGAATACTGAAATCTTTGTGTTTTTCTAGGATTTTTCTGAGGAAAATTCGAGTAGGAAAGGTAAAGCATGATATTAGTCCTCACATTCATATTAAAAGTCTCTCAGAGATCACTGTCAGACATGTGTACTTGACAGTTTGGACAAGAAGGAACTAAACAAATATGAGGAAAATAATTGATATACGAGAAGAAGGCTTTATTGACAAAGTTAGTGGATTGTCTTAAGAAACTAAATGGATGTATTAAAGAAGTCCAGTCAAATACATGTTAAGAATGAGATATATAGAGAGAGTATCCTACTTAGGACTAAAGGCGAACTAGATGATGGGTTAGAGATTCTTTGTGGTCCTGTATTTCTATGCAATCTAAGTATTATAACAATATTATATTTATGTGCAGATTTTGTTATATTTATGTGCATGTTATTTTTGAATGATTAACCTGAGTATTTTGATATATTTTAGATATTTAACATATATGTTAACTTATGTTAATAATTATATTTAATTATATTTAACATAACAAATATATTCTAATCATTTTCCAAGTTACACAGATTAACTAACATTATTCCTACATGAGATTCTACAAAAACATTTTCTGAGAAAATACTGTCATTGTGCACTGAGTTTTGCCTATTCAATTTAACAAGCAGAAATATAAGTGCAAAAAAGAGAACAGTGGACACAAAGAAATTATATGGACACAGAAATTATTCTGCACACAGAATAGGCAATGCTTGATGTAAGAGCAGTAAAACTAGGCTTCACTCCAAGAGCTCTTCCACAGTTGTGCCAGTATGAACTATTTATAGAAATCTGTTTTCAGATTCCAAAATTCACCTTATATGATTCAAGTAGTTTTAAGAGTGGTTATGCAATTCTAAGGTACACTCCACAAACCAAAGGTAACCTTTGATATAGGTTTTAAGTCTTGGGAGAGACTGAAAAAAAAAAGATAAAAATTTATAGGAATTAACAAATAATAGAAAAAGAGAAAGATTTTGTTTGCTTGCTTGTTTTTACTTAATTGAAATACAGAAGCAAAGTATGCATTTTGACAAAGTCCTAAGAAAATCACTAATGGACAAGTAACTACATGAAGGTCAATAAGAAGGCATGCTCTTCTCTGAGCAATGTTACATAATGTTCTGTTTGTAAGGAAGAAAAGTGGTCAGTCAAATTGTTTCTGCTAGAGAACATGTTGAAGCATTTGCCTTTCCTTATATCTTTACAGTCTAAGCTAATTCCATGGAACAACTTGCAGAATCTGTTCAAAGATATCCTGTCAGCTGAGTATTTTTCAGCATGATTTCTTTCTGTTTTCTGTTCTGTAACTCTCCATAAGCATATTAATGTTTCTATCTAATCTGACCAATGTCTGACTGGATTTCCTGATGCTAACCTTTTTGTGAATGTTAACTGTAGTACTATAAAGAGACCAAGAAAAATATGATGTCTCTAACACTGCTTTTATGACAGTTGTGCTGAAGGGAGCATAACAGTAAAAATCCTGACACAGAATCATCTCTGAAAACATCAAAATTACACACAGATAACAATAAGAGTTGTCACACAGAATCAATTTTTGTCAAAGTAGAAAACAAAAGCCATCTGAAAGCATTTCAAATCCCCTCTGCATCACCAACTGGATCACCCTAATATTCTGTTTGTTCACACTGAGTAAAATCAGTTTCTCACTTGCTAATACAAGGACTCTCAGGCACCACTGTGCAATGTCAGGACCAGAATAGAATCACACATCGAGATAATGAGATAATTGCCAGTGAAGTGCAGGCACTCACAAACAATGCTATAAGTAGCTTTTACTGAGGACTATTCTGCACTCATGAGAGTAGCAATACTCCCTGTCTTTAACCCAGTATCCTTTCTGAGACAATGATCAAAAGTGAGTGCCTAGAGTCAAGCGTAAGAAGGCAAGGACACTTCTATCTCTTCTATCTCTTAGCCTTGAATCATGCATGGACTAGGAATTTCCTGTGCCAAAAGTTGTTTGTCAATGTTTAATAAGCCACAGCAGATTTCCATTCCATGAGTTCATCCAATCTATTCCAGTAAGTATAAGCTTTCAGCCAACACAGCATCCAGAGATGATCATTTCCACAGCTCAGCTGTATAGTGTATTAGGAACTACCAATACATCCTCTGTCACCCAAAATTTGCACTAAATCACAGGAAGGCTCAGTATTTTGCATGAATTGAAAATAGAGTTTTGCTGTAGTTTGGCTGTTATTGAAACCAGTTTTCTATCATAAATCTTAGGACTAGAAGTTATTTCAATAAAATTACTGCTTGTGCTCTGAAATTATGTCACGGAGAAGAGTATAGAATGCAAAATAGGTGAATACTTCAAACTAAATAGCTGTCAAATAGAAAATAGTCCACTGAAACCAGGTATATTTTCACTTGTATCTTGATATTTTGCCCTTGTGCAGCTGGTTTATTATTTTGTAACAGGCATTTAGGGTGTGGAAGAACCTAATCTTGTGAAAACACTTACAGAAAAGTGTTCTACCACACAGTAAGATTTATGGAAATAAGTAGTTTTTCAGACATATGGAATTTAATATATATAAGTTTACTCTTATTTTGTATCAACTACAAAATTCTAAAAAGGAGTCTCCTTCCATTGTGGCATATCTGATAGGAGACAATATCAACATCTCGTATTAGGTATAAAACACAGTATATGAAAAATAATTGATCTGATCATTCTCCAGAACATCTGCATGTGATACTCCAGATCTTACATGAAAGTCAGTTTCTAAGTCTTTGAGGTCAGCTAGCTCAGACCACTACAGGGAAATAAAAAATGCCATTATATTTCTCCCTCATATTCCTTCACACACAGCTCTCTAAAAACAGCTTTGATGGAAGTGAATTTCACATATTAACTACTTTTAGTTGCTCTTACTATTGCCTGAGAGATCCTATCTTAATTTTTTTATTCAAGTTACTTTTAAATCCCCAAAGATTTTAATGGTGCAGGATGAAGCACTAAAAGCCTTATGCTTTAAAGTTGTTTCCTAAAATCTAACCTAAATATTCTTGTGGAGGTTCTTCAATTTCTAGAATTTTGTCTGAAATGTCCTTATGTAGTAGGTCTCAATGCGCCCAGTTTGTATTCCTCAGTGAGTTAATAATCTGTGTTGATGATAGAAAAGCACTATAGTAAATAAAGTTTTAACAACTCTTATCATACCTCTGACATATTTGTAGATTGTTATATCATTATCTATAGTCTTTCCTTCAAGCAGCAACATAGTGTGCTAAATTGTATTAATTTCTCCTCATATGTCACAGGCTTTTTTGTGTGTATATTATAAAATGTTTTTTCTATATTGAGAATACCCAAATGGCACAGGGGATTCAAAATGCAGTGGCATTATTGTGTATCTCAAAATGATGATTCTCACCAAAATTCACTGAAGAAAAACAGTAACTTTCTTGTTGTGGGAAGTCTAGGAAGTTTTATCTGCTTATCTGCTAATTACAAAGGTCTGGGACTCTTCTTGTTCTCCTTGCCCGGAATTTTCTGATAGGACAGATCTACAAGACTTGCAGTTAGGCAGTTAGGCTCCCCTACACACAATCCATCCAAATTCAAACTTTATCACTGACCTTTTCACTATTGCTCCTGAAAAATATTAAAAACACTTGCAAGCTTGAACTCGCTATCCACACAGCTTTTTTACCTTTCTCCAGAATCTTGAAGACATCCAAAATCTGGTTTCTAAAACCATTTAATGTTTTCTAACATTAAATGGTTTCTAAAACCATTTAATTTTTTTGCCTTTTTCCAGGAGGGTCTAAAAGTATGACTGATGCACCGCAATTCTGGATGATTTAGAACATGGAATACATCAAAAACTGTATTGGATGTGAAAAGAACGAAGGTAAGCAAATAAGCCCCAAAAACAATCCTATAAATTTTAGCTAAAAAAAAAAAAAACAGCTCTCTTTTCAGGCAATTCCCAGACAAATGCTTGTGTGATCTGCTGACATCACTGCTCAAAATAATAAAGGTGCAGGTGCAGGGCAAACCTACGCAGAGCTTTGTCACCCTGCTAGGTTTGAAATGTGCCAGCCCTTGCTTCCATCAGCACTTACTTATTTTGGGTATATATATCACTAGAAAGTACTCAGCCCTAACAATATCTCTGTCATTGTGGTTTTCTTATATATAAACACAGTATCTTTCAGATGCCCGGACAATATAATTGCAAATTCTCTATAAAGCAAACAGAAAAGCTTACAGGGCTTTGTTAATTACAGTTATTAAAAGTTTTATGCCAACAAAAGAACTGAATTAAGATTCAGTTCCTTTGTTGGCATAAAGTTTTGGAAGTACATACAGAATTGCAAGTATATGAGCAGAAAGTTGGGATACAGGCACTACCAGAGTAACATCATAACCAGGAGGCAGAGGACAAGACAAATTTAGCTTGCTGTTGATGCTCAACACAATAGTTTCTTTCTTACTGTACCCATATAAAAATAGGCCTGACTGTTGGATGTTTCCTGAATAACTTGGCCACCTTCCTTTAACCATGAGATAACCATGATAGTGTGCAGATGTTTCCATCAGTCCTAAGCATTCATTTAAATATATTTATCTATAACTATATTTTCCACCATTTCAGACAGCTTAATGTCAACAAAGCATTAAGACAGTATGAAACACTGTATTTTCCTGATGGTCTCATTTACTTCCTGTATGGGTTACCGCATGCTTTCACTGATCTTTGGTGGCCTGTTGGGATCTCATTTCCTTCTTCTATACTCAGTATATGACTCATTTCTTTAACTAACCCTCACTCTATTTATCACCAATTCTTCCTCTGTTGTTATGTTTTCTTAGTGGATAGTTTGCCTTTTCTGCATTCAATATGATATTATCTGAAATTTAATCAAATTACTTCTTAACACCTTTGACCAGGGAATCTAGGCCATTAATTCACTGTGATATAAGGGAAATGTATATACAACTCAGTGAATGTACTGTAAACACAGTTTCTGTCACAGTGACTCTCAAAAGTATTTACCTCAGAATGCCTTCTGGATCTTGGCCCACAGCCTCCATCCTATATATTCTCTGTATAAATAAAGCTATAAAGGTTTTTGCCTCTGTACTAATTACTAATGATTTCCTTTCTTAAAGGCTGCGTAGAGAAAAGGATAATCCATAGGCACTGGATCTGCCAACTGTCCTATCTTTCAGCATTTATCCTGTCCTGGATCTATCCTGCCTATATGAGAGGAAGACAGGTTATCTTCAAAATGAACTGCTTACTTCCCAAAACTTATTCCTCCTGCATTAGAGACATTTACTGATCTTGTCTGTTGAGGCCAAAGACAAATTTAACAAATGTAGTGGGTTGAAATTTTACTTTCCCTGCTCCCCCTACCTACCTCCCGCACTGTTAGACATCCACATTCTACATCCTGCTACCCAACTCCTAACTTGGTATATTTATTATTTATTATCCTGTGCCACGTGCTGTAGGTGGCCCTGCGTGTGCATGGGGGTTGGACTAGATGACCTCTAGAGGTCCCTTCCAACCTTAGGCATTCTATGATTCTGTGATTCTATTTGTAGACATTCAGATGGATCACAACCTGCATGTTCTTTAGATTACTCATAGACTAATTCAAACATACCCCCACTCACTCTTTCCACTCCTTAAAAGCAGAAAATTTTAATAAACCCCAACCCCAACATATATAACTTGTTTTGTTTTGTTATGTTTCTGCAGTACAAAAATGAGTAATTAAACTTTCCTTGGATCTGATTTTGTGACTTTTAACTGCAAATTTTGCTAGTGCTTTACTTACTCTTGCCAGCCTGGAGCTTTTCATTTCTCTTAATCTCATCCACAAACCCTCAGTATCCAGTGTTGCCTTCATTATCCAGCCACACCTGATTATATTTGTCCTCTCATACATTCAGTAGAGACTGTAGGTTAATTCCTTTCCAGCTTCCCTCTTATACTGATGCAACACTGGGGCCTAATGTGCACCAAAATTATAAAACTTATTTAAGCAAAGCTGATTTCTAGGCAGAAAACACAAACTGGGTTTGTAGACCAAGGATCACAGACTATATAAGCTAGAACCACTGGAACAGACTGTGCAGAGAGGTTGTGGAGTCTCCTTCTCTGGAGATCTTCCAAATCTGCCTAGATGCCACCCTATGCCACTTGCTCTAGGTTTGAGCAGGGGAGTTGGACTAGGTGATCTCTAGAGGTCCCTTCCAGCCTTAACCATTCTGTGATCCTTTTTTTTTTTTTCCTATGCGAGCTCCTATTTTATGTTCAGAGCCTTAGTCTTTTTGTGAGGACATAAAAAATGGGTAAATCTAGAGAAGTTAATCTGTCCTGGTATTAAAAAAAAAAATCTGAAAGCCTGTCTACAGAATGTTTATAGAAGTGTAGGGATCTAGCAATGATAGCTATACCAGATGACTGAATCAAGGAAAATTTGTTCACATTTTGAAACTCCTACCAGTCATAGAAAAATTAACTTAGATATGACATAATTCTTCTTTTTCATGACTAGAACTTCATGTCTTCATTCAGTTTTTCTTTTAAAAATGCTGAGTTTATCTCCTTCCCTTTTTTGAATAGACTATACATCTATATTATTCCCTTTGAGGGCTGGCAGTCTTGGCATGCAATGCAGGAGTAAAGAACAGTAACAATACAAAGAAGAACTGTTTTTCAAACCTTCATGATTTTTTTCCTTTCCTACATTAAAGAATCAATATTTTCCAATATGTTTTATGAAATATTGTGCATACTTTAGCTAAGTAGAAGATCTGCATTTAATTGTCTACCTTTCCTGGAGAAAATTATGTTTTTAAAAATTAGCAGCGCTTCACATTTTGCTTATAATCAAGTTGTGTAAGAAAGGAAGGATCAGTCATAGTCAGACTGTGAAAATTGTCTGGTTTGAGATTTTTTCATGCAGACAGAGTTTGATGCATATACAGAAATAGAGATATGTACTGTTTGTGTAACTCTTACATCTTCTTTATTTAGGAATGTTAAAAAGAATCCCAGTATGAAAATGCATGTGGAAATAAAAGACATTTAAAATAACTGAATAAATACTTGTTACAGAATACTGAAATACAAAATGATGAAAAAACTTGCTTAAATAAATATATGAAAAATAAGTATCGTCTTCAACAACATTTTTATTCCTCTTTTGCAGAAATAGCCAAAAAGGCTCCTTGTTGGGAATGTTAATAATTAGGACAGTTTCTTAAAGTAGAGGAATCTGATCTGTTCAACTTAATTTGAAGTCTGAGCAATAAACCTTTTTTTTTTTTTTTTTTTGTATCAGAAGGCGACTAAAGTGTCACTGTGTGCCAGTATATCATTGGCTGCCATTGGTTTTCTCCAGCTCATTGACTCCTATCTTTCTCCAGCTCATTGATTCGATCCACATCTTGAGCACTGCTAACACAGTTGCCCAAAAGCAGATTATGAATTAATTTGATATGAGAAAACAGAAGTCCCAAGTATCTAATCAGAATTGGCCCATACACTTTGGATTTAAGATCCTTTTGATCATTAATATTACACCACTTAGAGCTGCATATAATCCAAAACTAAGAATTTTTGAATGTTGTTACTTAGAATAGGAATAAATTATCAGGAATAAAATAAGATTAAATAATTCATCAGTATTAAAGTCATGAAAATTCGATATGCTTTCTATGTTACCTGATTTCCTCTTGATGAAACTGGGGTGATGTGTTTAATTGATATAAAGAAATATCCTCAATCCCCTCTTTCTACGTTCTAAAACATTATACTTTGATTTTCTTGAAAGTCTTACTATTCCTTATTTTTGAAGATTAAAATGGTCCACTTCCACTAAAATTCTTCGAAGAAAGCCTCTACATTTGTTTCATAGAATCACAGAATGCCTAANAGTTTGTTTCATAGAATCACAGAATGCCTGAGGTTGGAAGGGACCTCTAGAGGTCATCTAGTCCAACCCCTCTGCACAGACAGGGCCACCTAGAGCACGAGGTACAGCGCTGCATCCAAGCGGGTCTTGAAGATCTCCAGAGAAGGAGACTCCACAACCTCTCTGGGCAACCTGTTCCAGTGCTCTGTCACCCTCACTGTCAAAAAAATGTTTCCTTAAGTTCCTGTGGAACTTTTGATGCTTCAGTCTGTGGTCGTTTTCTCTAGTTCTCTAGTTTCTCTAGTTCTGTCAGTGACCACCATCCTCCGCACTGCCTCCCTTCAGGTACTTATAGACACTGATCAGGTCTCCTCTCAGCCTTCTCTTCTCCAGGCTGAACAGGCCCAGCTCCCTCAGCCTCTCCTCATAGGGCAGATGTTCCAGGCCCCTGATCATCCTCGTGGCCCTGCGCTGGACTCTCTCCAGCAGCTCCACATCCCTCTGGTACTGTGGGGCCCAGAACCGGACACAGTACTCCAGATTTGGACCAAAAGATGAAGACAACACTTCTTCCTAGAGAGTTCCCTTTTATTCAGGATACAATTTGAAAAATGAAATTGACCAATCATCTGAGCCAAACTGAAGAAAAACTTTAAGTATCAGTAGAATTTTAAGGGGTTTGATTTAGAAGGATTTATTTTAAGGGACTATCGATTTTTATAGATTTGCGTTTAGCTTGCAGTTTCTGTTGTATCTCCCAAGCCAGCTAAGTAACATTCACTTAATCCTAATTATAACGAAAACTCAGAGCTGTAGAGGTTTCCAGAATTGGTTTGTTTCTCAATAAGCTCAGAGTCAACACCATTTTTTATGGCTAAAATAGGTAAGAACACACATGCTGAGACAAAGAAAATATTCTTATTTGGATAGCGTGCAGTTAGTTAACTCTTGAATCTCAAAAAGCTTTGAATATTGTGAATCAACTCTGTAAAGTTAAGGCGATATTCTGATATGGCATATGATCCATAATGAAACCAAACTGAAGACCTTCAAGACTAAGGGCATATCTCTGAGAGGACATCAACAGGAAAAAAAAAAGGAAGTCACAATTATCCATGTCTGTCAATCTTATAAAATGGTTGAAGAAATAAAAATAGAAACTATTTTTAGAATATCTGAGATAAGAATTCTGAATTAAAGGTTACATTACTTGTCTTTCAGCAAAGACTAACAAACAGCTGGAGAATCTACGTTCATATATCCTCCTGTCATGTTTGAAAAAATTGAAATTGTTGCCTTTTAAGTAATTTGTGGCTGGGACATATATTTCTGCAAGAGCTGTAAGTGCTCATGAAACTGCCTTTGAGTCAGACTGCTTCATTTTACTGTGTCTTGCTTTTCAGTGAAACTACTCTTATATGTAAAGTTGAAATATTGAGGGAAGAGGGGAGGAAAATGGCTTCAGTTTTCAATTTCCATTTCTTTTTTTTTTTGGCTTCCAGGGTTACACTTCAGATATGAACATCTGTACAATCTGAGTATCTGCTTATGTACACACAGAGCATGAGAACCTGCATGCATACTCAAATGTACATCTGTTCAATTAAATATATCTATATATCAATGCATTTATCCCTTCATACATTCACACATGCAAAAGGTGTATGTAATTTAAACAAACAAGGTTTAAAAAGGATTTTGTCTTTTTTTTTTCTTTCCCCTGATAGCTAAAAGGCAAGCTGAATTAAAATTGCAATTCATTCAAAAGCAATTCTCTGTAGAAAATCAGAGCAGAATCATGGGATAGAGTGTCAATAAACAATTTGTGATAGATAGCATTATTTATTTTATGACTCAATGAATATATTTTATATACTACTATAATTCATTTGAATGGAGAATTTGTTTGGCAAGAGTGTTTTATATATCTGCCAATTACAATCTCCCTCTCTCTCTCCTGCTCCCCATATATACATTTCTGCAAATATACATCATATGTATTATATAACTATAGTGCATATAATATATATATAATATGTATATGAATTCCTCAAACTCTTCAAACAAGCAATTGCATCATTTGTTCAGATATTTTTATTCTACTTCAGGAATTAAAACCTTAGCTCCTGCAGAGAAATGTCTTGTAGCATGTTACATAAAGCATTTTTAAAGTTATTACTTTTACAGCTAAGAATGTAAAATAAAAACATAAGACATAAAACATAAAGAGATAAAAGAAGATATCTGGATCAGGCAAAAAAATTATATAGACCAGATCATATCCTAACAATAGCCAGTATGAGAAGAGAGAAAATGTTGGGTGACAGACTCACATCATACTCTTCCAGCTTGTGGCAATTTTCAGGATGACATGTTTCATCTTGTTAGTGAATTTAATAACCCTTGATGAACTTTGCCCATAAATTGGCTTAATGACTGCTTAAAAATTCAATTACACATTTGTTATCAACAGCATCCTATATCATGACTTATACATGACAATTATTTGTCATGTAGGAAGACATTGTCTTTTGTGTATTTTAAGTCAGGGCAAAATGTTTACTTGCTGTGGAACCCATCTAAGCAGCTAAGCCTTGCATAGGATACTTACTGGGGACATAGTAGGGGCAGTGAGAGCTGCTATAGTCATCAGCAGGGACACAGGAGGTCCCTGCCCTGGTGTAGGTACCACATGGTATGGTATTTGGTAGCTAAGTTATATTATATTATATTATATTATATTATATTATATTATATTATATTATTTCCATATAGAGGCATGCAAAATGTAGAAAGGATGGACTAGGGAAGATGTGAAGTCTCTTCTCTATCCACAAGAATGTAATTGGCAAACATCTATTTAGTAACACACTAATCACTATATATAAATCACTGATATAAACACTCTATCAGAGCATAGTGGCAGCTTCAGTCACCTCATGGCTTCCTTTTCAATGTCATATATCTGCTTCTGAATGTCTCTTCAGAAGCTAAAGTTTTCATTTTCCAAGCTCTTTAAGAATAAAAGATAAAGCTGTCTTTTTCCTCTCTTTTGACATTCCAGAATGAATGGAATGAGATGGCTGTTTTAAATTGACAGAGGTTACATACAACCTTTTCACAATTGCATAATAAATGGCCTGGTGAGTGTTCTCGCTGCTCTCAGCATGAAATAAACAATACTGTTCTTAAATATTCAAATACAAGACCAGAACTGGTATCTACTACAGAATGAAATGGGGATAAATGTGTATTAAAATGAAGTATCCAAGACATTGTTGCTTTATTCCTGTAAAATGGAGTGTCCCTGCATGTCTACTCTGAATCATATCTTTGAAGGTGGAGATTAATCAGAAAGTGGTGCTCAGACAGGTTATAGAAGGTAAATGGGATAGGCAAGTATCACAAACAAGCATAAATGAGAAAGTGTTAGATTGCATGAAGAAAAAGACTATTGAAATGAGACAGCTTTGTTATTTTTTTCTGCTGCATTAATTCTACTATTCTATTCTAAATATGCATTTGTTTTCGGGATATAATATGAGTAGTGATAAAATCTTAATCTGGTTCATGAAAGGATCACAATCGTATTTCAAGTATGATTATTTATTTTATTTTCTTTTAAATAACACTCGGTATTCTTAATAGACAAACAATGGTCATGTAGACTTACCTCAAGTTCCTCACTAATTCTTAATCCACTCTCTAAATTTTTACCATGTACTCTCACAATAAAGGTTCCTTAAACTGCATAACGGGTTACATTCCTCATTCAGTAAAGCATCCTTAAAGCTTAACCTTAAGCATCCGCTCAGATTCTGATGCTCTAAACCCATTATTTTTGCAATGTGATTACATAATCCATAAATATTCTCATGTACTTACACCTGAAGATTTTTCTTACTGAAAAACTAAGAAACAGACAATAGACTATTTTTAATTTCGTAAACAAAATAAAGCTGTATCTTTACATAACTTCTAGCATAACAACATATAGAAAAGCAGCAGTTCATGGGGAAAACACTTAAATTCCACTTTATTGATTATTCTTCTGAATCATCAATAGGAATTTTAAAGTTAAACTGTTGCTAATGTTCAAGATTCACTTTTAGATATTATGTTGGTGACTTTTTTTAAGGAAAGTCAGAATGATAAAAGCAAACTGTCGTTATGACAGGAATGGTCAATATGAGGAATGGTCAAACTCTCACCTTCAGGTAGTTCGGGTAAAGGTGGACTAGAGTATTCTGGATGCGTTATTTTTACAGATTTCCTAACGGAAGAAGGTGGCAAAGACTATAAACTGCATTTTAAATAGCTGAAAGAAACACTATATCCCCAACAACCCATTACTATAGCACTTGAGAATGGCACTTTCTTACCATCTCCTAAAAGGATATTACAAATGCAGTCCTTGGCTCAGTGACCAGAAGCTCATACTGTGTTTGGCACAGCAAAGTTTTTAGCAGTTGTTAATTGGCTTAAAATTATATGATACTTGCAAACAAAATGTGTGTCTTAGTTACAATTGAAAATACTCTATTGCCTCTAAGCAACGTCCACGACTGCTAAAAAAAAAAAAAAAAAAGCACTTGAAAGCTGAATTATAATTTTTAAATTAATATATAACAGAACAAAAATATTTCCCGTAAGAAAAAAGAAGTGTGGAAAAATTACATTAACCTTTAAGCAAGTTATTACAAATGCACATTTTAAAGCCTTAATTTTAGGTAGATAATTGGCTTTTTAAGAGATAAAGATATTTTGTGATAAACAAGTAAACTGAAAAAAAAATCAGTATGATAAGTAAGGTTAAAGTAGGTTTATTCATCTATTTCTGGAGTCATACATTTTGATATCAAATGAGGCCTAAGTACTGTTGTTAGAAAGCCTACACAGCCATCCTTCCGCCTCTCTGGATATTAAACTGTTATTGACATTCCAAATGGCAGGCAAGACAGGATGAACACTTCTTTCCTGCCTCCACACCTTTTTAGTCTTAAAATATACTTGAAGTATGTAGTGGTTTTAAAATCCCCTGAGTCAGAAAATTCAGAAAAGGAATAAATGAGTTTTGTTTTAAGCCATAAAAAGAAAAAAAAAGAAAAAAAAAGAGAGAGAAACAGTAACAATTTTAAATGTGATGCCTGACGTTTTAAGCATATACAATGTGTTCCGTGCGTCTGAACTGAGGCTGCACGTGCACATCCTTAATCAATACCTTTTCATATGTCTAGTAGAATAATTGAAAGACTGAATACAGTGAACATGAGTTTTGCTTTGTTTATTTATTTGCTTGTTTGTTTGTTTGTTTTGGGGCATTCATTCTTGCTGTACTAGAAAAGATTTTCTTTCAGACTGGAGGTCAAATTTCTTATCTTACATAAGACAAGAGCCACTAGAGAAATCCCACGCAAGATATTTTTTAGTTCCTGTTGTGCTCTCCACATCATAAGCACCTCCTGTCCGTGCATGTTTTAGGGGTTGCTGTGGATCACTATGGGCCCTAAGGACTCCAGCTGAGGTGTGAGCCTCTGCCCTTTTCACAACAGCTTTGCAAGTCAGGGCCATAGCTGAGGTGACTGTGCTCTGGGAGGACTAGAAGGGCTAAAAGAAAATGAGGTTAGAAATGCTGAGGGCTACACACATCTGAAATGGCCTTAGGAATGGCCAGTGTACTAAAACGGGTGCAACAAAAGTAGAGGAAATTATGACTGACTTATTAACCATTCTTGGTGCAGCATACCTACTCTTCCCTATCTATCTGTTATTTTCTAGAATCCATCTGCCTTTTGCACTATTATTTCAATATAGAGATACTTAATACACTGATCTGCGTCTTTTGTCTGCATCTGCTATTCATTACTTCTCATGTAGTAGGTAAGGTTAGGAAATGAATGTTCAAGGTTCTTTGCAAAATTTTGCTGTGGATTTCACAGAAATTCAGGGAAAAAAAGTTCTTTCAAATGTTCAGCATGTTCCATTAAACAAAATTAACCTTAGCAGCTTTCAGGAAAGGTAATGGCAATAAGGAGTGTCTATATACTTAGAGATTGTTAGACATATTATTCTCAGTGAAAATAACAGGAGATAGCCTTTTTCAAAATGGTTACCTAAATGAATTTTTGGCTTTTGGCACCTAAAGTTTTGTGGAAATGCAACATTTTAGAAGCATAGAGGTTTTCATGTATGTGCATATGTGACAGATAACATGGGTTTAGTTTTACTGTCTACTCTTACAGCCTGAATCAGAGAAGTCTTTTATCTCTACGGCACCTGAAGTATCAGTAAAATGCACCATTCTATACATTGGACATATGGGTTACTAAATAATGAGCCGTGATACTTTAACTACTGTTAAATTTTTAGAAAAATCCTTGTTATTCTCTTTGCCTGTGCCAGTTTCTTCCCCCATAATATTCCAGGAATGGTTCAGGAGTTAGCAGAAGAATGTTGGATACAGGGCAAAATAATTTATCAGCATGAACATAGCCAAATTGTGCCAACTGGATTCAACTGGAGAAGTCTGGCATTGCTCCATATGATAAGCATAAGTATGGAATATTAATAGTCCTTTTTTTTTTCTGTTCTTTTCAGAACTGAGAGAAGAAAACAAAATATTGAAAGTATATTTCTGGTACAGACGTCCATTGGTATTAAAGCTAAGACTTAGGTGGCATCTAAAAAAGCTTTGGGAGCTCTATCAGTAAGAATTGTAGAGAATTAAAAATGATCCTTCTTCGCAAATATACCTGGAGTGATATAACAGACCAAGAGGAAAAAAACATTTGAAAGGACCTTCATGTAAGTATTATCCCATGGGATGCTAGTTGTAGCATAGGGACTACTGGGCCCATTATTTTGTTTTAGTGGTTCTCATCTTTTCCCAACAGTTTTGGAACACACTGGAGTTTCTACAATTGTTAAAACATCCTTTTTTTTTTTTTTTTTTACAAGTAAGCAGAGCTTAATACATGTTCTCTCCGTATCGCTCTCTCACTGTCTACAGACTATCAGCTGTGAGGCAGCATAGGGATGTAACTTCCACTGGGATAAAAAAAAAAAGGTATTTACTCATCAGTGATTGCTAGAGGGACCTGACATTTTACATCTCATAGAATTTTATTTCTGTAAAGATATTACAGTCAGTCCTTAGTCAAACCCACAAATCTGGTTTGACCCCTTGTTGAGACTAATCAGATGCATTGAGATAAAGAGGACTAGAAATAACAGACCTTGTGCTAGGAGGATAGTGTTGCTCTCTCTATTTTAAGTCTGAGATGTGGAGAAACAAAATCATTGCAAATGAAAACTGGTTCCCTAAAGGACATGCCTCTCTCTGACAAAACTGAAAAGAGAAATAAATGGATATGTAAGTAAGTAGGTAAAGGCTATCAATCCAGGTGCTACTTGATTTGTAAATGAATACCTTGGGCTTCTTTTTTCTTCTTAAAACTGCTATTCAGTTGTACTACAGTACATAGAGAAACCTTTGGAATGACTCAGTGGGATCAGTCCAGTCACTTAGTCTGGCAGTCAAGAGGCTTTTAACATAGGAGTGATCTCCCACATCATGAAAGTAGGGGATTGCTGTCTGACCCTATTTACAGTTTCCCTCCACCCCATATATAAATAATCACAATAAAATCTTCACCCAGAACACCTATTGCCCTGCTTGATTTTTCTCTAAGGGATTTCCCAGCTATTCTGAAATTGAGAATGCTAGAAACAACCACAAAACAAAGTCCTCTTTCTCTCCAGTCTTTAATCATAGCAACTGACAGATTAGTGACATTTAACCTTCAGTGTGTTATTTCCTAATGCTGAGATGGATTTTTTTTGTTACCGTGTCCTTTTAAACTGTTACTATATAAAGTGATGATTTCAGAAGAGAAGAAAGTAACGTCTTTTTGAAAAACATCTTTCAAAATGATTTCACTCCCACTGAATTCAGAAAATCTTTTCATTTTCCTCCCTGATGATCTGAACAATGCTGTAGGCTGATGCAATTTGTTTTAAAGTTACCAACTATCCAAAACAGTTCCTTGACAAGAATGATAGGATTTTCCCTCCCTTCTCTCTTGATGTTCTGTGTACAATACAGCCTTTTTTTCTCTTCACCCTTGATCCACTCTTTTGGGAGACTTTTTTTCCCTTTTTTTTTTCTTCTTTTTTTTTTTTATGCTCTACGTTTATCTGAAACCTCCCTCTGTGCTCTCCTCACACCACATACAAATCCAATACTGACAAGGCAGCACCGTTTAAATTATTCACACGTCAGTGTACGTGAGCTGCAGTGCAACAATCAGCCAAGCAATCATTCCATTCACTGATCTCTTGTAAACTTATTGCGGAAAAAATGCAAGAGGGCAAAAACTAGGATCCTGTCTTTCTAACGAAAGACTAAATCTGAGGGAAAAAAAAAAAAAAAGAATTCCAAATAAGCAAACAATCACAAAATCACTAACAAGAATTAGAATAACTGTAAATATATATATATATACACACATTTTAAAATTGATATTAAAGGACTGTGGATTAACTGTTAGGACATATTTTGAACGTCTCAAATGAAAGCATGGAGTTTCATGGAAAAGTCCAAAGAGACTGGAGATTCATTTCTTTTCTTAGTCATCACAGCAAGGCCATTTATGTGACTTTTGTTTTACATGCTGGAGGATAAAAGAACTAGTAGATATTCTCAGGGAGACTGGGGAAAAACCTCTCTTCCATCGAATGCAATTTACTAAGATAGAACATGGAATTGAAAGTCAGATTTATATGTCACACCACTAACAGAGTCAATATGAGAAAGGTGTACACATTACGTTTTACTTTGAAGAATAGGAAGTAAAAAATAAAATTCCTCTCCCTCTGCAATCAAATCTGCCACTTGTTGACTTACTTTGTTTGATGCAGGGAAACTTCTCCGGGACATATGACGGCAGTGGCAGGCCAGAGGCATATGACTGAGCAAGCAATGCTCTTTCTGTTTGAAAAGGCTTGGAAAAATAATGACTACCAAAAGAAAAGGTTACTCTTCTGACCCTAATTCATATCAAAAGTCTTTTGATCCAGTGATCCTCAACTTCTAATTTACAGACATCATGTAGCCTGTGGTGTCTGTTTATACTAGGAAATAAACCAAACCCAGGGCACAGGCTCGAGCATGGACTCCCTGAAGTTACATACACTGTTTAGATATAGGCATGTTCCCTGGAAAAAGCCAGCCCATCCAATTCATCATTTATACAGTGCCCTATAGCCCTTCACCCTATACAGTCCCCCTAGAATTTTCCCAAAAGTGTGAAACATCACGCTCTGCTCTCGGACCACATACCAGGGCATGCAACTTATTATAGCTTTTCTGGCAGAAAAGCTCCACTGCGATGTACCACATCACTGTCCTCGTGTTTTTTTCTGGCATTGTGAACCAAAGGGTAATTTTCATGTCTTTGGGCTGCATGGAGCCAAGGGGAAGCTCTGTGTGAAGCGGATTTTGCTGTGCCATGCAATCTGGCCTCAAGACTGTTTTCTATTTAGCAGCATAAATGTAGCCCACAGATCATTTGACATTGTTTATAGCTACAGGGAATTAGTAGTTTTTTTTTTAAAAAAGGCTGACTGAGAAGGCAAAGCATGGTATTTTCTACAATGCATTAATTGCAAGCCAGTTGGGGAATAACCTGCTGGATGATCATTTCCATCTCATACAACAGATTACTTCTGTGCAATAATTTCTTGGGCCCCTCAACAGACTGCAGAAATACAAAATGAATGCTTCTGGATTTTTTTTTTTTACTAGAAAGCAGAGAAAAAGCAGCAGACAGTGTAGAGTACAGCTCCACTGTCTGTCTAACAGACTGTGACTGTTCTTATCTCCTGGAGAGAAAAGGATAAAGCCATTTGTAAAAATAAAATTCTGTAATGGAACAATAGTGGTTACAACATGGAAGTAATTGCAATACTGTCTCTTAAAAAATCTAAGTTCATAGCTCTGAATAGAAAAAAAAAAAGTGTTTAAAATTGAATAAAAATGTCATTTTAGATAAAAAGAAACTTTCTAAGAACTTTTATATTTTGCAAATAAATAATTCTAAAGTATACTGAAGAAGACTGAATTTTAAAGATACATTTCATTTGGAAGTTCTCAGAGAAAATATTTTGATTTGAGTAGGAAAGATTATTTTTCTTTAGATTTTTGCATCATTTTATTTCCTAGGATATCAGAGGATCTGGGACCTCAACAAACTGAGTGCAAGGTCATGAAAGATTTCAGTCAAACAAAACTTGTGTTGAGAGAGTAAAAAGATCTTGCCGGTGAAGTTTTTTGCACAGGCCTGGTTGTGATCTAGAATTGAAGAAGAGAGACAGTCCAGGCAACACAAAAGGCTAGATACGTAGTAGAATGTAGATCTTTTCACTGAATAAGCTGCTTATTGCAAAGCCTGGACCTCTATCCGTCTTGGTTCTGTGCAAAGAAGCTCTATTTTGTGATTTCATGTAGAATATGCTGAAAGAAATATCTGTCAGCTGAGCTTTGCATCAAGAATCATCAAACATTCTTAGTCTTCTCAGAGGAACTTCTTTGGTAGCTCAGTAGGCTTGCATGTGTGTGTCTACTGTTTTCTATGAACAGTCCTTTAAACTGTATTGTTAATATTATTGATTCTACTTTTTTTTCTTTTTTTTTTTTCCTGTGAGAAAAAATACTCTTCTACTCCTTTCCCATATTACCAAAGCTTCAGAAAGCCACTGACAAAATAAACTAATTAAATAAGTAAGTCTCTGTCAATTATCTTCAAGGTCACAGCTTGAAGTTAAAGGTACTGTTAATAATGACAACCAGTGATATGGATCTAAATTCTTCATAAGTCTTAAAAGTTAAAGTATAGTATGACAGATATACAAGTTTAGTAGTTTCCCTTGTGTTTTAGAATTACAAGAAATTGGCAGTTGCTGATTGTCCTCCCTGCCTCTTTGAAGAGTGAAACGTCATATTGAGCACCTGATAGAGCTCTTCTTCAAGCACCACAAAATCTTATATCTTACAGAGCGCTCACCTCAGCCAGACAGCAAGTGATATTGTGCTGTTAACAGTTTACTTCTTCTCCCCTTTCTAACTCTGCACTAAATCACTGTCAGGTCTGTCTGACAGCCTTTTAGAAGTAGAAGAGATCAAACACAGACACAACTGTATACAAAGTATTTTAAAGTAACAAGCTAATAAAAAAATATTCTGCATTATTGTCAAAAAATAGCAACTCAGGTGGTGTGAAATTGTACTGCTTTCAATAACTTTTGTTCTGTGTGTAGGTTGTTAGTGGAGTCAAGGAAAAGGCTGGGGATAGGGAGGTTGTTTCTTAAGCAGTTTAACTCATGATCTTAAAAAAAAAAAAAAAGGTATTGACTATGTGACTGGCTTTCATGTGAACACAGCAAAATCTGGGGATGCACCTTAGACCTTAGAGATGCTACATTTCGTGGTAGGTGGAATGCTAGGAGTCCACTCTGAGTACTGACCCAGTTTTTCACAAGGAGCAGATATCAAACAAGTCTGAAGATATTTCTACGTATGGACGCAGGGAAGCATGAGTCACATCACAGTCTGAGAGTGCAATGTTACTTGATACGTGGACACAGCATGGTTGATTTTTCTGATAGATCTAAATATTTTTGATTGAAGACAATCTCCAGCACCAGAAGGAAACACTTCTGATCCATATGCTTGCAGTGAACAAGTATGTCACTGGATGCTGTCAGTTGACCATAGACCAGTTCTACATAATGTTATTACCTGCTCTTTCTTGTCAAGTTGTCTCTATGTGAACATCAATTTACCTTTATAAGAAACTTCCTAGCAGTGAAGTCAGAGGTGTTGCCTTGAACTCCTCTGTATTGTAACAATTACTGTCATATATCAGCTCTGGAAATTAGAGGGCAGGAAATGTCTCTTCTCCTTCCAGAACCATTCGGGAAATCATTGGAAATTATCCTTGCATTTGATTTCCTGAGAGGTCTCAGTCATGAGCTTAACATGGGACCTATTTTGAGGCCATGATACCCCACTACTAAGTATAATGAATAAATGCAATTTGAAAAGATTCAGGAATAAGTGCTTAGTATGATCCATAACTTAAATTGTAAGATTGCTTTGGAGAAAAAAAAAATGTTGACACCTGAATCTGTCCCTGTCAGATACATCATATACATATGTAATCTTGGAGTATTTTGAAAAGCACCTCAGACATGTAGGATGGATGAGTCTCACCAACTACAACCATCAAAAAATTAAATTTCCAGTCTAAAACAGCCTCCACAGTTTCCTCTTCCTCTTCCCTCCATAGAAAGAACTTAGATGACTACCGAGACCACATTAGACAGAGGGATCTCCAGGGGTCAGTTCCTTCTAACCACCCACCTCAGAAAACATCTTAGCTGTCCTCCCATCTACCTAACACTCCCTCTAATGAATTATCTTCAGAGATGCCTAAGCTAACATGTCTCCGTTTTCTGTAAAGGGAATAAAGTGATATTCGCCTTTTGGTTGATACCTGGATACCACGGTGCTCTCTCTCTCACCCACACATACATCAAATGCATGCATATATATTGTTACTTTCTTTACATGTTTATATCTGTTGCACATTTAAGAATGAGTCTGTTGTCCCCTAAAGGAGGCCAGTGTGCTTTAAGGAACCTAGTAACAGTGAAATAATCTACCACCGAATGTGGTAGAATTTAAATAGAAAAAATATATATTTTCACAAATATCTAATACAAATTACAATACTAGTAATTTAATAAAGTCATAAGTATCTATAATTGTACCACCCTTTTTCTTCTTTTTTATGAGTATCTATCCTTCTTCAGTCATAAAATATTCTTATTGATGGGACTCCACTTTTATCTGAATGGAAAATTTTATCTAAAACGAATTGTACAATTAAGTCTTCTAACACAAAGAAAATTCATACAGATTTGTAGCTATTGCAGAAAACACAGTAATATTATCTTTGACATTTATATTTTCTCACACTTTTAATTAAAATGTAAAATAAAGTAGTGACTAGAATTCACAATTTTTGCAGTACAACCTCAAACAAGTTAAAGACTTCAGGAGTTTAACTTTGATAGGAGTAGGATTTTAATGCAGCAGTTAATGAGGTAGCTGAGAAAGTGTTGTAATTTTAAAGGAAAACCCCACAGATAATGTTGCTTCACTACAGGCTAAGTTTCAGAATTCAGACTATGCAAAACAATGTTTTATTTCATTTTTATTTCAAAGTGATATCCTTTAGAATTCTGAAAAAGGCCACTACACTGTCTCAGTGAACTTATCAAAATATGTCTTGTGTTCTATAGAAAGTTCATAAATAAATCAAGCATTCCTATTTAGCATGTATTACTCTATCGATTAATTGGATAAACAGCAATGTTGTCATAGGAAGAAAAAAGAAAAGATGCAATTTGTTAACCACATATATCATAGAGAAAAATTGCATTAGAAGAACTCCATGAAAGAATTAGAATTAAAGACTAGACTTCAAACTCTAGGCACAACAGGGAACATGTTAAAGAATATAACTGGTCCCTTGTTATGTCTCGATTGTGAGCTTTAGTTACAATTTAAGACATAGTTTTGATATTCTTATACCAGACAGTTAACTGGTGCATTGCTTTGATTTCTATTTGTTTTGGCAGATTTTTGTTTTTGTTTTTGATTTTGATTGGACTGGGATTTGTCTATTTCTGAGTTTGTTCATATTGATTATTTTGCAACTGTATTAGATAGGGTAAACTCTAAAGGGATTTGATTGCATTAACATACAATTAAAACTGTTATTTTGCTCAGAATAATAAAAAAATCATAGCTGAATGAAAAACAGGCAAAACAGAAACACCAGAAAAATCAAAATGGAATTTCAATAAGGTTTCACTCAACAGTTACATGCTCCTTTCAAGAGTCTGATCTCATTAAATGAAAGATTTTTCATATTACTGTATATTCAATTTAGTTTTTATTTTTCCTTGTCTGATACAATGTCACAAATCAACATCATGCTCTATCTTACATTAAAAACCGGTAGATAGCCGGTTCCTGTTTAAGGATCTCCATTCCTATAAGGAGGTTATATTGCTGATTTTTTACTGTGTATGTTACTGCATTAATTTAGTATTATATTTCTGAAAGAAAGTAAGCTCACTTTGCATCTAAGATACATTCATCTCTCAAGATTTTGTCCAGCAAACTCTATTGTATCGTTAGTCTTGTTCCCATTCATGTGCCAAACACTCTCCCCAGCTTAGGAAGCAGGTTTGGGAAGACAAGGAAGACAAACACCTATTTATTTACTGCATGTTGTGCACCTGGGATGGCCAGAGATGAGCATGCACATTAGGATGGAGAGGGTGCCAGGAGCTGGTACCTTCCTTTCAGTTGGTTGCTGTGTTTTATGATCCTATTCACTTAACGATGATATGTTTCCTTTTAGTCATGCCACTGTCCATGCACCACAGCAAACTCAGGCTGCTCTCAGTAAGTAGTTTAGGGCAGAAAAAATTAGCTTACTACAGAGGCATATGAGGACTTCTGGTGAAATCTTTCCTTTGTACCAACTAAATCACCAAGATCACAAGAGACCTTGTCCAAAGCAAAAGAGGGGAAATTCATAGGATTTCCAGCTTTGTGATCAAACAAGCTGAAAGTTCTATCATTAAGTCTTTTTTCAGTCCCTCATAAACCATCACAGGTGAATTATGGACACCAGCAACACCAGTGATAGCTGAATTTAAACATTTTAAAGCTGTTAAAGTGACAACAGATCACTATGTTCTCCTCTTCTTGAAAACAGCACAGCTAAAGAACATCAGTGTGCATGGTGTCTGATAGTGACTTACTGTCAACAATAAGGAACCCAACAGACAGATAAAAGAACCAGACAGACACACACACACACACACGTATCTAAATTCTTGTAAGGTCACAACAGACTGATGGAGTGTGAAAATAGACAGCAAAAAAACAGTGCAGCAAAGCACCAGCACTGAGAACATTGCCAGGATCATCATGACTTGCTGCATACTAAAGTGCCCAGCTCCATACAGAGATGCTTAGACAAGACTCAGGCCTTGCAGACTGAATCCCAAAGGAGGGCTTAGGAGAGAAGCTCCAGACATGATGCTTTTCCCATCACTGTTCCCATGAGCCAAGACAGATGGCTTTATCTAAGGCTTTAGGGACCTGCAGAAGATTGTGGAGGGGAGGAAGAAAAAGAGGTGTGGAGAGTAGAAACACCAAGGTGTGGATGCTGTAGGAAAATCATGTTTGTTTTTTTCCCTGCTATCTTTGCTTTGTGTTCAAAATAGCAAAACATCTCCCTGTGTCAGGTGTAAAGCACCCTTCCTGTTTTCTGTGCAACTCTTGTGTGCAATACTACTGCCTCTTCCAACTAATGTAAGGTTTGGAGTGGTGTGCTACTCAGCTGCCCTGCTCATTTCACTATTCCTAACCTTAGTAACTGTTTGTACACAGATGGGCCTGAGGCGTATGTCTGACAGTGTTATGGGTTTCATCTAAAAACAGCTGAAGCAACTCACTACAGTGTGAATACACGCACAGAAAAACATCAGCAGCAATTTGTATCCTGGATTTGCTAACTTAAATTTCTATAGTAAATCTATACTGCGTAGGATTGCAGTCATAAGCAGCAGTATCAAGCTGCTGAGCTGCTTCCTTATATATACCAAGAGGAGTCTTCTCCTCGACAAAAGTGATTCCCCTCCCCATCACAGGTTCCAAAAGGACCTGATTTTTCTTACACATAACTAGTAGTTTATATTTTGTCATGTTCCCCCTCTGTAAGCCCCAGAGATAATATTATTTATGAATCTTTTGATCATTCAAGGCCTCAAGAAAAATAGGTTGCTTGATCAAATATTGAAGATTTCTGGAAATCCATCAGAATTATGTTTCTTCAGTTTGTCATTCACCCTTCAGTGAAGGTGAATGATGCATGCTTTGGGATGGTAGTGAAGGAACAAGATCTGCCGTGGGACTATCCTAACAGAATGAGTGAACCCTTCTGTAGGTCCTCTGTCCTAGCAGACAGGAGGCAGATCCCATCTGAGGCAAGCTTCCTTTGACTTCACCTTAGTTTCCTGACCAAAAGGCCTTACATCAGATGGGTGTCTGAGAATCAGATGAAATGAGAGATCATGGAATAGGGGTAAAAGTTTAGGACTAAGTTGATAATATATAATCATACATATTGTCCAAATATGCGATTATTCCAAAAAGAAGGCAAAAACCTCAAAACCTCATAAATACACAGAGCTAATGCACTTGAAAAAAAGTCATATAATCTTTCCGGGAGCTGCACAAGTAATTGTATTAAAAGTGCAGCTGAATAAACACTATACATAACATAGTGTACAAAAATGTATTGTATTTCAAAACTACTGCCCAGAACAGTGAGTGAAATGAGAATGTTTGGCAGAACAAATAGTTTCAGTATGAACACAGTTGACCTGGTGGGTCAAATTACTGTCTGCACCACTTGAGGTATTACAGAGGTATAATAATGTACAATCTAATCTTAACTCCTGAAGAACAGGCATATCTGTATGCCAATTCAGTCAGTGCATTGGACATTTGTTTGAATGGCAAGTCAAAATATGTTTGATAAGTATAGTTTTACCAAGTTATGGTGGTACAATAATTTACTAAATTTTGGATATTTAAAAATCATGACAGAATTTAAAATTGTAAATTTTTTAAAAGTTTTTTTTAAAGTATTTTAAATTGAGATGGTATCTTGTTTCTTATTTGTATATTCTATAGTTAGTATTTCTAAGGTCGAGACCATAAGAGTGGTATTTTCAAGTTTGTTTCTCTGGCAACTTATTTACTTATTAATGAAAACTGAAATTCTTACACAGTCATATGAATCTGAGTTTCAGGAAAACACGGCATGTTGAATACATACAGTCCCAAAATTCAGAACTACTGAAACTGGTGGAACTCTCCTGACATATTTATGTGTAGCCACAGAGCATTTGCACATCAAGTATGTCAGTTTAAAGATGTCACTGAACTAATTTTAAAAGAGAATTTGAATGGGGAATGTGAAGAATGTTGGATTCATCTGTAATACTAAGGTAAATAACACTAGGCCCTTTTCTTGGGGCCAAAACAATTGGCATTGCTAATTTATATTAATTCTCTTAGCCCTTTCTCAGCAAACTAGTTGCATCCAGTCTGTCCACCTATTCTGTTCTAAACTCCTGAATGACACCTGGGAAACACCTTGAAGAGTGTTAGTCTGTCTAGGTGAAAAACAGGCTAGGGACTATTGCAACAATTAAATAAGCAAAAAACTGAATTGCTATGCTCACATAAGAGGAATATTACTGTAATTCTACTATGGATCTGCAGATAATACCATTATAACCCATATGGCTAATCACTCTGTAATCACCTGCAGAGCAGAGCAAAAAGAGAAAACCAAACTACATTGTGGAGAATATGGAGAGAGAGAAAGGATAAGAGTTGTCCTTTTTAGAAAGGGAAGACGTTTATTTTGCTCAGTCATTATTGTTTCATTTTTGATTTCTACTCTCCCAGTTGTCTGAAACTGGAAACAGAGACACTGAGTCTACAGGTGAATGGTATTTAGTGATAACTAAATGGCAACAGATTTTGTCAAGAGACTAGAGGTGTTCTGTAGTATCCAAGGATGGTAAAGTGTCATTGGAAATAGGAGAGAAGGAGGAGTTGGTAAAAAAAATAGCAATCCTGTAATTCTAAAGGAGCAATGAAGAGAGGATATCCTTTAAACTGAAGAGCTAAGATGGGTATTTGAGGTTCAGACGGCCAAGGGTATTTTGAGACACAGAAGTCTTGTGTGGGAGCAAAGAGGGAAAGGAAGAGTTTGAGGTAGTGAGGGTGTCCCAGAGAGCAGGAAACAAGACAACTTCAAGCAGCAACAAAAGGGAGTATCTTTGTACTGTCACAACTACAAAAATTTTAGGCAAAATTGCTGTGTTGCATATATGATTTCATAAGGTGAGCATAGAATTTTTAAAATAATATGATTTACAGTTATTTAAACTACCCTTGCCAAAATGTGAGTTAAACTAATACAGTTGCATATGTCGCTGTGCATCTACACTTCCATGGTGGAAAACCATGATCCAATCTTTATTTATACAGACACATGCCGTGATTGGATAGTACAGCTTCTGTGGTAGATTACTTCCCCTGCCATCCCCAAGTGACTGCACAACTTTCTTTTACACTTCTTTAAGAAGACTATTCTATTTGTTTCTTTTACTAGTGATTGCTGATATCAGCATCAAGTTCAAAAACCTTTAGGTTATGTGTTACAAGTACTTCTTAACTTCAGAAGACTCTTCCACGGATTGGAATCTTTTCTTGTTTGCAGTCCAGGTCTGATGAATAAGCAGAGGATTCTCAAATGCTTTTCTACCTCTGTATTTTTACACAGACAAACTGACCAGCCCTGCTTTCAACACAGATGAAAGAAATTTGGGAGGTGGATAGTAGTTTGAGAAAAGGTGGGGAAAAAATGAATTTTTCACTATTCTAATCTTCCTTGTTGATCTTGTTTAAACAGAATTTTATATCCAGGAGGAAAAAAAATGTAGTCAAAAACAATAAATAAGATTAGTTTCATATCTGGCAAATGTTAGTATTAAAAAAAAAAAAAAAAAAAAAAAAAAAAAAAAGGAGAAAAAGGAAACAAAAGAGAGAAAAAAGAGAAAAAAAAGGAAAANCAAAATTTAGGATTAAAAAAAAAAAAAAAAAAAAAAACAAGGAGAAATGTGAAACAGCCAAATCAATTTGAAATGCTCGGCTGCAGAAGTGATTTTCAAGCTGGATATACAACAACCCAATCCCTAATCTCCTGATGAGCTCTGCCCTGGCATGGGAAAGGACCTGCCTATAGAAACTTAGAAACTTTTATTCAATTCCTCGAAAGAAAGATCTGCATCTACACCATAAAGTAAAACTGCAAAATCTGCATTGAGGATTGTGTTAAATAGTCCTCAAAAGTCCTCATGCACAAACAAATGAAGGTTAGATAATTCTGTAACTGTCTGTATGCTCAAAGTAAATCAATCACACTTATGCACTAGCTTTTCAACTTAATTCCAGGGAATTGATCAGATGGGACCAATTTTTATATATTTATATATATGATATTTATACACACATATATACATCATATATATATTTTTTCCCTCAGTTAGACTATCTTTATCTGCAAGCCAAGCTGAGATAGTGCAAACCTGTTCTGGTCCCAGAGTAGATGTGTTAGAAATACAGGAATATGCCCCAGGCTAATAAGTCACTGGAGAGGCAGAATATATTAACACTCAATTCGGTCCTGCCTTGTCAAAGCAGGTGAATTTATCTAAATAGCATCAGTGCCCAGCCTGCCTTACAAGCAAGTGTTTGGTAGCACAAGGGAGCAAACCTATGATTATCAGCACATAAAGGTATAAGCAAACTGTATAGGATTTGTCTTATCTAATTTGGGCACCTAAAATTTTCTTTTGGTCAGTGGAGAGAAATAGGTAATTCCCACAGATGATCGAACACATGAACACATGAACACATGAACTGAACTCAGACTGGATAATCATTTTATTTCTCTACCATATTGAAAGAGCTACCTTTAGTAACAGCCCAAGTTGTCTTTAAATTGGTGACCTACCAGTAAAACTGTAGTAAAATGTTATTGTGCAAATTGAAGAGAAAATTCTAACTACTGACTTTCAAAATAAAAACTACATATGGAGAAAAGCTGCAAAGCCACCGATCCTCTATATCTTGAAACAAGGGACATTTGGTTTCTATAAGGCTGTCTCTTTACTTTCTAGGTGTCCCCAGAATGTGCTTATGTTGATAAAATCAGCTATAAGTGGGATCCACAGGATGGAATAAGGACAAGCATTACTGAAAATACACATTAACCTACACGGTTTGATCCCATCTGTTTAGAAGAAAATGTGTGCCGGTTTTGAAACCATCACAGGATTGGCTTTGATTTCTCATCTTCTCTGGTATAAATAGCATGTTCGTGTAATAATTATAAATGTAACTATTTATAAAGATGACATGAATTACATAGAGAAATGTCAATGACTGTTGCATATGTAAAAAAAATAAAACTGTACCAACTCACTGTGGCAAACAATAGCACAAATGATACTTCTGAAAGAGAGGTATCATATTGAAGTGACTTTCAGGATTTTGCATGGTAGATTAGAATAGTCTTATTAATACTAACAGAAATCATATGCTTACATTTCTTTCTCTAGTATAAAGCAGAAGGCTTTCATTTCCCCCAGAATATAAAATTTTGCAATCAAAGGGGAAGTTAAAGAAAGCATTCCCATGTTGTCAGTAGTCCCAGATTGCAAGGGCCAAAACAATCACTGTGTTGGAAAATTTTCCTTTTTTTTTTTGTAGCCATGCTTGAACAACTTTTTCTTACAGTTTATTATCACTTACAATTTTGTAATGATGCAATGAAATTCCCAGGCCTCCAGGAACATCCAAGTCCATATTGAACCTATTCTGTTATTTGACCAAACAGCCCAAACTAATGGTACAGCTGTGGAAAATCATACAGCCTTTAGAATCACTAACTTCTCAATTGAATCTGGGTCCTTGAAAATAGGAAAAAGAGTGCAGTACTACTAGAAATTATTTATCAGGGCAACAGTGAATCTAGTGAGGTCTATGTTATATTTCACTTCTCAAGCAGATTTTTTTAATAGTATACATCATAGAAATATCTGAGGATGCAACAAAATTCTAAAGTTTACCTATCTGGTCACAGTTGCCTTATTTGCAGTAACTTGACTGTAGGGTTTATGATGATAGCATCTTTGTTGAGATGGCAATAGGTATTCTTGTTAGTTTTATTTTCCTTCCTTTTTGTTCTGGAGAGAAGACTTGGGCAAAAAGTTTATCATCTGTTACACTCATACATTCCCCATCACCATACTATCTCAGCACTTCATAAACTGCTAAAACCTCCCATCTTCAGCAGTGCTGCTACTATTCCTATTTTTATAAGGGCACCTGAGCAAAAGACATTTTCTCTGGGTAACACAGTATGGACCCATACCTCTGACTGTAGCTTGACAGTATTCAGACTCACAGTCATTTTGCTTTTTCCCTTGACATTGCCCCAGTTTCGACAACTATTTGGTGGTACAGCAGAAATTGAACCACCCCATCATGACCAAGAGCTTCACTAGTACCCTACTACTCCAATGGGAAGGAATGATGGGTCCTGCACACTGGATGGTATTCTCTCAGAAGTCTTTATTGATCCTTTCATTTAAAAATTGTAGTACTATATCTTCAGGTGTTTATTTTTGCTGCATGGTAACACTGTTTAACTGTTACTTATCTTAGGTCTTCTCAATTTTTTAAAGTAAGAAGGCACAATCCTGTGACTCCCATCTCAGACGAATAAATATTTTGCACATTCAGAGGAAAATAATTAGGGGAGAGATTTGACTGTCAGACAAAACCTTTTCTTCCACACTCCAGTTGTTAATTTTCTTTACCTGCTAATTATGTTATGCCAACTGAATAGTTAGGTCTCTGACTGAGGTGGAGTCAGAAGCATTGCAGATTTGAGGCCCTCTAGTTGTTTCTGCTAATATATAGCTATTTCTAAGCCTAAGTATATCTGCACCATTAACAGAGGTGTCATGTAAGTTTTTGCCTATACATAAGTGTCAGTGCTAATCGGCAAAAGAAAAAATAATTTTAGATTGTCCAGAGTTCTTAAATGAGCAAACCAAAGTCACCATATTTCTGGATATGAGTTTTTACTGTAAAGCACAATAATAGTGACAAAAAAAACTCTAAAGCAATTAAGGTTGTTATTTTAAAATATAAAGCTTTTTTTAATTTTTTTTTTCACTTTCTCAGTAGTTTAGACAAATCTCTCAGCTGGATATGTCTACTCAAAATACAATTTTAAAGTGCAATAGGTATAATATGTTTACCTTTAAGGATAGGTATTCTCCTATCCTTAGGAGATTCAAGTTCAGAAGATTCTAATTCAATTACATTATCTTTCATTTAGGTGCGATATCAACCAGTCTTGCTTCTTATTAAACTATAACTATCCCAACATGATAAGTTTACTTATTTTGCTCTGTTCTACTATATATTCCTGCTGTCTTAATTATCATCCTACAATCCCACTTGGTAGGAAGGAATTCCATGGGCACTTTGGGAAATTAGACATTCCCTCTCCATTCCTGGTAAAATTCTCATTATGTGGATCTAACCAGTAACCTATTTGCTGGTCATGCCTTGTCTATCTTGGTTCAATTAAATCATAGTTTTGCATGACATTTTTCAAATTCCAGTTAAAGAGCCTGTTACTGCAACATGATAAATAGTTGTTATTTAGACAGCATAACCTTAGCAGTTCAGTTTCAGTCACCATGTCTAACAATAAAGCCCTAGATTCCCAGTGTAGCTCAAAGAATTACCAATTTCACACTTGATTTTCCACCTGCTTCACTTTATAGATTTCATGCTTCTTGTCTGTCTTTATAGTTTTTAAGGAAATCATTTTGGATCAAGACATTAATAACAACATTGTTAAAAAAGTGTTGTGATATAAACAATATAAACAACATAATCCTTAAGTCAGATTCTAATGCTTCTGAATTTCTCCTCTTCTAGATCACTAGTTGTCTTCTATGTCATAACTTTAAAAAGTTTGAAATCCTTCCCATTTAGCTATAAATAAGAGAAGTCTGATTCTGTCACTACTCAGTCCCCTCAAGGGACAAGCCACTTCATTGAAAACCCGTGTTCTAGGCTGTTTCTCTTTATGTTTAAAAGTTTAGAGAGCCAACCTATGCATTGCTGTGCTTTCACCCCTGCAGTAATCTTGGAAGAGAAAATCTTGGGTGACAGAGTGATAAGGCTTTAAACTAAGGGTTATATTTATATTGTCAGAGAGCTTATTTCCTTGCTTTCTTCTTAGGTTCATTTAATTGTCTCTACTAAGTGTATATTTTTCATGATGAGGCTTTCTTCTGGTATAAACCAGCTAGTCTTTCCTGGGATGAATCTCAGGTATGCTTCAGCGAAGATTCACCACAGGGCTATTCCCAAATGGCACTTTGGCTACTGCTAGTGTCTTCTAATATCTCAGTGACCTCTTCACCTTCAAATGGTCATATGTGCCTTTGTGCCTCCCTAGAGGCACCAGATGCTCTTAGTTTCATCCTATAAAAATAGCCCTCATAGCATTTCAGACAATTTGAAATGAAAAATGCATAAGCTAATAATTGTTTCTCACACATTAAGAAACACATATGGCCCAAAGGGGACATAGACCTTGTATGAAAAATTGACTTTCTCCATGGTCAAGGGAATGGATGCTGTTTACTTTGACTTAAGAAAGACTTTTGGCAAAGATTCCTACAACAGCCTTGTAGCCAAACTGAAGAGAGATGGACAGAATGGGTGGCCTACAAAGTGGTTAAAAACTGGCAGCACCAAAGGGCTTAAAACGTTATGAATAGCAATAAAAAGCCAGTTTACATCTGATTAGTAATGGGACTTATCTAGGGTTAATACTGGGGACAACACTGTTTAATACCATCATTAGTGACCTGAAAAATGAGAAGGAAGGCACAACCAGCAAGTCTGCAGAGAACACAAAGCTGGTAAGCAAGATGGTCAGTTCACTGGGGAGTAAGACTAGCGATCAGAAACACCTTGAGAAGACACAGAAATGGACTGACCTCATGAAGTGCAGCATGACAAATGTAGAGCCTTGGATGTAATGTAAAGCCCCTGTGATGGAATATTGAGTAATAGGAAGCACAGTGGTATTGTGATTGAATGCATCTTCAGTGAAATAACTTTTGCTATTAAATATTGCATCCATCTGTGGAATATCTAAAAGAACCTGGTCAGAGAGTATTGTTGCCTAATTGTATCTCAAAACAGAAAAGATATAATCATGGGTTCAGAAGAGCGCCACAAGAAATATCTGGGGTAGAGTGCATGATATGTAGGGACAAACCGAAAGAGCTGGGTTTCCTTCATCCTTAAGAATCACCTAAGCAGTGATCTTACAGACTTCTCCTCCACAATAAGGACTGACACACACTGGGACAGGATGCCCAGAGAACTCTCCACCCTCAGAGATATGCAAAAGCTAACTGGATGTTGCCCTGACTAATGTAATTTAAATTGTCACTAGTTTGATAAAAGGCTAGACCAGATGATCTCCAAAGGTGCCTTCCAACCTAAATTATGATTTCAATCATCATACAATGTGAGATGCACTTGTTTACTGTACTGGGCAACTGACTTTAGCGGCATGCATGTAAGTTACTCTGGAGCATTTCTGCTATTCAGGATTAAGTCCTCAGGGTGAAAACATTATCTGGCAATTAAGTAGTCTAAGGCTATATGGGACTACTAGAGACAGAAGACTGTCTGTGGGATTGGTGAGGGAGTAATTAAAGTCACACAGCTGTAATTCTGTTTGTAAGTGAAAAATGTGGGAACTTTTTTGTCTTTGCAACTATCAGTGAAGGTGACATCGGTCAGAGAGTATAGCTTTTAAAATCAGTATATTAGCTTGCATTTTTTAGCATGTAAGTATGCTAAACTGCTTTGCAAAATGTCACTTTTAAGGCTTCAAATTCAGACTTTAAAGACTTACAGAGGAGGAAAAAAATAATGTTTGAAATAGATAGAATTTGAGTAGTTCTTATGTATTGGAATGAAACTACATTTCTAATTCTTTGTATTCCTACAGAGATGTCTGGAAGATTTAAATATTTATTTCAATGAATAGAAAAAACAATCCAAATGGACGCCTTAGGTACTTCCCATTTAGACTTCTTGACATCTAAAATTAGCCTCATAGGTGTTTCAGTGGATAGAATGAGGCATATAGGCTCTCTGGAAGGACATGAAGAAAAAGACATTCTGCAAAAAGCAGCAAAACAATCCAAGACACCCAGACTAAATGAGTTTCTGTTAGCAGCGGATATGCATGAGGTCCGCAGCCTGAGTTCCCTTCTGATAAGAGAAACTGTATACAGCAGGACTCACCTGCTGAAACACAGACAAGGGAAGAACTGCTAAGGGAGC
This sequence comes from Crypturellus undulatus, assembly GCA_013389825.1. Taxonomy (NCBI): domain Eukaryota; kingdom Metazoa; phylum Chordata; class Aves; order Tinamiformes; family Tinamidae; genus Crypturellus; species Crypturellus undulatus. The sequence goes on from VWPW01009935.1 coordinate 149,395, forward strand.
AGCTGACCATCTCTTATAAAATACTTCAGTGCTGCAGAGGAGTACGGAACTCTCCCAGAGAGAAAATGTCTCGGATTATTATCTATTTTTTATCTAATATTACCTCTAATGGGTTTTGCAGCTGCTGGAGCAGGAGTGTTCAGAATTGCTTTCTTGAAAGAAATACTTGAATTCAATTAAAATGAAGTTAAATAAAGTTAAAAATCAATTTTATATTATATCTTATTTTTGCTACCTTTTTGTAAAAAAAAATTAATTGACAATACAATATAGAACTACTGTGATTATTGTGCTTCCTTTATAACGCAGAGAATAGAATTTAAGCTACTAAATCAAACAATAATTTCTGGATGAACTGTATCACTTTTTTAAAGAAAAGCAACACTTTCAAAATTTCTGAGCACATTCCTAGTGTTCTAAAGCACCGCTATTATATAGTTATTTGATTCATCCAACTTACATTTCCAGATATTGGTCATACTTGTCCCTTAGTAAACTTTATTGGCTGGAAAAGCAAGCTAATATTGTTCTTAAACACTGATGTTTTTTTCATCTATCTATCTCACGCTTTATCACTTGTGTTTGAAGTCACATAATTGATGAGGGAGTGGTTAACCTTTGCATCCTCTCCCATCTAATAGATATCTATGCTATGATTATGCTAGTAACTTCCGGGGCACTGGAACTCAATTTTCTACTGTTAAAATGTTATCATGGTTCCTGATAAGTTTTTGACCTGAATCATCTACAACTTTCCCCAATGAGTCCTTTTCATATTTTGAAAGTTAGTTTGTGCCAGGGACATTTCCCAAATGGCTTGACCACCAACTGACACCCAGATTGGAGGTAACCATACTGTATTTTTGACTTTTAGAGCTTAATAGTGTTGATTTGACAAGGCTATGCATTTGTCTTGGAGCCAGAAAATGAGTCCTTATAGTTTTACCTCCATATCTATCTGGCTAATTTAAAAAAAAAAAAAAAAAAAAAACTTATAAAATATAAAAACTTACAATAAAAACTTATAGCCTCAATATTTATGATGTCTCCAAGTACTTGTCATTTTGTCTAAATAATAATAGCAGATACATGTAGTTAAATACATGAACTAAAACATAGTGCCTGGCCCTCCTATAGTGAATGCTGGAAAGGTTTAATAGAGCAAGAGTAGGGTGAAGATGCAATTGCACCATCTGCACCTTCACTGTTAGAGGATCGTTTTGCCCCCATGAATCCCTAAGTTTTCCTCATACATCACCTCTATTTTATATTAAGCTGCAGAACTTGTCAACTTCGCAAACAGAACATATTTCAAACAGATTTGGTCTATAGGCTGTCAGCAGTGCATCCAGATGTCCAAGAAGCATTTTGACTCCCTTTAGGCCTTGCATAGCATGAGATCAACCTTATCATGGATAAAGAGCACAATCTAGTTGTTCTAATCTATGTACATGATTCAGCCAACAAATACAACAGAACAGCAATGAACCTGGGACTAGCTCCATTTCAGCAGGCAGATCCTCCTGTAGTATCCCAGCTCTTCAGACTACTACAACTTGGAAATAAAATTGTGAGAAGGCAGAAGAATAATTTTAATCAATATGCTTTCACAAAGTTTTTGAATAAATGAGGACATTGTCTGCACCCCAGGTGTACTGAAAGGGGGTAGAGTTTGACAAAGGCTTAATGCTTTTTATTATATTCAAATTCTTAATTCATGAGCGAGCCGTATTGATTGTTTCTTTAATGACAATGCCATGCATGGGGTTGAAGTGACATGTAAATTGTCTTTTCTTTGCTTGATCTGAAAATGGATTTTGCTATTATGAGGCATTGTTTCTATTCAATAGGCAGATCACAGCTGAATGCATTAAGAACCAAGTTGTCACAGGATAATAGTGGCATGAACAAGCTTCACCTTTGCAAGACTGTATATTTAATCTTTTTTTTTCTGAATAAATGGTATTGATTTGATATATTTCATAAAAGCTCCAACTCTGAAAGATTTGCATATGCAGTAGTTTTAAGTTAGCTGAACACTTTTGCTGTCAGAATTGCAGAAATGACCTTTAGATTCATAGACCTCAACTTTTGACTACCTAATATGAAGCACAACAGGGACCTAAAACGTGGAATTTCATTTTGCTCCTTGGACCTTAAACCATTGATTGGAATTTTGCCAGTTCCTGTGTTTATTTCTGTCATTACATTTTATGGGAGATTTGTGTGGGCGAGGAGGAGGTCTTTAATTAATTAATTAATTAAACTAGGATCAAGAACCATACTATATCATTACTGTATAGAGTTAATTTTAGTGCCTGAAAAAGAAACATGGGTCCATTAACTCCCAATTATAAACTCTGCCCACAAACATATTCTCCCTGTAATAGGTACAGCATACTAATTAACACTTCGGTTTCTATTGCTACTTCTTTTTGGAACATTTTGTTAGAGAAAGACATGACTTGCTATATATATTTGGAAAACTGGTAACAAAAAGCTTTGCACTTCTCCTTGAAACAGGACAATGTATTTGCCACATGAAAAAATAAATACATTTATGTTTGGGGACTTCTTGTGGCATCATTCTCATTGTGTATTTTGATCTAGATACTGAATCTGAGGTCATGTTAAATAAAATTTCTAATAAAATAAGAAAAAGTATCAAAACTTCACCTCTTTCGGAAAACCTAACACATTTCAATAGACAAAATTTCTCATTTTTTCTCCTTTTACCACTGCAAGCTTAGATCACCAATAAATGTACGATGCTAGTCTCAGTGTGTATCAGTTTTTGCATGTGTATACTGAGTATAAATTCTTTCACATCTTTGCAGAGAACAAAGTATTTTCTAGGAAACTTTTCGCATGGTGAACTTGGAATTTGTAATCATTTTCACAATTTGTTATGATCCAGTTCTCCTGTCTAGTAAACTAGTCTATGCTAGATTGAACACTATTTAGTATTAGCTTCCAAAATTACTTATTTTCAGTTTCCTGTGATCAAGGTCTTAAGGTGAAGTGAAATAACAAAACAACTGGACCTCTTCTTTATTGCTAGGGTTCATGAGCTATGTAATGAAATCTTGTATTATGTGTATTGTATAATAGCGTATGCAATTGATGTTATGCCTATCCAAAGGACAACGAAAATTATTGAGGGTCTTCTTTGCTTTGGTCTCTATTGGCAGGGTGTGCTCTCAGGCCTCACAGCTTCCTGTGGTCAACCACTGGAGCAGGCTGTCCAGGAAGGATATTCAACTTTGGAGATACATAAAATACAACTGGGTAAGGCCCTGAACAACCTATTCTAACTTTATCATTGGTCTCTTTTAGAGTAAGAGCTCAGATCAGGTCTATGAGGACCTACACTCTTCTGTGATTCTACCCTTAAAATCCTGCTCGCTCAGCAGGACTCATATCTTTTTCTATGCACTAGTTACATATCGTATCACCCAGCAGCTGTTCCCTTCTAACTCTCACTGGAGACTCAGGATCATCAGATCTAAGAACTAAGCTAATGATATAAGCAGGGACCAAAATCTCCTTTGCAAAAGAGTGTAGAGATACAAAGAGCCAACATCTACAAATTCACAGTAAACTGTTCTAATTGTCAAAATAATCTCCTTCCGAATTGATCAGAACCACAATGTACAGCAAGTTAACAAGCACCCAGCAAAAGGACTGAGAGTCAGTTTACAAGAAAGGAAGGAAGGGGAATGATCTGGAAGAAAGGAGACGGTGTGATAAAAAGTGAAGAAGGAAACTGAAGAGGTCAAAACGGCGATGGAGGCGCTTGACTAGCAAAAAGGGAAAGGAATATGAAACTGAAAAGAGAAAAAAAGAAAAAAAAAATAATGCCCCACTAGAAAAGAATACAAAACATTGAATGGAAACTGCTTACTGTTATCATCTTTATATTATAATCTTTGTAGCTGCAGAAACTAGAATCTCAGTACATCTCCCTACTGCCTCTATCATCATGATTCTGTTTTAATTCACTCTCTGTCTGCCTATCTTATTATCCTTTCATTTGAGAACTTGACCTTTGACTGCCTTATCTGGCTTTGTCTCACTTAATGTGACCCTCTACCTTCTTTTTCATCTTTTCCCATAGATCAGATACATCAGTATATATTGCTGCACATAGAGAAGTACACAAAGTTACTGGTATCTTACCATTACCTGCCCATACTACATTTAGTATTCATATTTCAAAGTCTGAAGGATCTGAGACACTGCTATCAGTACTGTCTGATTCCTTAATGGTGTTCACAGAATATATATGAGATGAGATTTAGAATGTTACTCTCCTGACAGTTGAAATATTATGAATCCTAGTATGCACTACATTCATTTTTGTCTTTACCTTTTTCTTTTTTCTGTTTTTGTTTTTGTTTTATTTTGCTTTTGTTTTGGTAGTCAAAATGTAACAAACACATTCCCTGTGTATATCTCCAATTATTTTAAATCTTAGCTATACTAGAGTGGGGTTCATTCTCCTGGTATATTTACAGCTAATCTCAAATTATCATACGTATAGAAATAAAGAAAAGAAAAGGTAGGACGTGTATGTATCTATCTGAGTAATAGCAAACTCAGTCTAAATAATAGATTAGTCTTATTGGTATAATAGATGATACCCAGACCTCCAAGAATTTTTCTTAGCATGTCAAGGTATAAATATTTACTCACAAGAACAGAGCTCATTAAAAATAGGTTTAAAGATGCAAGACTTAAGAAGTGAAAGATAGTAAGATTGCTACTAGAAAAGAAAGAGAAATGCTAAAATTTGATTATAATTCTAGAGTTTTAGTGCTGTATACTTGTTACTGCTGTATTTCTACTTGGCGCCAGCTAGCAGACTCCTTTTCCAAAGCAGAATGGACTCTTTTTACCTACTGACATACAGTATATACAAGCTACATGGTAGGCTAGACAATGATGGACTTGATGTCTGGTCCTTTCTTAGGCCAGCTGGTGGCACCTGGAGACACAGACTCTTTTGGACAGGACCTGTGTCTGTCTGGTTGGCTGCATTCATGTGCTGATTGCAAAGGACTGTTTGGACCTCAGTCAAGGACTGTTGGAACAATTTTGCAGTAAAGAAGCTAAAATGCTACTACCCATGCATGTCACTGCTTTAATTACTAACAGTTGCAAATATAGATATTAGTATTTTATAGGATCGGATGTGACAGAATGAAAGAAGATGGCAAAAAACTTAGAAAGGAGCACTACTATATTTTAAGTACTTGCCAGTGGTTTGTAAATGTAACCCTTCTCCTCCTATTGACCAAGATATACCACATTTACAGTCATGTGTCCCTGTCAAAAGGAAAGATTATGTTCTCACCTATCATTTCTGGGAGAATGGTTTTTCAGGCTGCAACTACTGTAATTCTCCCAATAAAATGTTTCTAAACAGATTTGTCTATTGCCTTCCCAAATGTTATAACCACAGTGCTCAAGAGTGTACAAGAGAGTTATATTTTGTATGCATATGAATATTCACTAAGTGTTCTGTGCTGTATCATGACAGCCAAAGATTACTATTCCTCCAGTTCTGGTCTACTCTCAAGAAAGAAATGGATGAGAAGCCTACACTGGATAGTACAAGCAAAATTAGCATAGGAAATAAGATCCATCTCTCATATTAAATAGATTATGGGGAAAAAAATAGAATTTGATGAATCAGAGAAACATGAAGCTCTCCTATGTTTTGCTCGCATCTCTCTTCGAAGTTAAACTATACAGTCTGGAGAACCTGTAAACACTACATAGATAATTCTAAACGTTATTTGCCATCTGTTTATGAAATTCATTGTACTCAAACTTCTAACATAGATAAAGAAACCGATAGAAAGAGCTCGGAGCAAAAGTCAGAAGTGAGGAAATGTCAATGCTACAGTTTCCAGAGCAAATTTAGTGAGATTCATTTTATGCATATAGAATGTGATGCAGTCTTTAATTACAGGATCACACAGTACTTTTTTTCCATACTGCTGCTATCAGTATAGAGAATGGCAACTGTCCATGTAATGAGCAGCCATTCAATAGCTGTTTTCTTGCTTATGCTCAATGAGTGGTTCAATGCATTACTTACTGCACACTATTTAAACCCTGCTCAGAATACAGAGTTATTCATTTCCTGTGGCTTTTCTTCTGGTACTCATCAATGTAGTTTCAGAGTGCTTTACTTTTAGACTAATGACTTTACTTCCACAACCATCTGATAGAATTATCATCCCCATTTTACAGATTGAGAACTGAGGCGCAAAGATACAAACATCCAAAGTGCCCACTAATTTTCTCATTCAGTCAGACATACAAGAACCTGATTTTGTAAAGTGCTAAGAATTATATAGCACATTAAATTTCAAAGCAGAGTCCTACAGACAGCAGTGGCAGCTGTGAGCGCACACAATTTCTGCAAATCAGGCCCTAGAGTCTCAATCCAGGCAGCTTGAAAATAAGGATCACACAATTATGCATGTCTACATTGCACATCGCAGATCTGTGAGAGGTATCTGGGCCAGAAATGAATGACTTGGGTCCTAGAAGCAGCAGAGTTGTGTTAATACAACATTCCGCCTTAACTAATTAGCTGAGAGAAGTAGGGTATTTCAAACCTTCTGCGGCAATGTGCTACTTTACTCTCAAGACCTTTTCACTCCGTCTTGCAGCCTCCTGCCTCATTCAATGGACACCTTATGCCTTCTGCAGCAAATGAATCTGTGGACCTATAGACAAGGAACTGCACAGTCCCCAACTGTTCCCAGAGGTGGGTCCATTCTGCGCACTGAATGCACCAGTGCCCAGTGGAAAAAAAAATAGAGTATGTAATTATGTAACTGTATCAAAAAGCCTTTGCACTAGGAAGACAAATTAAGATAGCTCTGCCATTTCTTTGAGTGCTTTATGGGCAGGGCTCCTGAGTGAATTACTCTGGTTGAAAAAAGTCCATTTTCTTTCCCTATCAGAGAAAAACAAAACAAAACGAAACAAAAGCAGCTGGTTACAAATACCCATAAAAGATTTCTGCTCAAGTGGTTGAAGACTGACAAAATTACTAGCAAGCTATGAGAGTCCTACATTTAGCAATCCAGAAAATCAATCTAATTTAGTTTTTAAACATTAAAACTATAGTTGGCATTTTGGCATATGAGATATAGCCATTTAGTATGGAGTGATACCTATAATACCATTAAAATTAATCATTAAAAACTGAAGATATGATCAATGCATCTTTTTGCATTGAGTTAAAACAACATGTTTTATTGCTGTGGTTAAGAGTGATCTAAATGATAAGTGTAATTAAATATTCCAATCTCTTAATTATTTGGAATAAAACCCTCCAAACCTCATCTCATCTTAGTATTGTAAACAGTGCATATTCTCATAATGAAAGAAATGTTTTCACCTAGGATTTGCATTACAAACCTACAGAAATCAGTGAAAAGGTATTCTTTTGTGCTTTATTTGTTAATCCTCAATTATTTTGGAGTCTTAAGGCAAACAAGCATGGAGTTTTTAATCTTGCTGCTCCCCTCCTCCCATGTTAAATAAGGAAGTTGGTAAAAGTGCAAAGAAAATTCATGGCTTTTAAACATGAGATAAACCAGGAGCTTAGATAAGGTGTTGGCCTTTTCCTGTTTGAAATTCATCAGGTGTCTGTTCCAGAGCAGTTTTTGGCATAAGGATCATAGGGGATTATCTGGCTCTAAAGAGCATTAATAAAACTGAAGAATTTTCAGCACTTAAAGGATTGTTAGCCTCAGAGTTTGGCATCGTTAAGAAGAAGTATTTCAAATACCTGTTAAAATATGTTCACTGTCTCAAAAAAATGAAAACAACACAAGCTAATCTTGTGTGCAGACATGCTGAAGCCATGGGATGAAGCATGGGAGAAATGCTACAAAGACTGGAGATATGTTAAAAAGAAAACAAAAACAAACAAACAAAACCACTGAAGAGCAAACTTCCTTTTGGGTAGAATTCTGAACAGGTAATTTGGACACCTACAGATCATGAAGCTATAAAATACTAGTACCTGTCCTGAAGATGAGTCAGGTCAACTTCTTAGCATTTCCACTTCCATACCTAGTTTGCAAGGTGTTCAGATTCAAAAGGAGGGTGCTTTGTGGGTACTATGTGGCCTGATGTTTAGGTGGTGGAACTTGGAATCCACCCTTGGGTATCAGTGCCTCATCCTACCTGTCTGGTCCATGGTGCAGACAGTAGGGATGACCACCGGTATGGGCTTGAGGTTAGGTTCCAGAAGAAGAGTTTAGGCTAAGTAAATTAATAAAGGCATCTAGAAAAATAGCCTGCTGGCTATACCAGCAAGCTGAATGCATTATTTTCTGAAGCTTGAAATTTGACACCTCATAAACAAAGTTTGGACAAGACTTTGGTAGAAATTGTGTTTGTTTTTGGTTAGAGCCATTAATCAAGAACCAAAATGAAGTCTGATCAATAAAGAGAAAATTACATAAAATAGATTATGAGATTACAGACAAATGGACCAAAAACATCCAAGCAAAGTACTTAAATGTCAGTGTCTATTATTCCTTAGTACTTCCTGACAGATCTTTTGGTCCTTCTTTTTGATTTTGCCCCCACTTACCAGGACATAGCGTAAAATAGTTCATATCCAATATCTAATTTCTTCGCATAACATCTGAGAGTTGAGGAACTTGATTGCTAGAAACACAACGGCAGGTATGAACAGGCCTGAACTGGCTTCCTCAGTCAGAAGGTGAGATGGAGAAAAGCTGTGGGGGCAGTTTCATGATCTGAGATGGAAATTGGAGCAATTTTGTAAGCAACATAAGAAGAAAAGGCATATCAGAAGAGCGATTACAATATGAGGTTTAGAAAGATTGGAATACCTGGAAGAGCAGGGCTTTGCTTAGAGAAAATACTTTTCACCCTTTTCCAACTCATTTCCAGGTGTGTGACTGCCAATATTCCCTGATGGAAATGAAATGCTGCAAGAAGGCAACTGCAGATGTAGCCCCTGGGAAAGAGTGTCCCATATAATGGATTTTGTTTATGAATTAATCCCTCCCCAGATCCATGCTATAGAAAACAGTTCTCAGATCTGGAGAGTCTTCTGGATGCCTGTCTCTCACACTGTTCATGACACTGTGAAAATGTTGAGGAAGTGCTCGGTTAAAACTGATAATTCTGTGAGTTCATATTTGGCATGCAGCAATACTAAAACACATTCATTCATAGGCATTAAAAATACAGAGATAAGGAAGATCTGAGATGCACTGCATGACCTATTAATCAGATGGAAGAGACATCATTAAAAGCAGAGAGGTGCTTAGGGACAAGGCATGGTACAAGGCTGCCCCAAATGCTACAAGAGGAAAGAAAGTTTAAAATTCAGCTCCTCTAGACTAGTACTTACTCTCAAGTTGTTCATCCACTTTTCAAAATTCTGCTCCAGTGTGTCTGTATATGTGTTTACATTCAAATAAATAGAATTTTTATCACAGTGAAGGGAGAAAAATCAATAATTAGAGCTGAGCTCTTTCCTAATCCTGAAGGTTTTTGTGTTTTGTAGATACAACCATTTCTGTATGTAATAAAGGTCAGATTAAGTAAATATTCTTTCTAAATTCCTTGGGACAATTCAACTCCTCTGTGTAGTTCATATACTAATGAAAAAGGTCCTAGTAATTTGCAGCTAACAAAAGCAAGACAGCATTGTAAGTTAAAACTCAAAATGAACGTGTATTGGAATTGCTGCACTTTTATGGTGAAATTATTTAGACTTCATGTAGTAGAATTCTACTGGAATGGTCATTATAGGTTAAGCAGGGTATCAGCCGTATCAGGGGATGAAGTTATATTCCACCTTTTCTTTATTTCTTTAATCTGTAGGAGTTTTCCCCCACACAATCTGTGCTGTAGTTAAAAAAAGCAGTATGTTCTTGCATGTGATAGTTTGAGTAGACAGTTGTTTATTGAGCTGCGCAGCTTTCCTACAAAAAGACTGCAAGGCATGAAGTAAAATTCTTCAAAACTTGAAACTCTCTTCAAAATATATTTTTTCCAATACTCTGTGGGTGCCACAGAAGAAGAAATACCACAGTTAACAATCTAAATGATGTGTTCTGTTCCAGTTTCAGACCACATATGAATTTTGTTTCAGTCCCAAACACGTGGTGACTCGTGCAGTCATAAGAGAAATTCTTTATGCCTCCCAATCTCTCAGAAGACTGAAGACAGTAGAGAGAAAGAACGGTTTCTTGTTGAGCAAGACTCAGTAAAATTACCGTTTGACCATGACTTCAAGGGCAACCTACTCACTAAGGGCCTTGCAACACAGCAATTGACCTACTTGTTGGTTTTACCAGGACCAAGAAAAGGATAAGATTTTTTGTAGCTCTTACATCCTCTAGGCCAGGTTCAGCACTGGAAATTTAGGAATGAAACAGGACATTGATCATGCTTTTGGTGTGTGCTTGGCCAACTACACTGGTGAAAACAGCTGCTCTAGTGCCAGGAAGGTCTCAGAAAGCTAGCTCTCTGAAATGAAAATAATAGCAGAATTTTAAAAGTATCATTCACTCTCTGATCTCCTAAACAGTGAGGTCAGCAGCCCCCTTAGATAGCTGGACTAGCAGATAGCTAGACTTTACATTTGTTTGCCTCACCTGGCTGTAAGCATTACTAATTCCATCCCAGCAGCTAAGTGTTGTCAATGAAGCATCACAGATACATAGAGCTCTCAAGGATGCTGAATTGTCCTGTGAGTTCTTCTGGAGAGTCTGGCACCTGCTTTGGTATTGATGTGGCCCTTTACCATTTCTTTGACACTGCAATAGGACAGACATTTTCTAATTAAGATGAAGATCATTCATTAACTAGTTTATTCTCCAGCATTCTTGAAGTGCTGTTGGAAACTCTGTAGTAGGCCTATCTATGCAGATGAAATTGTGTTAGCCATTGATCTAGGAAGTCAATGGAAGGCCTGTTGATGAACACTAATAGAAACTACTTTAAAGAAAGAAATAGCTGTTTTTGAATACTAATTTATTAAGCATATTGTAATAATTTTAAAATATTCGTTTGCTTTCTCTTAAGTGGGAAATGTATATTTTTGTTGACTTGGGGACTACAAGATTAAAAAAAAAGGTTTTTAATGATTTTTTTCCTTAACTGTGCAGCTGTCAGTGTTGTGAATGCTCTAGTTTTGTGGTTTTATAAAACACTCTCAAACATACCTATACGCGTAACCAAAACTGACCCTTGTAGTTGGAAATCCTTGTCAGGGAGGTATTTTATGATTGGATGACACAAGCTCTAATTCACAATTTTAAGAATTTTTTTTCTTATTCTATAGAGAAATAAAATGAATAACTAGTATTTGACAATTGTTTTTCCTTTTTGTATTTATAAAACAAATTCAAAACATGAAGCTTGAGTAAATGAAAAAAGTGACATTAAATATGTAATTTGTAAAAAAGGGGAAAGGAAGTAAGTGGATCTGTGCCAGATACATGCATGTACAGATATTTATATACATGTATACATATGTAATCATACGTATGCTTGTGAATATTTCACATCACAGTAAATAAAGTTTCAGGAGCTGGCTGAGAAAAAGTCCATAGCGCAAAATTCTAAAAAGGTAAGAAGATATTATGGAGTATTAGCATATGTTCACTCTATTCTTATAATCTTTTACTAATCATCTGCTTCTGGCTGCTGTGAAAGACTCCCGTAGGTATCAGGAGGAATTCAAAGACTTCCAGTATCGGTAGGTATTTGGTCTGACCCAGCACTCTTGTTCTTAGGTTTACATGTAAATCACTTTTATTTTTAATACCTCGAAGTAAGATCCTGTCTTACAAGCTCGTATTACTTACTGAACAGGCTCTCCAAAACCAGTCTGGCCATGGGAGAAATGCCCCAAACTACCTGGATGCCTTATATTTCAGTTCTTGAAATCAGACTCTTGCTTACTAAGTCCTGGAACAAGGATGGTCACTCTTTTTTTGTGTTTTTAATCACTTTCTGATATTGATTCAGCATGAGCTGCAGTTACAAGTTATTTTATTTGACTATAGGGCTTGCCACAGGAACATATTCCTACAGGATTGAGAGATGCTATTATTCTTGCTTACAAAATGGTCTTTCCATAAGGCTCTTACTTTACTTCCACTGTCTTCAGATAAATATTGCTTTGATAGTTTGTCCATAATGGAATCATCTTTTGTTTATTATTTTGGCTGCTTAAGAGATTGCTTTCTGTCCTCAGACTGACACTGTTCATTATTTAAGATAGTCAATGCGATATCTTTGAAATTAGGTTCACTGAGCCTTATTCAGACACATCTGAGTAATTGAATTCCATCTTTCCATACTACCTGCTACTTTCCTCTCTCCCCTCCCATTTCTAGCTATTATGGTCTGATCTTTTCTGCTTGGATTAAGAAATTTCAAAATATTCTTAGCTCATTAATAATTTCATTCCTAATATGATGACTGAAGATAGCCATGCAAAGATTATATTCCTCCAGATGAGACTACTCTATAAATCACATTTTTTATACTTCAACAAGATCATTAGCTGGAACTAAGTATTTTACAGTTGTGTGTTCACATTAATTTTAAGTAAAAAAAATCATACACACATACACATACTATATATGCATATATATACACATATATTGTGCATAATCGTTGTGCATATATATGTGTATATAATCTGCACAAATAATAATATCCTCACAAATAAAAGCATATTTTGCGGGTGAATTAAACTGTTATAAAATTATTGACTCCACAATAATATTTTTCCTGTGTTTCATTTATATACTTGTTCATTAAGATGAATAAACTGATAGATAGAACTTTAGAATTGTATGCACAAAACTTTGTATCCATTCGGACTGAATTTGAGCTCTGCATCAGAATATGTGCATACCTTTTAGCTTTCAATATATTATATTCCTTTAAGATTGCGTCAGCATATTCATGCTGTCTTCACTCAGTGCTGCAAACTTCAATATTCTTAAGCATAAGTAAAATGAGAGATAGTTACACTGTGATGTTATAGGCATTTATAGGCATTGCCTTTCTGATTATTAAGTACTGGAAGTATATGTGATATTAGCATTGAACTCTACATGGTTACAAGAAATAAGATGACATCACAGGGTCTTGTACATAAAACTTGAAAGCATGTTGCACTGGGGCAGGTAGCAAGGCGTATGTTAAAGATTAATAGAATAAAGAATAAGAACTTGTCTTGGTAGGTGTTCCTGTCTTCTATGCTTCAAAATGAGTAGAAGGATACTTAACTCCATGCTAGTTATGCTCATTTCCAAGACAGAGATGATGTTTCCCTATGAGTCAGCTTTTAACATAGTAAAGACCGTGTTAATGTTAAATTAGAATGTAGTATGTGACTGTGCTAAATGTGTCCAAAAATTGTTAAGTCCTTTATTTCTATCCTATCGCTTTTATTAATTGTATTTGTCATGTCTTCTGTAAACCCATGCTGGTGGTCATCTTTTCTATGTATATGCAAAACATGCTCATTGCATTTTGCCAGCTGTGGGCAAAACAAGCAAACCAATCAATACTTATATGCAAGCTCCACTTTATTTTCCAAAAAAAAAATTACGAATTTAGACTTTTTATATATGTATGTAGGAGAGCATATATATTTGTGTATGCAAATATTACTTCTTAAGTTAAGATTTAAATTTGGCTGACTTAAAAATGCTTATATTTTTAAGTTTCCATGTAACATTCAGATTTAACATCAGTTTTAATTGCACTGTAGTCTCCTTAAAAGTGCCACCCGGAGCAGCATGCTTTAAATCATATGACACATTTCTGCAGCAGCACTCCCTTTCCCTTGGGAGCTCAGGTAGGATCATTCCCTAGGAGTGCTGAGGTGCTAGAGAAGTAATATACAAGCACAGTATCTTACTTTACCTCATCCTGTTTTTATGTCAGAGAGTGACTGTTTCCTCTTTCCTGACTGTAATATCCATAAAATATATTGAAGAAAGAAAAATATATCTGTTGCATCTAGCTGCAAATTTCCCGAGAGAAATATTAACCATTAAGAAAAAAAAAAAAAAAAAAGAATGTGGAAGTTTCCTATAGTGCACTTCCCATCACTTTTTAGTTATATCTTATTAATTTTTCTTGTATTTGCCAGAACATGAAAATTAATTCCTCAAGAAGATGTTTCTGCTCAGAGTTTCATTTTCTCATATCAACTCAGTGTAGAATAAATTAAAAGAGCCAGTCTCCTCACTGATATCTGAAAATATACTGAGATGCTGCTGACAGAAAAGTCTAATCTTCATTAGGCTGAAGGAATACAAAACCTCTCTGCTATGGTCTCTGCGTCATATCTAGCTTCGTTCCATAGTGACCTCAAGCCATTATCACTTGGCAGGTGTCTTCTGACCTATGGGAAATCAGTTTGTTTTCAACCTCCATTTACTAGAAAATATGTATCTGTATCCCACCTGAAAGGTTCATCAGCTCAGCAGACAGGCTGAGAATTGAAGGAGCATGCACACTGAATTACACCTCTGCTCTGCTAGAAATGACTTCTTCATATCAGAGTTGAAACAAGGTATAAAAAGCATGCCAAAAACCTAAATAGTCCCTTCCTTTGGATGTGTAGGGAATGCACATTACTAGTCATTAAGAATCACTAAAAATGTCATGGTATGAAGGAATGAAAATTCAAGGCTTGAGGGGAGAAGGGAGAACTAATTATCTTTCTATTTGTTTTATCCCCATTTTGAAAATGTGAGGGAACTGCTTTAGAATTAAATTGACCCATCCTAAAAAAAGCTAATAATCACCAACTGTTATTGAAGCACTTAATTCTAATTAACTCATCATTAACACTCAATTAGGATGCCACTCCATAGATACCCAATAGGAAGAAATAGATGAGATGAGCAATTCTTAGTCTGGAATACTTTATAGGCTTTTTTTTTTTTTTTTTTTTTAATCCATGAGGTAAGCATCAGGAGTGCCTAATCCGAGAAATCACTTCAACATCCTTCCAGGTTTACTCCAGGACAGATTATTCAGATATCTTTCCTGCCTACGTTATTTCAAATTAACATAATCTCACTTTATGAAAAAATTAGGTATTTGAAAACTCATTTTAAACTCTGGTAAAGTGCTAAGAATTTAGGATGATAATGTAATCATATTCTAAATTGGAGGGGGAACTTCAGTAGTTTGTGTTCTTCAATTTGTTTTGCCTATGGTTGGAAAATAAATTGCTTTTTGAGAATAAACACTGAAATTACATCATTAATTGAATGAACATTTGCTTCTGATACAGAATATGGTATTGTCTGTATCTGTCTTCACAGTATTGGTATTTCCAGTGATTTTACTCTGAATGTCACAAAATAAGGTGTTATACATACAATCCATAGCTTCTGGAATCAAATCAGCCTTTACTTATAAAACATAATTTATTTCCCTCATGGTGGCAAACAAGAGCTTTTAGACTAGTGTGGGGGTAAAATAAGTATTTTCTGTATGTACATGGGTGTGCTTGTACTCATTTGTGTGTCCTTTGTTCATGTTTTTTAAATCAATTTTTTATATAAATATAAAGGGATGCTTGTTATGGTATATTTCCACTGAGTATTTATAGATCATGTTTGCTTTTGTTTTTTTGTAGTGCTATGAAGGTCATTTAGTTCAAGTTCACATCAGATTAAAAAATGTATATTATTTGTTCTGGATTCAGTTGCATTGCAATATCATGACATAATGCTTGAAATCTTTTGAACCCATAATTATCTTATGAGAAGTAGATACAGAATCACAGAACGGTTGAGGTTGGAAGGGGCCTCTAGAGATCATCTAGTCCAACCCCCCTGCTCCAGCAGGGACACCCAGAGCACGGGGCACAGGGTGGCATCCAGGCGGGTTTGGAAGATCTCCAGAGAAGGAGACTCCACAGCCTCTCTGGGCAGCCTGTGCCAGGGCTCTGTCACCCTCACAGGAAAGAAGTTCTTCCTCACATGGAAATGGAACTGCCTGTGTTTCAACTTGTACCCATCACCCCTTGTCCTGTTACTGGCCACCACTGAGAAGAGTTTGGCCCCATCCTGCCTGTGTTCTCCCCTAAGGTACTTGTATATATTGATCAAATCCCCTCTCAATCTTCTCCAGGCTAAACAGACCCAGTTCGCTTAGAAAGGCCTCGTAAATTGGAAGTCCCTTAATCATGTTTGTCACTCTCCACTGGACCCTCTCTAGAAGCTCCACGTCCCTCTTGTCCTGGGGAGCGCAGAACTGCACCCAATACTCCAGGTGCGGCCTCACCAGAGCTGAGCAGAGGGGCAGGATCCCCTCCCTCGACCTGCTGGCAACGCTCCTCCTGCTGCAGCCAGGATCCCATTGGCCTTCTTGGCCATGAGGGCACATTGCTGGCTTATAGTTAACTTGTTGTCAACCAGGACTCCCAAGTCCCTCTCTGCGGCTCCGCTTTCCAGCAGCTCAAGCCCTAATCTGAACTGGTGCCTGGGGTTATTCCTCCTCAGGTGCAGGACCCTGCACTTGTCCTTGTGGGACCTCAGAAGGTTCTATTGGTAGTACATGAATCATATAATGCACATATAATCACACATATCATAATATACAGATGTTTCATTGTTAAATTAGACATATTGCTATATATCTCTCTATATAGGCATATGCATATAACATGTATATAGCTACTTTGATTGCTACAGGTATGCATACATTTGCATGTCATCATATTCATGATAACTTTTAGAATACAAGAAAAATAATAATCCCTGTTGCTCAGGATATTTAGTATTTTTAAAATGCTTAATTGCTTTACTTATTTAACCCAATGATCACTAAATATTTGTTCCATAAGGTACAATTAAATTCAGAATTTACCATGATTCACCACTCACGTGATTACCAAATCCTTAAATTAAATTAAATTAAACATTTGATTCTAGATATGGGCCCTTTTCAAGTCATACTATTAGTCCACCAGAATCATCAGGAAAATAAAAAAAGAAAACTTAGCCAGTTTTAAAAATATGATAATTCTGAATGAGAATTCAGACACATTTCAATCAAAGTGTTTGAAAGTCTTTTATGTTACACACATCGAGGTCCAGAGATGTGTATGCAAATAAAGTAGAAGGCACTTCTTGCTTCTTTCATGTTTTTACTGTCCTTCACTACCATGGCTCTACTTATCCTGTTTTAAATACTCAACTAGTTTTTAATAGGAATAGGTCTTCTTACAACAATCTTTGCAATAACGACACAGTCTCCAAGCAGATGCACCTTTCCAACAGCCTGGAACCACATTTTACAAGGATTATTAATCAATTAGGTCTGTTGTGATTAGATAATTAATACAAGGAAAAGTACTTGACAAAAAGGGTGGATTTTTAATTTTTAATGATGTATCATGAATTAGCTAGTAGAATTTAATGAGGAGCTCAGCTTCCTATTGTCCATATTTCCTGATGAAAAAATTAACCGTCCAAAGATTTTCAGTGGCTTTTGGAATATCTAAATGTACAATTTCCTGATGTTAATTCAAAGCATAATAGAATATTTTCATAGGTTGTCAAATATAAAAATGCATTAGTTAAAATACATTAGTACTCTCCTTAGATATTGTCTTATATTAAAAAAAAGGTTTTTTTCAGTTGCTGAAATATTTCAATAGTATGAGATTTCTTCTTTTTCTCAGAACTGTTTTAAACTCATTTATCTATATGAATCTCTCAATCTGAATTCTAGTTATCCAAGTTAACTACAGAGGTACAGACCTGGAAGGCGGTGTGATGGGTTACCATTAGCTCTTAATCTGAAAACAGCTCAATTTTTATAGAGTAATTTTCCAACAATACAGCTGTGGTATCATACAGTTGTGAACTTCCTGCCTAAAAAGCAGTACAAACAGAAAGGCCTTTAAGTACCAAGGAATTTTGTACTTCTGAGAATTAAAGTCTCTTCTTATTATGCTTTTTTGCTTTGTCTCTACAACTGATCTCTTTAGAAATTGTAGTTTTTTTTATATTTGGCAGCTATCAAAAAATATTTATTTACTTTTATACTTATGGTAAAAAATGGTGCAATTCATCAGCCTATAGCTTGGTGCTGTGACTATTTCAGAATGGATCATCCAAAGCAACTACTTTATAATCTTACATTTTATATTCTTATAATCTTATGATTTACTATACTTATTTATTTATTTATTTTCAATTAGTAAAATTTATAACCCATGTGCTTGTCTCTGCAGCAGAAAAACGTGACCTAGCAGAAGCTGGAAACTCCTGGTAGACAGTGAAGTGAAAGGATTAGCTATTGATTATATCTCTTTTGGAAGAGAGTAGAGAGGGTGCTGCCAAGTTCTTGCACAATGTACAGACTGCAGAGGCATTTCAGAGGGTGGGGTGTGCTCTGGTAGCACAGCCTGCCCATTTTGCACGTGTTCTTCAAGCCTACACTATTGTCTCGGTGCCTTTATAGATCATTCCTGAAAGTCACAGCTCATCTTCCTGCCCAGGATATTGAACTGTGGGAATTAATGAATAAGTAGGCATTGTAGACATGCACACACATGGATGAACAGACATACAAATTCTGTGAGGTCTTTAGTACATCTCAGAAACAAAATTACAGTTTTGATTTTCTTCTTTTTAGTACTATGGAGTTTACAGAATCTTTATAAAAAACACAGTTTTGTTAACATGGCATCATTTGATAATTTCAGCTCAATTTTTGTATGTAAATAATGAAACAAATAGAACATGTGGTCAAACTCAGCATGTGAAATTGTTCTTCCTTTCCTGCACTGAAGAGTGAAAATATGCAATATGAGAGTGTCATTGATGTCAGCATAAGACACATAGTCTGCATTGTCAAATGCTAGAAAGGAAAATTAGGAAAAAGGACTTCTGGGAACTGTCATCTATTCAGGGCTGTTGAAGAGAGCAGTATGTGGTGGGCACTTGTCCTCCCTTCTCCTCCAATGACTGTTTCTGAGAGGATAAAAGTGCTTGAGTATTGCCAACAATCCATAAATTAAGCTTCTGCATGAGCAGTAATATGAAATAGCCCAAACCGAACCTATAAAAAACAAAGGAATTCCCCAACATTCCCCAACAACTACTTTTCAGGGGTCCACTAAAGCCCAAAGTATTTTGGGGAGCCATCTAAGGATTTCATGGACATCAGCTGACAGCTCTCCGCTTTCTACAGTCCCTCTTCGCTTCACACTCACTGTGCATGCACAGTATCAATGTGTCTTTTGCAGCTGATCTGATCACATGGAGAAACAAAAATGCTGCCTTCACCACCAAAAATAGAGCAAGTAGCTTGCCCAGGGGAAAGTCTGTGTGTCACTGATCCTTATCATTCTGAGGTTTTATGCTTTAGATGTTGTAATCAAATATGTTGCAAGATCATAATCTCTAACACACGGGTTGGACTGTGTGTCTGGATGTGGGAAGGGCGCGGATACGAGAAACTTCTTCTTGGGCTTCCACAGCTGGTGGAGCTCCTGGGGGTTCACAGCCTTTTGCATGTGAACTGAATTTTTCTGCCTAATGTGCATTGCCTCTACAGAGCTTCAAACTTCGCAGTGAATATGTTGTCGGTTGTTCCTGTTGGGGCTTGCACTGAAGAAAATTTGGCTATACTTTCTTTGCAGTATATTTACTCAGTTATTTTGGCAAATACAATCTCTGCAACCATATATTTTTGAACTGTCATCCTTATTCAACAGTCACATCAAGTTTCCATATTGCAAGGACCATAAGAAACCTGAGATAAGTAAGAAGATTCCATGCCAAAGTATATTCTATCAAAACTAATACAAAAACAATTGATTTCAAGTCTTTGATTAATATGACAAAGACAAGTAAATTTTCTACACTATTTCCTCAGTCTTATCCAAAAGAAAGCTACCTTAGCAGCTATTTATTTTTTCTCATTAATACTATTGAACATCTAATACTCAAAATACTTTTAGTTCTCCTTAACCTCAAGGGAAATCTGTGCATTAACTGGGCTTACTTTAGTATTCATTTGACAGGATAAAATTCTAGATTTTTTTTGTCCCCTATGTACTTTTAAAATAAGACATAAAACTAACAAAAAAAACCTAACAATCATTTTGGGGAGGCTGAAAATCTCTTGGGTCATTTAAGTATAGGGAAAATCTAGAGTAGTTTTCATTTGAAGTTTTATTTTGTTATTTAAAATGTCTAGAAGCACAGTGGAAATTAAATTTGTATGGAACACGGACTCCAATTTCAGCGAAAACAATAAAAATAAAACCTATTTGATTGAAGTGTATTTTGGGATAATACACTTTCATTTAAAATTGTTGATTGACGGTAACTTGCACTGTCACTACCAAAAGTGCTCATATCCTTTCAGAATGAAAGCTCAGCTACCTGTCTTAACAGGAATCAACAGGAATCTTGACAAATAACTTACAGTTGCCTATTGCTTAACATAGAATAACCATGCCCTTGTCCATCATTAATCTGCCTTCACAACATTGCACAACTGAGCCTGGGAAAAGGCAAGAGCACATGGCATGCCCAGGCAAGAAATAGAAACACAATGAGTAAATAAGTGGCTGCTACTCTTCTCATAAGAGCAAATTTAGAAAGCTTAACAATTTAAACTGGTCAATGAGAATCTCTTGGCAGTGGAGAGAAGATGAAGGATAAACATAACGAAAAAAAGTATCGAGAAACCCATCTGCGCATTATCCTTCACTCTGCAGCAAAAATAACACTAGGAGACATGTGGCTGCCAAAGACAACCAAACCAGTGTGACTGACTGTATGTGCTCCTTCCCCAGCTCAACACGACTTTTCAAGGTAGCCCTATTCAGGTGTTAACCATCAGTGACATTATCTGATCCTGGTAGTTGCCACCCTGATATCTTCCGGTACTCACACATTAACCATCAATAACAGACTGCAACGGGATGGCTGCATCCTGATGGGGAGATAAGGCTAATTGTGCATACACCAGACAACAGTCATTTCTGAATTGAATGAATGACTATAAGTCATCTTATCCCATAAATATGGGGACAGACTGAGAGCCCATTGAGCTCTCCTTGCATCACAGCGGGCTGCATGCCAGCATCTCCCCTTGAGCAGGGATGCCTCTCAAGGATACTTGTCGAGGTTAACCGATCCTTGCCAGATCCTAACAGATTCATCATAAGTGACTATAGTGCACTTTTTTTTTTCTTTTTTTTTTTGGAACTTGTAAACTTTACTGACACTATGCACAAAATCCCTTAGTCATAAACCATTGACCAGGTCCGGGGCAGGAATGGACTCCTCTCAGAAGGAGTTTGGAAAGCAAGGGAGTCCAATTTGAACCCCATAACTCAATAGGAGGGTATCCTTGATAATTCTGTGCGGTAATTCTTGAACGCCATGCAGTAAGTAATAAGTGAGCTTGCCATAGAATGTCATGAAACCATTGACCATATCAATAAAACCTATTACTATTTCTTTCACACAACCACTCGTTCCGTTACATTGACCCAAAGGACCTTAATGAATTCCAGACAAAAGGTCTTATACAGGTATCATGAACTTTCCAAGCTGGAAGGACTACACCATGTAGATCATATGTTCACACAGACCAGAGGCTTGTAAAGTTCAGCCGAGGAGTAGTGGTATAGCAGGAGTATATCTGTCAGTGGCCATATGAAAATATACTCTTTTCATTACATTTCTCCTCAGTAAACTTGTGGATTTGAAGGTAGGATACATACCTAATATAAAGCAGATATATCCACAGTGCCTGATCCAGGTTAGTTCAAATGATCTCCACACAGCTTTAAAGCTCTGTGAGATTTCATGGATGTATAGGTGCCTCCACTGTTTTGGAAGCAAGTACAGGGAAATTGTAAAGGAAATGCATATATTTGCAAATACAAGCACAAACCCCCTCCCCCCCCACAACTAACTGTCTTAGTATTCTCTGGTTCGAGTCAATATAACTTCAGACAACCACAGAAAGTTATTTAGGAAACAGAATCTGTGAAAACAGCTTCCTTGAATCCCGCACAGAAGTGAGCCCAAGGAAGATACACCTGACTAAATACTTACACAATAGGAGTGTACATTTGAACCTGTGGTCTAGATTCCCCTGCAGTCAGGGAAGAAAAATGGGTATTTCTAGGTGTAATTTATGATTTCCTAAGGTAGGTTTATAAAATAATACTGAAAAAATGTGTCTTTGTAGTGACTTTTTTTTCTCTATAAGTTACAGCAGAGTAACTAAAAGTACTAGCTCAAATGTGGGTACCTTTGTGTGTGTGTGTGTACATCTAACATTAAATAATGTGAATTGTATCCTCAATGAACTAGGCTGTTTGCTGAAAATGCTGTATGCTTTATCTTTTATGTAGTGTTTGCACATTACTAGAGGTTGTTTCTTTGGATTTTTTTTTCAGATGAAAAAATAAGTGTAACAGGAGTCAATACATTAATTTGGAGCACCTAGGATTATTTCATACAGAGATTACTCTTTCATGACCAGTTGATGTTCACAATGTAATACATGGCTGTTGTACTCAGCTCTGAGCTGTGAGCTTGCCTGTTTGATTTACGCATTTATTAAATAAATAAAAATGATAACCTTTAAAGATGCATGAATAAATATATTATAATTGAAAGAAAATAGGCACACAGAAATTTCTTGTACATGCAAATCTCAAAAACTCCTTTGTAGTTCAAATCTTTGTGGCTGTAAAAAATGCTGAGTCTGGTAATGTGTGTTTTTTTCCTGAAAATGTGTCCACCAACAAGCAATATCTTTTCCCAATTAAGCTATTCAAAATCATGCACCAGGCTGCAGTGAATTTTCACAGCCAAGAGATGAAGAGATAGATTTAAAAAAGAAAGCTGACATGTACTATCTGGCACTGCTATTACAACTTTTGAAGTATATTTTAAAAAAATACTGGGAAATGACTTCATTATTTCATGGTTTTTCTCTTTATATCTTTGAACCGAGTTATTGACAGACATGTTAACTTTTCCTTTGTGCATATTTGAGTCCTGAATTATCTTTAATTGCTATGTACATTTTGCCTGCATGAAAGAATTAATAAACCACAATTGTCAACTTTTGCATAGATGTATTTTACTTACACATTAGTATCCAAGTCTGAGTAGACAAGGAATTTACTGTAAGTAAATTAATCTAAATGGACCCAGGAGTCTTTTAGAATATTGGGTGGGATGTAAGTTAATAAATGATATTCATTTCCCCTTTGGGCTTTTCAGCATTTGCAACCTTCTTTCTTCTATTATATGTCTAAGGGAAAAAATAATAACAGATCTAAACTTGCCACACCTTGGAGGGAATCATATATCCTTCATACTTCATACTTTCTCTGGGACTAAAACTCTTTTTCTAGCTGGATAGTAGGGAAACAAACAAGCAATTCACTTATGTTATCATGAGCAGAATATTTTAAAATATTTTTTCTTGATCTACTAGTAAACATTATTATTTTTATTTTCTATAAAAATAGCCAATAATACATAATCCTATTATTTGTATACTAGTAAATAAGTGGTAAAATATGTTACAGATCATTTAAAGTACATCCTCACATGAAGCTTTCAGGAATATACAAAATTGGCTACAGGATAGCCTGACTTTTCTCACCTCTTTGCCTGGAAAAATTTGGCTTAATCTGACACTTTCACAAGTTGCCTCAAAGAGCAAACATAGCCCTTGTAAAACAAAGCTCAAACTCTCCTTATGCAGTAAAAGCAAAACTACAAGTATCCCCTGTATTGCATCTGCATATTAGGAGAGTTCAGTAGCCTCATACTGAACAGGATAGGAGGTGGAAAGATGTTTGAAATCTGTACAGGAGGCTATTTTTATCATAGCAGAATCAAATTAACTCTTGGTAATAACTTCTACTTGAATATTGATTACTTGGAGTACTTACATGACTTTTTATCTCTGTTAGGCTTTACTATCATGACATAATCTTCCTTAAGTCCAGACAAATGATTTTTATTTTACAATATTTGTCCCAAAGGGTCATTTAAAGAGAATGGAAACTATTCAGGAATTTAACTAAATTATAGTCCATAATCACTTTTAAATGATTTCTCTACCCATTTTTTTTAACCCAACTACCAAAACAACAACAAAAATGATTATTCACACACTCAAGGAGAGTGCAGAATAGCTTTCGGCACAGGAAAGCTGAATATTTTCCTGGTGGAATTACATCTGTGCATCCCAATGTGCCTGACTGGCACTTGTCCCTTCTCCCTGCCTTGGTCCTCTTCCTCTGCCCTGCAGTAAGGACACACCGTGACCATGGTTGGAAAGCACCACGCACATAGCTGTCCTTGCCTTTCCCTCAGTGACAGCCTAAGTGGCACATGTGACAGCAGGCTCGAGCATGGCCTTCCCCAACAACTTCAAGGTGTCCCTGTAAATTACTCCAAGATAGACTTCGCTGCTCTCCGATAAGTCCCAGTTAGAAAGCAGATGTCTTGAGTGTTGTCTGTCAGATCTTCCTGTGCTGCTTAGCACTCTTTTCCTAGACAACAATCACCTGTCTGCAACCATCCGCAGCCGTTACAGCCTTTCCCTGCAGTCCAGTCTCCAATGGGTAGAAGCTGAGAAAAGTCTCTCCAAAAGACTAGTTTTCTGCGGTCACCTCACTGCTGACCTCAAGGACTATGTCCAAACCACGGGATAAACCAGAGAGAGGTCAGAAACAGAAACCCGAGAGAGGTCAGAAACAGATACCGGATACTCTGTATTACTTAACTGCTAGCAGTCACTAGAACAGTTCTGGTCCATGCCATCCAGCATGCTCCAAGAAAATGCCTGGACACTTCTGGGGAGAGAAGGTAGAACAGCAAATGGACTTTGCCCACCAGGCAGTATGANGTTTTCTGCACAGCAGTGAGGTGACCTCAAGGACTATGTCCAAACCACTGGATAAACCAGAGAGAGGTCAGAAACAGAAACCCGAGAGAGGTCAGAAACAGATACCGGATACTCTGTATTACTTAACTGCTAGCAGTTCTGGTCCATGCCATCCAGCATGCTCCAAGAAAATGCCTGGACACTTCTGGGGAGAGAAGGTAGAACAGGGAAGGGACTTTGCCCACCAGGCAGTATGAATGAAACTATCCTGCTTCTGGCAGGGGCAGAGTTTAATCATGCAGCTATGGTCTGTGCTTGGCCTCTGAGCCCACCTTGGGGCCTAGGCTTGTCTAGTTCAATAACAGACAGCTTGACTATGTATTTTCTATCCCACAAAAAAAAGAGTGTGCCATCAGATCCACAGCCAAGCTTCTGTCTTTGGATTTTTTTTTTATTATTTTTAGGAAAAAAGGAAAATTAATATTAAAATTATTTCTGTTTTTATTCATTCTATTCCCTCCTTATACTGAAACCTTTCCTCTTTATTGAATGAGGAAGTGCTAAAAATATTAACTCTTGAATGTTATGCATTTCATCTATATTTAGTACTCATTTTATTTTCCAAGATTTGGAAAATAAAACTGAGATTTGCTTTCTGAGAATTTTACCTGAGTTTGCAAGAGGAGTAGATGAGGGTCTTAGTCAGAAAACAGATACATCTAGCCAACTCAAAACTAAAACTGCTAGTTTCACAAATTAGAAGCAGGTATTAAATGTAGTCACTTCTGAGCACGGAGACCAAGGATGTACGAAATACTATCACTGCAGTCTGAAACGTGAAATTTTCTATAATTAGATTTTGCCTGTCTCCTCGAGTCTGCCGTTTTGTTTTGTTTTGCCTTTTTTGTGTTTCTCTTTAATTGCATTGCTCCTAAAATGTTTATTTTCTATACTCCTGCCTTCCCTGACTTCCCATTTAATTCTAGCTCTTCTCTGAGCATGTATATTCTCTCCCTTGACAGAATATCTTAATTTCTTTGAATCACTATTATATTCAATTCTGTAATTGATATGCTTAGTTCCAGGAGGCATATTGTGGTGTGGTAAGGATGAAAACTACTTTGAAAGAAAAGGAACCAGAAGAGCAAAGCCACAGCTGCTCACTGCTTTAGAGTTGTTACTGTACTCCACACAATAACTTTAGAAAAGGTAAATTCATATATTTTTGATCTCAAGTTTGCACTGTTATTAAGTTGAAAGAGAATTATCACCAACTGTTAGTAAAACAGGGTCTCTGAGACCCATGATCCTTTCGAAACGTACAGTATTGTGCACTACGCACTGATGTACTCTCAGCATTATTACTTGCTAGCTTTTCAGTTATTTATGAGAGTTGGTACTGACTAACATTCAGTTCACCACTAGTTAACTATCAAATTTAGGATGCATTTCTACAGACAGAAACGAAGTTTTCATGGAGGATGCATAGACGTCCTTTAATTTACTATGACTATAGATACTTGGAGCAGATAAACCACACTAATTTCAGAAGGTGAGCTAGGAACACCTCCTGCACAGCAAACACTTCCTGCATAGTTTTGTGTTTTTCATGCCATTATTCTATTCTACTTCTAGTTCAGTCTATGTACATTCTTAAGCCATCTTCAGTATTGCAGTAAAGCTGATCTTGATACTGATTTTATTAATGTTATTTTTTATTNCAGACAGAAGCAAAGTTTTCATGGAGGATGCATAGACTGCATAGATAATTTACTATGACTATAGATACTTGGAGCAGATAAACCACACTAATTTCAGAAGGTGAGCTAGGAACACCTCCTGCACAGCAAACACTTCCTGCATAGTTTTGTGTTTTTCATGCCATTATTCTATTCTACTTCTAGTTCAGTCTATGTACATTCTTAAGCCATCTTCAGTATTGCAGTAAAGCTGATCTTGATACTGATTTTATTAATGTTATTTTTTATTGTGTTTTTCTTTTCCTTCTACCCAAGGTGTTGTAAGCTAAAATGTATCACAAATTGATGATGACTACAATTGACTCCTAACAGGTATATGCACACATACTTACGTATGCAACAAAAAGTCTTCCAAAATGATCTTCTTTGAATTTTAAATAAGTATATGTACAGTTATATAGCACATTTAACTCCTCCCTCCCCCTTTTTTTTTCTTTTCTTCTCTAGTACTTGGCTGTGCTGGAAAGCTATTCTATTTGAATTCTCTTTTATCCTTCAGTGCTCTCAGACTCAAAAAGTTTACTGCATTTATGTGCCCGTGTTGCCTGCCAAAAGAAGACAGAATATTAAGTGTACATTTCTGTGGAAGCACCTAACTCCTACCACACATGTGAGTCATCAGCAGGTCTCTGCAGCTCTGGGTGACCTGCCAAGGTCTGATGCAGGACCACACTGACAGTCTACTGAGTAGCTCACATGAAGAAATGAACCTTCTTTCTCTCACAAACAGAAGATAAAGACCATAGAAGAAGATAATGATAAAACAAAAAGCCTTGGTCTAAACACTGTAAAGAATTAGAAAGGGAAATGTTGAAAGATAGGAAGCACTCTAAACATCAAAAGAGTATTTATATTATTTTTGGCTCTGCTAACACAAACCCGTCCCTGTCTCTGGTGCAGCCTGTAATACCAGTTATACAGTCCTGGATTACCACGGATTCTGCATAGGCTGCACAGACCTGACTGTAAAATCTTTCTGTGTCTTTGTGTGCTGTGCTCCAACTGTTCTAGCAGTGTCATTATCATTATTAGTTCTAACATTTCCCAAACATTTTCACTGCCTCATCTACTTTATGACTCTTGCAGTGAGTATATTCGATTATGATTAGTAAAGTAGAGGTATTTAGAGAAGTATTTATGGACTATATTCATTACATTTTCAAGAGGATATTTCCACCAGTGCTTGTTTATTCCATGAGAAATATAAACTACAACAGAAGCAAGAACAGCAGAACCTGCCAACTGCAGTTGCCTTGTACTTATATTTCTTATTAAACATCTGATGATAAGTTTGGTGAATTCTAGCCTAAATGCACATGAACAAGGCTGAATACACACGTATGGCTTGAAACAGTGGAGTTTTAATGATTTACACCAGCATGTCAGGATTTGTCTCACATTATGTTAGCATGTCCCCTAGTACTTTTCAGTCCTGACTTAGAACAGCAGGTGCTGTTCCATGAATCATGAGCTACACCAATTATGTTTGTTTTCTGTTGTGAAATATTTTTCAAAGAGAATTGCAGTGAAAGTCTAAATGAAACCCTAACAGACCATAATCTCATCTCAGGTAGGCAGATTTGAAGCAGAACTGAAACCAACAGCACTGATCTCCATTGTCCTTAAATGAAAGTGATATCTTTCCAAAACACAACAGAGACATTGTATATACTCATTTAGCACTGCTCTGTGAAATAAGATTGTAACAAATGAGATTGGCTATGTTTTTTCACTTAGTATGAATTTGAATACTACTTCTGATTTCATCAGATATATCCTGGTTTTATAAGAAGTGGTGACAAAAATGAGAATTTGGTTTACACACTTCAGTGCTTACCTATATGTTGCTTTGTGTAGCTATGTTGCTTAAACTACGTTGCTTAGAAATAACTATATTATTCTCTCTTCTCAGCTTAAACTTCTGTTTATGAATGTCTTAAGAATCAACCTTAAATAGTCAAACTGTGGAAGAATTATCACTTTAATAAGTGTTCCCAAACATCCTGGTACTTTTGTAGGAAAACTTTTGTAGTCAAATACAGGTAGCGATTTATTAACTATATGCAGCATAAGGAAACATTGCAAATGTATTGTGTGCATGTCCTAACATCTCTAAAAAGCAATTCTCATGATTTTAGATGCACACACAAGTTCACTTGGAATATAATGAATGTTAGTTTCTGAAATATTTTGGGAACATGGAGCAGCTTTGCTCTTGAGACCTGCAGCTGGGCATCCAAGACATTGGTGTTCTGGAGAGCAACCAGGTCTCCTGGGCTCAGAGTACTTCCAGTTCACCTCACATACTTGTCTCTGATTCTAGGAGAGGTCCTTCTCATTTTTAGCTAGGAAAATGAATTGGAGAGAGAAATTAATTGACATGGTTTAGCAGGCATGCTGAAGGGTTTACATTTGGACTCGATGATCTTGAAGGTCATTTCCAACCATTGTGATTCTATGGAAAACCTGGTTGTAGCTACCCTTAGATTTCAAACTGCTTACAGATTTTAGAAAACATTAACCCTTGCATTGTTCATCATTTTTAACAGAAAAAAAGAAGTCAGGTCTAATGCACTATGCTACCTTACAGAGAGATGTGACACCTTTCCCCTGCTGACAATTGAACCCAAAATACTCCCTTAGTATTAATTTTCCATGTAAATGTATTGTTGTTTCTCCCAGGCTTGAACAGAAGCCTTGATATCTATAAGATGATTTCACTAGCTGCTTTTAACACCACAGAAACCCTATGAGTTTTCTCTTATTGTAGTTATGCAGAAATATTATTGCCAGACTTTCACAATTACATGCTGAGCCTTTTGGCTTTTCTTTCTTTTTTCTTTTTTGAATTATTTATTCATAGTGCATCTATAAATCTGTCTGCAAAATAAATAAAGTCATCAAAGAATATTACACACATTTTAAGCAAAGTGAAATCAACCAGCTTACCTCCCCCATAAAAAAATACAACTCCCAAACTAACAATTGTTCCACTATTCCTTCATAATCCCTTATTCTTTTTTCTCTGCCTCCCTTTCTCAGTCCCAGGCATTATAACTGTACCATTCAGATTTCAAAATGCATTTCCTAATTGGTCCCATTAACCATCATCAGTGAAACATTTAATTGCCTCTTTTGCAGTTCATCAGAATAGTTTTTCATTTAATCTATGTCAAGCGCTAGCAGAAGGTCCAGTTACTATACTTCACATTCCTGTTTACTTTCCAGTATAGTATTTGTTATAATGTGCTGCATGCTGAGAATTCTCAGGTTCTAAAGTACACAACCCAAAACATTGCTTAAAAGCTTTTGGTGATTGCTCATGCCTCTCAATCTTAATGCATAAGTGAAATATTTGGAAGAAAATTGTAATGCATGGAGATTTTAGAAAATTCTGCAGTTTTCATTTGTTTATTGATATATTATATGTAGAAAATAATCTTACATTTTATTATTACTCAAGCCATAAATCTCTTATACTGTGCATAAAAAGGGAAGCTAGAGTTACAGGGATTAATAATGCATCTAATATGAATCTCTACCTTTTCACTTTTATTATAGATCTGTTGTGCCTAGGTGTTATAACAAAAAGACTCCATAAATCCAAAGCATTTTTGGAACAACTTTGTACACACACACACACAAAGTGCTTCAAGAAGTTTATTAAATATGCAACCACATACCAGTAACTTACTGGTACAGAGAGGTAGCAATATAATATATCACTCAGGCCACCTGACATTTCATCTTACAAATTCCTGTTACTGTATAATTTTGCAAAATATTAATGATTTAGTTTGAAGTTTTCTATGATAGATTCCTGCCTCAGGCTATTTCTTTAGAGGACAACATTTAATCAAATCATTCAACTATTTGGGAAAACTGAATTAGGAAAAAAAATGACATTAAAACAGTTAACAATCTCACTTTAGAAAACGAAACCATGTTTTGAAGTCCAGACATTATGTTTTCAATGGAGTGCTTCTTACCGTCTCTTTAAAATATACACATATATAGATATATAAAACATATTTGACCAGTTCTAAATGATTTAAGAATATTATGCTTGCCTGCTCAGAAAAATGCTTGCTAGAACATCGTTCTTAATGCTGGGCACGCAACCACACATGCTCTAACCTCATGGTGACCGAGTACTCTGTGTCATACAACGGCATACACGTCATGCCAGCTGAACGAGTGGCTGCAGGCGCATGTCCCTCATGGCTCCTGCACAGCGCAGCTCTGCAGAGAACTGGCTGTGTCTTGTCCAGGGCTGATGCCAAAAGGCTGGAACGGGCTGCTGTTAATGAGGCACCAGGAGGAGCCCCTGTGTGATTAACGAGTACCCCACTGGTAAAAGGAGTCACAGAGAAACTAGTGTCAGGTAAGTATTCACTAAATTTAGGTCCCTATCTGAAATAGTAATCTGTAAGTCTCACAAGAACAACGCAATAGCAGATTCACTTTTAGGGTACAAATAAGTTTTGCTCATACGGGGGTGCCAGATCTTACAGTATGGAATAGTAGTAGAGCATTCAATGTCCTTGATGACCTAAGCATCTGTTTTGGTGACAGAGTAAAGGATAAAAAGGAAGTCAGCAAATGCATGAATGAATGCTGATGAATGGGGCAATGACCCTAGCAATGAACATCAAAGAAAGTTGAAATATTTCGTTTTTGCCTCAGCATGCAAAGCCTGTTCCCAGACCTCTCTCATGCCAGCATGGTTTGGGAAGAAGAATGGCAGACAACAGTGGGGAGGAACAAGCAAGTAATTACTTTAAAAAAATGGATTATACAGTCTATGGAACCTGAAGAGACTTAATGAAGGCTGTAGAAACAATGGGTGATGTGATTACAGAGCTTTTATTACATTTAAAAAAACACTGCAGTGACAGATCAGGCCCATATTTAAGGCCTGTAGGAAGGACATCTGTGGGTCAGATTTACTGCAGTCCCTGGCAGGATGTCCTCTCAGAAGCCATTTCTAAATATGTGCAGGACAAGAAAGCAATCAGGAACAGTCAGCACAGATTTACAAAAGCAAACCGTACCTGACCAACCCAATTGCCTTTTATGGCAAAATGGCTGTGAGGATAAGGGGATAACAGTGTAATTTTTGCTTCTGGCAGTGTCTTCTACAGCCCTCTCAATTGGAAGTTGAGGGAGTCTGTCTGGACAAATAGACCATAAACTGGACTGAAAAGCCACGTTACCACTGGGCTCTTGGGAAATATTCAATGGCTTGAGGGCTTGGTAAGGAACCAAGAATGCCAGGGCTGATAATGAGGACAGTACTCTTCAGTATCTTCTCCTGGATACTGAGGAAGAATGTCTCCTTAGAAAATTGGTGAAGGAAGAGTTTTACACCCTAAATGATATAGATTTGGTTCAGGGAGCCTTGAGAAAACAGGGGACTTGGTCAAATGAAGCTTTGCAGGGAGAAGTACTAAGTTCTTCGTGGGAGGTGGTGTAATTCCAGGCAGTGGTACGACTGGCTGAAAGGACCTAAGGTTACGCTGTGAACTCAGATGGATGTGAGCAACAGTGCTCTGCAGTTCTGAGTAAGGCAAAGTACATTTCAGGCTGCAGGAGTAGGAGTGAGGCCAGCATATATGAATTTTCTCTGTACAGTATTGACATCTACAAAGAGACGTGGAGGGAACAGCAGGTGTTTGGTCTCGCAAAGAGAAGGCTAAGGGATAATCCAATAGCAGCTGACTAACATGTAAAGGGCAATCACAAATGACAGGGACGGGCTCTTTTTTGTAATGGCAAACAGTTTAACGAGGAATAACTGCCACAGATTGCATCTCAGGAGATTCAGTGGGCAAAGTCTCTCACTAGGGAGGTAGTGCATCATAGGGGCAGTTCGAGAGATGGGGAAATCTCCATCTTTGCCATCCCTGGAGGTTTTCAAAATACAGTTAGAAAAATCCACAGTTGAGAGAGCTGATGATAATCTCACAGGATAGCAGGAGGTAGGACTACACAGACCTCCAAAAGTCCCTTCCAACGGGCACTTCTTTAATTTTATAGCATTTAAAAAAAGGGGGGAGGGGGGAGAAGTGTTGCCAAGCCTTAGTTATTCCAAATAGCATGTTTTAGAAAATCTAAAGTGTCGAAGAATAAGAATACAGCTAGGCAACTGTATTACCAAGAATTCCCATGAATATATATTCCATTTTTAAAAATGCTTGCACTGATTATGTTGTCACCTCCTTTTTTTTTCTCCATTTACACATAAGTTTTACTTGGAGAAAGACTCAGTGAATTCCAAGTACTGGGTAGCAAAAATATCAAATCAATCATTACTGTGCAGAAGACCATATAGAACAATAAATCTTATTCAAACTCTTTCAATGGAGTTTGAATTTTATTCAAAATGTTTCCATTTACGCAGATGGAGTGTTGTGTGGACACAGAGTTCTGCAAAGAGACAAGAATTTTTGTATTTAAATCTCTAGGGAAACAGGCAAGTTGTAGTGATTTACACGAATTTTAGAGACTCCAAGATTTTAACAACAGAAATAGGGTATGGGAAATACCTGGAAAGGTAACACATGAAACGAAGCAGGAAAAAAAAAAGTGCATTACAATCTAAGCATGAATCAACAATGTCATTCTGTTGCAAAAAGGCATACACTACACTGAAACATATAAAAAAGACAGATAGCTGGTAAACAATTCCACTCTGCTCTGTTAAAACCTCAGCTGGGTTTCGTTTTTTCAATTTTGGGCACCCCAGTTTGCAAAAGATGGAAAAATGAAGAATACTCAGCAGAATAATAATAACTGGGATTCTAGAAGACATAATTGGAGGCAAAAGACTGAATGAATTATGATTCTTTAGCCTAAAAAGAAAGAGAGAGAGAGAGAGAAAGAAAGAGAGTATGTAAGTATACTCTCTTCATATATATATGAAGTATATAAAAGGCTGCGAGTAGGAGGAGGGGAATAAATTATTTTCCATGTCATAAGAGACAGAACAAGTACTGTCTGGTTGAATTGCAACCAAGATTGAAATTAGGATTAGAATGTTAGAAAATGCTAATACAGCCCTAAGAATAATGAAGCGTTGAAATAGATTTTCTGGAAGATTATTGCCTCTCCAACAGTAGAGCTCTTCAAAACAAAATAGATAAAGGACTCACGGAGATCTTGCTGAACAAGGAGGTAGATTAGATAATGAATCTCTGAAAGTCTGTTTTCTTCTAATTTTTTTCTTTGACTCCTGCTCTGTTCTAAGTGGAATCCAATGGTTTTATTTGACTATTCCATGCAAGACACTAAGTTTTGATCTAAAGATAGCATTGCTATCTGAATTTTATTCTAATGGTTAATCATTTACTTTGTAAAAAGATTTTTCTTCCAACCACTTGTACTGACCTCATGTACTAACTTTATCCTGGAAACCATATAAACTCTCACTATGGTCTTTATTCTTTCAGTCGCATAGAAGATTCATTTGAGTTACATGCCTTCAAAATATTTCATAAACTAAGGTGATGTGACAAGCTTCTGCTCATGAGTAAAGCAATAATAAAAATAAAACATAAAGAAAACAAAAAAGAAAAAAAAAAGAAAATGAGAAGCAATTTCTCTTTATAGAAACTACTCAGCAAAATGATTTTGCCCAATCAATATATTTGGCCAAAGAGTTTTCACTTCATAAGCAATTTGTGAAGAGAAAAAATGAAACAATGTGCCACAAAAAATGATTCATTTTGAATTATTTGCCTAGTTAGTTAAAGCTTAGATGAACTCATAGATTTATGCCATTTTTGATTTAATCTACCACAGTTTTTGTATGCAAACTGTTTCATCTGTATTAGCTTCATTTATCTCTGTACCTCTCAACTAGCCACATATGAAGTTATAATAATATTTTGGAGAGGAGGTTAACAAAGCTCAGCTGTCCTGTACAGGTGTTTCTGATTGCAAGGAATCCCCTATGGACTTGGGAAAGCATTTTGAGTATCAATACTGCATGTGATTGTAGTCATAAATCCAGCTCACATACTGTTGTTAGGACTTTTTTTATAACAGCTGTGTTCTTTTCTTTTGGCAAATAGTTCATATACAAAGAAGTATATTCTAGAGCTGCTATAAAGTATTTTTCAATTCCAATTTGGATTCAGTTCAAAGTTTCAGACCCAAAATCTTCTGTTTTTTTGAAAAGTCAAAATATTTTGTCTTGACATAAATATTTACTCTTTACAATTGAGGGAGAAAAAGGTCATCCTCTTCCAAAATAAAATCTCACCTTCCACCTATCTGTACTTCATATTAAATTGTTATCTCTTGTCATTAGGGTTCCATAGCTGTGACCTTTCATGTGTACTGGAAATCATGATATCATTCACCAGTCTTGGGTAAATATTCCCAATTAGGTAGCCACAGGAGAGCAATCACCACAACTTTATTGCAGGGTGACCTGTTATCATTAGCAATTCTCTGTTACTCTGCAAATAGTACAAACAGGTACACGGGCTGTGCTTTTACGTCTGGAATTTCATTCATATGTTGTATTACTGTTCCCCAAACTTAACAAATTCATAAATAGTTGTATGCGCAGAGCTGTGAGTGTAATGTCAGTGTTGGACTACAGAACATGTAAGTGAAATGAAACCAACATGCAATTATATTATTTAAATTAATTTATGATTGACAGTATCTTCATAATCCCATGTTTGTTGTGTTTTGCTTACATGCTCCCTGCAGAGATTTATTAACATCACTTTTTTTCATTTTAATTGTGTTGCATTGTCCAGACCAGTACCAACATTTTAGCACTATAATATCCTTTCATGTCTTAAATTACCATCTCAGGTTGACAAAGATTTTTTTTTTCTTTTCCCAGTTAGAAATTTTATTATTTAGCATTTCACACCTAAAACTTCTGATATAGATTGGTAGGGTCTGAAGATTCCTTAAAAGAAAGGGGTTGTAGGAATTGTGAAAAAAATCTAAAAAAATCTAAAAAATATAAAGCAGAATCTGGTGAAAATAGAGATGTCTGTGTAGAAATCTACAATCTAAAAAACAACAGCTTCCCCCTAAACTTAAGCTTAAGGAGATGCTTAAGTCCAAGAGAGACCACCCATTTTATAATCAGTAATCAAACCAGTAATCAATTATCTAGAAAGTGGGATCCAGTCTTCTTTTTTTTTTTTTTTTCCTGCCTCGCGGGAGAGAAAGAAGCATATATTTTTGGAGGAAGAGTCTCATCTCAAGGCTATTTTCATTTTTACTTTAAATATTCTTTGAACTACATGAACAGAAATAGGAAGCAAGGCTTTTGCCTTCAGGTGAGTGCTCTAATCGCTTAGTTAAAAGCTATGTTCATGTTTCCTTGAATTATTTTCCTTGCCATGGCAAGGTTACAACATGACGACTGGAGAATGGCTGGAAAGCCTGTAGTGTGTCTAACTGGCAGTTCTACCTAAAGCAAATGACAGAGAATTAAATCTCTGTGTCTACATAGGGAACTGAACCCAGATTTTTCACACCCAGGATGAGTTTCACTAGGCTATTATATAGCATTTAGCTGTGTTTTAAAAAGGAAGAGTGCTTCCAGTTCTTTTACTTTATATAATGATTGAAGCCGCCAACTTAGCCCTTCATCTGTAAAAGACTTGTATCATTTAGAAATCCTTTGAAGCACAGCTGGGAATGAAGCAAACATATATAAAATCCAACTTTGATTTGAATCAGGAAACATTTTTCTCTTTCAATACATTTTTTTTCAACCAAAATCATATACATTTTCACTTTGAAAAACAAACTCATTTAAAATACTTTCATACTTTGTGCAATTTATCCTGAGTATATTCAAGTCCTACTGAATCTTCTAAACTTAGGGATAAACATACATTTTGTATGACTTTTTATGACTTTTTACTTGTTATTATTGAAGAAAAAGCACAGCTAAGTAAAACAAGCCATAGTCTGCACTCAGTTCATGCATTCTACATGAAATAGTTCATTAAAGATCAGGATGTTCTATTACTAAACAACTTCTGCAAACTGTATGAACATCATCACAAAAACATAAGTAAGAATAGGATTAATATGGGAGTCTGATTAGGTCTACCAGACTTATAGCTGCAAAAATGATATGCAAGAATAGACCTTGCTTGTATCTGAAACCAAAGGCGAAGTAAAGAGATTGACACGTGGAAAACATTGAATGTTATTTGTAATTTCTTTGCTAGATATAGTAATGAATTTACAAATTTGGACTACTCAAAATCATTTCTAATGAGCTGAAGTTTATTTTTAAAGGTATCACTGTGCAGTCTCAACAGTTTTTTTCAATGCTTATATACTTCAGCAAACTGAATGAATTCTAATGATATAAAAATTATCATTTCTAAGCATTTGAGGACGTATGTTTTCCTTGAATGTACAAAGAGATCTCATTGGCTTCAAAGCAGATTGTGTGCATGCTTCTGGTAACAGACTTTTCTGTATTACAGGAGGGATGATGCTGACCGACTTGGCAGCAAAACTGCCAATACAACTTTTGAATGACTTAGGTTTCCAGGATTGAGTCTGTATTTGTGAAAAAGGAAAATAGAAGCTATCTCTAAAAGATATTAATATATAGCAAAGAATGCTTCCTCTACTGAATCTAGCTCTGTAACTCAGTCAAAAGGGTTCTTCCAGCATTATAAACCATGAGGTTAAAGCTCGAACAGTTTATGAATAGCAACTGTCACACTGATTGATTTTTTTCTTTACTATTCAGTCAAGGAGCATTTGTTATTACTTATAATATTTAGAAAGTCATTTTCAAGCTGAGATATTGAAAGCCCCACAGATAATAATATTTTACAAAATATTAATTAGCCTAATAGACAGAAGTGTTGGTGCTCATTTTGTTTGAAACACTTAATTTTCAGGGAAGTCCTTGAGGGCAGCAAGAATATCATGCATGTTATTACAAATGAGAAGAATGCAATATACTTACAGAACAATAATTTAATAATATCCCAAAACACATGTAAAAGAGGAAAATGTCAATCAAAAAAATGTAATAACACATCCAGGTAAATATAACTTAGCTAATTGCTTGTCAATTAAAAAAAAGAAGAAAGGAAAAAAAAAAGTATAATAGACATTATTCCTGCTCTTAAAGAAGAAATACAGGAAAACTTCATGAATTTTGCTAGAGAAAACATGACTTTTCTGTTTCAGGATCTTGGAAAATGAAACAGTAGCCTAGTAATAAGTAACCATTGTGTCCTCGGATACATATTTATTATGGATTTCTTGGTCATTTAGGGACAGACTCAACACACCTTTAATGAAGAGTAATAAATTGAAGATATTTTAATGAAAAGCCACTATGTCCTTATGGCTTGATATTTCTAAAAAGGTTTCTAATCTACAAAACTGATACACTCAGTTAGCTTTGCCTGAAGTTAGTGAAAGATGGACTCAAAAAGTTAATTTACTAAATGACAGAAACTCTTTCTCCTTATGTCCAGATAATAAAATTACATTAGAAGACAATTAGAAATACATAAAATATTATACTTTTTTTTTTCTCCTGATGACTTCTTTTCTGAGGCTACATTAACTTCTGGGTATGTTTTTCACTCTTCAAAACTTATGATGTCATTTATATTTTACAGCTAGAGCTAGTGAACACCTTAGGAATTTTTCTGGGGACCACCATTATCCTCTCCTTTTGTGGTAGCAAATACAAAGCAACCACCTTTATTAAAGTTGTTTCAAAAACATATTCAGAAGTGACCAATACTGTGACTGTGTCTGTTCTAGTTTCAGAACACTCAGATGGAGAGCTCTTATTCATGATTACATACAAATAAATATGCATCTTTATTGGAAAAAAAAAAGCTATCAATACACTTACAATACTGAAGATACTGATGGCTGTGCCAGCCCAACTGGACAAGCACTGGGGGTGAGGACACAGTTCCTAAACCTTATGGTAACCCATGGCACCCACTACTCTCATATATGCTTACAAAGAAGGTAGTGTCTTCTCATCCCTCCTCAAACTCTTCTCTACAGTAGTTTTTTATTGCATCACTTCACCAGGAAGCAAAACCCTAAAGTAAGATCTTTACTATTTGTGTTCAGAACAAAATACCCTTGGTTGTGCTTCACCGTTGCTTCAGAAACTGAGCAAAGCCTAAATTTCTTATGTTTCTGATGCCCTAGGTACACTGAGTTGGTAATGACAGTACGTAGAAGGCAGCTTCTGCGTCCACAAACAAGTACATCTTGACTTTAGATAATTCCAGGTCACAAAGATCCCTTCTGGTATCTTTTGCATCCAGGTGCCCCTGGGCAGACCAGGTTACAATCTGCAACAGCAGTGAGTTTCTGGAGATCTGAGATTCAGCTTTAACAGAATTGTAATGGATAGACATCTATTGTCTACAGAAAAACTATAAAACATTGGCAAATTCCTAGGGTTATCATCAGTTTGTTGTCTCTCTGGTTGCTTACTTAAACGTGCATTCCTATATTTTTCTATACAAACACTTTCCAGTCATTGAAATCAGCGGAGGTTTTAGCTCGACTTTTAGCAACAGGGGCCTAAGGCTCCAAGGCTGAGCTCGAGGCAAGATGATGATAAGGTTTAAAAAACAAGCTACCGGGGATCTATTTTGTTACATATTTTAAAAGAGTTTTCACTGTACTAAATTATGCATAAATGCAAAATCGAGTGACAAAATGCCAAGGATGGAAAAGGACACAAAAGGGAAAAAAAAAATCAGAGAAAAACATAAGACCAGTGCCTCTGGAGTAGTCCAGGATAGAATCACGTGATGACTTTGTCAGTGTCTAGTCTGAGAAAAAAATATCATTAGGGTTAGGAATAATAGCCTAATGGTACATTCCCATGTCCCAGTGTAGGGAGGTTATGACCCCTGATTAATGAGGCTGAAGCTGGGAAACAAGAATGTGAACAGCATGACAGCATGCTGCCAATGGCATGGTCCGAGAGAGCAGCCAAGTCTTCATTCACTGCCATGCTAAATAAGCCTCCATGAGCTCCCAGAAATAAAAAGTCTGAAAGAGATGACAATAGCATTAAACAAAATAGACAAAACAAGCCTCTTCATAGGTCAATGCAATACACACTACAAAAGCAGTGCTTTTGTAGCATTCTCTAAGCTCAGCAGATCTCGAGCAGAAGTTCCAAAACTCAGAGAGAAGTTGGTTTACATAATTTTTATAATTTTCTGTAGTGTCTTTTAAAGACAGTTTTATGTAACTATGCTTATAAGTTTTTTTTTTTTTAAGGAAACTTCTTGACACTTTCCTAATTTCAAAATGAGGTTGGAAAGATATTTGGAAGATACTTGGGGATGAGAGCTCCTTGAAGGACAGAGGCAGTGCCACACACAGCACTGATGTGGACACTGGAAAGAGCCAGGAGATCTAAAATGGACTGTGAAGGTGTGCTGAACAGAGGTCATGGAAATGTGTGTCCTGGGATTGTAAGTGGAGCATTTTCTAGAAAGAGTCAGGATAGATCCACTGAGCAGACTGGTAAAAGCACGGGAGACGTGAAGGAAATGGCTAGAATTTGGGAGGAGATATAGCATCTAGGAAGAATTGCAGAGCCTTTCTTAGACCCAGACCTCTTCCTTCTGCACTATGCAGTCTACTGAAACAATCTGTTCTCCGTTGTTTTGCATGGAAAAGATGAAATAATATTTTGTTTGTTTTAGAGTTGTCTAAAAATTACTCCACGTAGCCTTGATGATTGGCAAATGTGGGAAGTGTGAACTGTGTGTATGCAACCTAAAAAGATAGACTTTCAACAGGAAAAATGTAAAGTGTTTAGAACACAGAAGCTGCTAGTGCAAAATTTACCTACATAAAATGGCCTTTAAATAACTTTATCAATTAAGAATATCAAGTGTAAAAAAAGATCCAAATATTCAAACACTGTTTTACAACTTTAACTATAACCCTATTAAGAGTGTCTTCATATTTTAAAGGATGAAGGAATATTATGCTATAAAAGGGTGAATATCTAACAATCATTAGAAGAGGATTTAAAAAATCCCAGACATCCACCTGTGATTCTTAGTCCCATGAAACTTTTAAAATGCATATTAGAACAGAATCCCTTTTTAAGCCATTTTTTCTTTCAAAATCACCTAGTTGAACAAGCCTCTGAATGCTACGTTCTTAACTGCTGTAAATCAGCTTAATTCCTGCAAATCTGAGGCAGTAGTCCCCAAGTCTTTGAGACATGCAAAGTCTGTAACCATCAACAGATTAGTATAATTATGACACAGAAAAATAACCGATGTCAGTCTTAGAATGACACATCACTAAAAATAAACATACTCTTCTTTTTTCCTCTTTCATTTATGATTTGATGCCTTTGCATAAGTTAAAAAATTAATGAAAAAAATGCTGTTCTAGAAAGATGGCCATATAAATATTTGAATGAAGAAAAGGTCTTTCAAAGTAATCACATCTCTATCTAAGAAACTCAATATTTGACCCAAATGCACTTAGGTATGCAACTTGTACTACGAGAAACTGAAAATCACTGTATTTATTTAAGACTGTATGTTCTTTACCATGTGTCAAGGCATTGTTGTTCTCAGTTAATTAGATCCAAAATCTGGAAAAGAGTTTAAAATAGGGAGCCAGCAGTGAAGATGGGCATAATCCACAAACATGGAAAGAAAGAATACTTATGCTTATATGACCAAAAAAATCTGCTAGTAGTCAAAACAAGTAACTGAGACAACTAATCATTTCCAGAGTGCGCAAAATTATGGGTAAGAGTATGTATTGACATTAGCTAGGAAATGATTCATAGATTTGAGGAAGGGATGGATGGTTACGATTGAGTTGTCTGGTCTTTTACGTAATACAAGCCATAGCACTGTCCATCATGGTCTTTAGCGCTGAGGACAGCCCATGGCTGCTGCTAAAGCCAGATGTGGAAACACAATCACTGTTGCGGCCACTGTACCTACCACTACCCTGTACTGTCCTGTGCAATATTTAAATAATTATCCTATGTGGATGCGACCCTCTGCCACGTGCTCTAGGTGTCCCTGCTTGAGCAGGCGGCTTGGACTAGATGATCTCTAGAGGTCCCTTCCCACCTCAATAATGTTGTGATTCTGCGAGTCTGTGATCCAGTCTTGGCAATGGCAAGAGACAGGCGTCTCCCTGGGGCAGCTCCCCCCTTCCAGGAAGAGGTTCTGCAGTAGGCGAGAGGTGTTTCCACCTCTGGAAAAGTAGGCACGGGGGCCTCAGGGAGACCCGGGCTCCAGCGACACATGCATCATCTCAGGTTGCTGAAGTTAGGCAGGGAGTCCCT
This sequence comes from Crypturellus undulatus, assembly GCA_013389825.1. Lineage (NCBI taxonomy): Eukaryota > Metazoa > Chordata > Aves > Tinamiformes > Tinamidae > Crypturellus > Crypturellus undulatus. Next base: position 191,455 of record VWPW01009935.1, read on the forward strand.
TCCCCCATTTGGAAGGACGGAATAACCCCCAGGCCCTCGAGCTGAAGCCTCGGGGTGTACTCCTTATTTATGTTGATGTTTTTGCCCCGCGGGCAGGAGGGGGCGGCGGGCGCGGGCGGGGGCGCCGCCGCGGAGCCCCGCGGAGCCGGCGCA
>VWPW01009935.1:191698-221784 GCA_013389825.1 Crypturellus undulatus
GCAGCACCCATGGGGACAGGACCACTTTGAAGGAGTTTTTTTGTTGTTGTTTTCCTTTCCCCCCCCCCCCCCCTTTTTTTTTCTTTTTTCTTTCTTCATCTCTGGAGCTGGGCGATCACGGGTACGGAGCGGGCGGCGAGAGGGACCCCTCGGTGGCGAGCGCAGGTGCTGAGCCCCTGCCCACAGGGCGCGCGTTGCCTTTTCCTAGAGGAGCCCCCTCACCCACCGCGGGCAGCAGCAGCCGCGGGGGCAGCGCCGAGGCCGGGCTCTGCTCCAGCCGCCTTCCCTTCCCTTCCGTTCCCTTCCTTCCCGCGGCTGCACCGGGCGAGCCGGGTGCTGGGGCCGCGGGCAGAGCGCGCAGCGGAGGCACCGGCGCCAACTCCGTGGCCCGCGCAGCTCCGCGCCGGGGCCGCCGCCTCCTCCCGCGGGGCCGCCGGGGACAGCGGGGCTCGGGCAGCGGCCCGGGGCAGGGGGGGTGGATCCGCACCGGGAATTTCTTCCTTGCACCGGGGGAAGGGACGGCGCGGGGTGAGGGATGGGGGTTTAGGACAGAATCCATGAATTCTTTTGTATGTGTCCTGATTTTTTTTTTCTCTCTCTCTTTCTTTCCTTCCCTCATGCCTCCCTTTGCGGTCTTTCTTCTCTCCTGTTCTTTCTCTCCCTGCCCACCCCACCCTTCCTCCAGATCTGGCGATTCCTGCCCTCGCATCGCCCTGTCATTGATGGGAAATCAACTGGATCGCATCACCCACCTGAATTACAGTGAGCTGCCGACTGGGGACCCCTCGGGGATCGAGAAGGACGAGCTACGCGTCGGGGTCGCTTACTTCTTCTCGGATGAGGAGGAGGACTTGGACGAGCGAGGCCAGCCAGACAAGTACGGTGTGAAGGGCTCGGGCAGCCCTGGCCAGGAGACGCCCACCCACCACCTCCACCACCAGCTGGTGCTGAACGAGACCCAGTTCTCCGCTTTCCACGGCCAGGAATGCATCTTCTCCAAGGTCAGCAGTGGCCCCCAGGCTGGGGACCTCAGCGTCTATTCAGTGTCAGCGCTGCCTGCCCTCTGCAAGCCGGGAGACCTGCTGGAGCTGCTCTACCTGGGGCCGTCGGAGCCCCCGCCGCCACACTGGGCTGTGTATGTGGGCGGTGGGCAGATCATCCACCTGCACCAGGGGCAGATCCGCCAGGACAGCTTGTACGAGGCGCCCGCGGGCAACGTGGGCCGCGTGGTGAATAGCTGGTACCGCTTCCGCCCGCTGGTGGCCGAGCTGGTGGTGCAAAACGCCTGCGGGCACCTGGGCTTAAAAAGCGACGAGATCTGCTGGACTAACTCGGAGAGCTTCGCCGCGTGGTGCCGCTTCGGGAAACGGGAGTTCAAAGCCGGGGGGGAGCTGCAGGCAGCTGCCGGCACCCAGCCCCAGCAGCAGTACTATCTCAAGATCCACCTGGCCGAGAACAAGGTGCACACAGTGAGATTCCACAGCCTGGAGGACCTAATACGGGAGAAGCGCAGGATCGATGGCAGTGGCAAACTGAGGGTAATCCAAGACTTGGCCATAGTGGACGAGAAAGAGTAGCGGGCGACGGGGCTCCGTGGCTACGTTCCTCCTCCCCTGCGCGGGGAGGCCAGCCTGCCACAGGGACAGGAGGCTGCACCCTCTTTCCGTGGGACACGACTGGAAGCAGGATCCATGGCAACATTCCAAAAACCAGCATTCCTTACACCCATAGCCAGTGTTTTGTTTGGCTTTTAATAGCATTAATGCAGCGAGGAAAGAGAGGAAGAAAAGGGGGGGAGGTGCACGAGAGCATTCTCTGAGTACGTGGACAAAGTCTCTCCTGTCGATCGATGTTGACCATTCTAGCAACACGCTGAATAAAATTTCAAATTGAAAATTTTTTTATTTTTATCTCATGGCTTTAATCCATGATGAGTTTTTGAACATGGGGGGCCATGGATGTGGATTTAGCTAAATGAGTTTTTACCTAATATTTGCCTTGCAGCTAACGAAAAGCATCAGTCATACTCTGCTATCTGGGAGGGGGGAAAGGGGACTGGTGCGGGGAGCAAATGCCTGTTTTGTTCCTCAACACTGTTGCTTCAGCCTGTAACTGCAACCCAAATTTTGTCCCAGCCAACTCTAGTAAGATATTAATAGAGGAAAATGCTCTCACATTTCTGGTTGAAACTGCTTATATTTAAAATATATCTTTTTTGTTTTCTTCTGTTTGCAGCCTTCTGCTAAATACAAGGATAATGCATAAGCGCTTTCCGCCCACCATCCCTTTTTTAATTAAAGAAAGTTGGCAAGCAGCTGTCTTGACACTAAATTTATTTGTTAAAAGAAGTGGTGTATTCTGGAGAAAGATATGCTCAGTGTCGCTCGGCTTGAGCTGTGGCTTTGTAGAGCTCCTCATTGCACCACTGCTTCCACATGTCTTCATGCACAGCTGAACAGATTCCTCCAAGAAAAAAAAAGGGTTTTAATTTTGCATGTTGGCTCTCTCAAACAGCAGTTTGTTGTGTATTTACTATTACAGTTAAACAAGAAAGTAGGTGTAATGTGACAAAGTTCAGCTTGCATTTCGAACTCCGGACAACTTAAAAACCCCATTCAGTCTAAGTTTAGGAATCCAAAGCTGCATAAAAAGTTGCCTTTTAATGTGATGTGAACAATGCCTGTCTGTCTTGCAGATCCTATTCACTCATTGTGTAATTCTCAAATTTGAAGTGAAAGATCAAAATATAAATATGTTAAATCTTTAGAAAATTAATGGGACATTTTTAAGTCTGTCTGTTATTAGTCGGAGCTGCGTACGACTTGTAATAAGCAATTTGCCTCTGCATGTTTCAGTGTTGGAAAAATAATTCATTTGGGTTTTTTTGTGCTTTCTCCCACTCTTAATATGAGATGGTAGAATAGAAATAAGACCTCTCTTCTATGCAAATGTTCCACCTCCTATTGATATACTATTTCCTGTCTCCTTTTATTCATTAAACAAGAAGAACCCTAATAAGCAGCCCTATCGCAACAGTAATATCAATTCTGCAGAGTTTGTCTTCCATAGCTGAAGCTGGGAGGACAGAGTGTACTTCACTAGAGCTGAAGTGACAGCGTACACATATGTGTTTAAAAATAAGAAAAAAAAGTACACCCTTTAAGCGAAAGTCATCTAACTGTGTTTGCAGATACCCTCGGCAAAGTTATGTGGCAATAAAAATGAGGCAGTGTTCCTTTTATTCCTTGTCCCTTCCTTTGAAGTACCATGGTTAGTACAAGATGAGGAAAACATCTTTCAACTGTGAATTGCCATTAGTGTCAAATAGCTGCTGAAATTGCCTCAGATCACAACATACCTTTTAAGAAGTGTCTAATATTTTAGCTTTATATTGGTAATAGTTGCTATCTGATAATGATATTTTTTCATAGAAAGAACAGAATCTTATGATATTTGTGTATTTTGATAATTATGCTGCACTGCATTCCCCAATTTGTCTAATAGAAATGTTCTCTCTATGGTACGTGGTGAGGACAGTGGGAGGCTGTAGAAGGACACTGACCTTACACCTATAAAAAATGAATATATGGAAGGAGAAGGAAGAATGGGCAAAATTAATTCAATTTTATCTTACAAGAAATATGTGTCTAGGAATTGGGGTAGGAAGAGAGAGGACTAAAAGAAGAGTGAAAAATAGTAGGATGTTTATTTAGGAAGACAGAAGAATTAAGTGTATTCATAACATGCATTTTGAATTCTGGAAAGCTTTTTCTTCAAATTGGTCCTTGACTAATAATATAGGATTAGAAACAGGATCTTTATAGGCATTTCATTGGACATCCTTAATAATGAGAGCTTAAAACATCATAGCTTTCAACTTTTCACTGTTTCGCTGCTTTCCACATACTCCATTACTGTATCTAAACAGCCATGTTAGCTCTATTTTTGGTAATGCTTTATTAAACTGGTTTATGGACGCATTTTTTTTTCCTATTTTTACCTACCTAAATTCAGACAGAATGGTATCTTTTTAGTATGCAAATGATGGTGTAGGATCAAGTTGTATGCACATTTATTCAAACTGTCAGAAGTTTTGGGAATTTCTACAAATTTACACAGATAAAGGTACAGCAAAATTAAGCTCTTAGTGCTTTACATAAGATTGGGGGAAAAAAATACTGGATTACTCGTCAATTAATCGAATCTAAAATTATTATGACTATATTATGGCAATCTGCTATTAACAGCAGGGAAACCTGGCCAGATCCTTTTGTTTTATTTCTACTACTTTTTACCCCTGAGTTACTGATGACAATCTGATCCTGATTCATAGTCTATTGGAGTTAATGGAAAGGCTCTGACTGACTTCAGTGAGCTTTGGATCAAATTTTATTGTTTAGGAAGTGGCTCCAACTCATGGGCCCTGAAGAAGAGGTGAAATTTAAGAAAGCATTTCAGAGGCCAAAAGGACCACCCTTCTGGCCTGGGAGACAAAGTGGAAGGAGATAAGACCATGTGAATCTGGAAGCAGCTTGGTTCCGAAACAAGCAGCTTTCATCTGGCAAGGCACTAGGGGAACTGTGAAAAAGAGCAAATGAAAAGTGGATAGCTGTACAGAAAGTTATTCAGTGCCTTGAAATCTGGTATGGAAGGCAGGGGGGCAGTGAGCTGCAAGCCAGGCAGCCGCACGGGAGAAGGGCAGGGAGAGAAGGTAATTGATTCTGCTCCCCTTTCAGGATCAGTGCTCTGCCTGCGTTCACATTTCCATTTCCAGCAGTGAAGATATTGACATGGTATATTTTATACGGGGAATCTGTTTACATTCTTCAGTCTAGCTAGGTAGGGTAAATATTTATATCTAAGTAATTTGTTGCTCCTGAGGCAAGCACTACATTGTGATATGACTGCAGTGTTAGGATGCCTTACAAATCCTGCTTTTTTTGGTCACATTTCAAGTTTACTGTTGACTATTTGGGGAGCAGTTTTATAGATCTGCTTTTGTTTAGATATTATTATCCTTGTTCTTTTTTTTTATTTCAAAATGCAGTTTTCTGAATTGCTTTCAGGCTATCATTTTATTAAAAATTCAGTTCATGTTCTCTTGATGCATAGAGGGTATTTCTCTGTGAAATGTTTCACTGGCATGACCAAGCTGTTGGCGGGGTATTGGCTGTGCATACAGGTAGAGGAATATAAGAATATGTGGCAAAATATATTTTGTTTCTATCACTCTTATGTTTCTGACTTGCTGTTTTTTTTCATTTTTCTCCTCTCCCACCTCTCATTCATTATCATCTTTTTCCCTGTCTGTTATGGCTGTATAAAATGAAAACAAACTCTGTTTTTTAGGGCAGTAGTATACAATTGATCCATATGTGGATTTCAGACTGAAATCAGGGTGTAACAAGACATGGCTTCAGGATGTGACAAGATATGGCCTTCAGTCTGTGCTGAAGTGTGCACAGTCTTAATTATCTTGCCTCATTTAATTTTAGTGTCTTTCATATTCAGGTAAGTGATGTACAAAAATCTGTCGGAGTTTATAGACCTGTTTATGTGACATGTTGAGCATCCATAGCTCCCACCAAAATGGGCGGAAGTTGATAGAGCGCTGGATCCTTCTGGAGACATTCAGCATCTGCAGGATCGGGCACCTCCATCACCCTGCTCCCCAGCCCTTGCCTGCTGGGACAGCAGGAATACTGGGCTGCAATAGCTAATGCTGGTGTTAAGAGTTAATTTTTTGTTGTGAAAAATTTCTACTACAGTAATTTAACTGTGTTCAGTCTGTAACTATATCTGTCTGCAACTAAAAAGTTGTAAATGCTGTTGCTTATGCTGTGCAAACAGTGTGCTCTGTGCTTTATAACCCAGGAGAAAGGCAAGTCCCAAAGAGCTAATCCAGAAATAGTAAGCTGAAGGCAGTTTCGGCACAGATTTAGAGTCTAAAAGATAATAATATACAGCAAGGGTATCATCAAGTGCTATTAGTTCATGAGTGTCAGTGTTTCCATAGCAAATCTGGAATTTATTTGGCTGCTTTATTATTATGAAAAGTTTAATTTCTCTGTACCTTGAATTGAAATTTGATATGTAAAAACTGCCCATACACACCTGGGTCCTCTGACAAAATTTTAGTTTACTATAATGTATATTTTTATAGTTTATGATAAAGAAAATTAATGAATACTGAGATCATTTAATTTACTGAACTGCTTGTAAATCAAAAAGAGGGACGTGTGAGTGTTAGGTTGGGAAAAAGACAATGAACTAAGATCCCTTTGTTACTCTAAATTTCAATGAATTTACTTCAGATTTTTACAGATATAAACTACTTTATTATTTTTTCTTCTGAACAGTGATTGTTCTGCATCATCTCTTTTGCAAAGCAATCTTACCTTATCCAAATAATACAGATCTTTTATGAAGGTACATGTTTTGTGGATGCTGTAATACTTCCAAGCCATTGTAATGAACAGCTCTTCTAGCTGTGTTTGCCTTGAAAAATAAACTAAAATTTGACTGATAGCGTTGAGCAGATAGTAATATGCACTTTCATTACTTAAATTTAAATAGCATGCATCAAGCATGAATTTATGCAAGTGGATATGTTTAAAGGTATGATAGCATTTCCATTATCAGAGGTTGTTCAGATGGGGATTATTCTCTTCATGATGCCAGTTTTATTCTCTGACTTTTGAGAGAGTCTGGTCTGCAGCTGATTCATGTAAGTAAAGCTATTTGCCACCTCAAGTTTTTACCGGATCAGGTCTTTTAAAACAAAACAAGATCTTTCCTCTTCCTATGGTATTTACTTTGGGCTAAAATCAAGGATTAGCCCTATCAGTATTAGGATATCAGCATCCACTTCTCAGAACTCACAAGAAGGTTGATGTGTTGTCTACAAGAAGAGCCTTAATAGCATCTTCTTGCACGTAGAGTGATCACCTATGCAAACATTTCCTAGGTAAAGTGGGTTAATGCATTTCAGACATGCCCTTGACTTTCTCTCATGTGTTTGTATGGTACAAATGTTCAGCATATGTATAGTCTGGGTTCTCTTAAGTGAGGTAGAATTGTTATCTCCAGCTATTTTGATAGGAGCTCAGATGAATTTGGAACCAATGTATGTACAATTGACTGGAGATAGGGAATTGCAGTTAAACTTCAGACTTTTCAAGGAAGACATTCAAGAGCTAACCTTGAAATCCTATTCTTTCTTTCTGTTCTCCAAGGTGTATAAGACTGAATAACTGCACATCATTCACATATAAAACCATTCACACTTTGGAGACTCATTACATTCCCTAGGCAAATAAGGGTGAGTAAAATATGCAGCATCTCATCAACCTTAATTAGAAATTTCTTTTTTTCTAAATCTAAACACTTTTTGAATATTGGGTGGCCCTGGAATCCATTTTGAAAAGTTGTATTTTAAATTTATAAGTTAAGTAGCATAAGATATGTATACATGGCAGCCTAAATAATTAATCTTGCTTGCTAATTCATTTATTGTAGAGGTAAAATGTTGTTTCTAATTTTTGTGCAAATCAGAGAGTAACTCCATTGAAGAAAATAATCAGAGGGTGGCATTTACAGAAAAAAATACATTGAACCCCAGATGCAGTTCAGACATGACACTGTCACTTTTGCAGGTAAAGAAAAGGCAAACCTATCTGTACAAGTAAATATTAGGCTCCAGACTGTGACACTCTTTCATAGCCGGAGCACTATATGCCACAGAATGAATATTCCTCATATGTTAGTCAACATGAGTAAACATATTACAATCTGGTCTTAAAACAGAAATATTTCTCCCTCCTCCATATGTTCCTATTGTTCCCTTATGCCCTTTCAGTCAGCTGAAAGCAATACAGATACCAAGTTGAAAAATATATTAATTGTTTGTAAATATTTAACCTGAAATTTTGCATATTGATATATTACTAATATATATACTTGTATATACATATGCATACAATGTGTCTGTATATATTAAAGATACACACACAAGGAATATGAATTATTTTATTAGTATCGGTAATAAAGGGCAGTCATTCAAATGTGTCATGTGTGCAACAAATGGATATCCAAGTCTTCATTGACAATATTTTAACACTATACAAATATTTGTTCTCTAGGGTATGCCATGTCTTCTGACATCAAAAGAAGTAAATTAAATTGGTCCAAGCCAATGTAGGCTTCGACATATTGCTACTTACTGGAGGAGAAGTATCAAGAAGCACTATACTTTGCAATAATGAAATACACTTTTAGAATGAACTATGTTGCTACTGACTTGTGTTTATAAATAAAAGAATGCTCCAGAATTCATCCATCTTTCTGTTTGACATATTTTAATGGGTAGTGCCACAAGATTTTTTTATTATACATATATATACTTATTTATTTCTTCTTCACTGTAATAATTTTTATTTTAAAAGCTAAAATAGTGGGAGTTTGAAAAGCAGTTAATACTTACTCAACTCTTCCAGTTGATGTCAATGGTGAACTTTCGTTACAGTTACTTAGGCCACAGTCAGACCAGCCTGACTGCTTTTAGAAATCTTACTCAGCATATACAGGTTGAAAATCTGCTCCGGCAAGACCTGTGAGTGCATGGACTGGTTTGCTGAGAGTTATAGTTCTGTGTCTTTGACAGATGAAATTGCATTAAAAGAACTAAAATTATCCAGCTATCTCACTTCCTCACCCGTGAAGTTTTATCAGATCTGATAAAAATTACAGATCTTCATATCTATCCAAAGTCATCATACTCAACAGACTGAGTGCTATATGGCCTTCTTCCATGGACAAGCCAGCCCAGTGTTAGAAATCACTGTTGCAGAGACCTCAAGAACTGAATCCTTGTCCAGAGGAAATTGACTTTTTTGCAGGCTGTAGAAGAAAAAGGATATATTCACATCTCCTGTTACATCCTTCAATAAAACACATTCATTGAAATATAATGCACATGTGGCTATTGAAAATAGATCCGGTAAAATAAACCATGGATCATCATAACATTGTTGGTAATAAAAACACCTCACTGAGCATTAGCAGCAGATACTTTTAAGAAATTTGAATTATGTGTTAACTACAACCTTAGATGAATGCAAGAGCTGCTAATGTTTTAAGAACAGAACTATATACTACCACTCTGTTTGTTTTCTATATGACACAGCCCTTCTTTAATTTTAAATTCGACTCTTGTTATAGGATATGTCTGGCTACCCAACAAGATGTTTGAATTAGCCCTTTCCAGCTTGTGCTGACTTTATGCCATTGATTCATCAGTTAGGTATAATCAAAGGTCATTAATATTGAAAAGTTCACTTTAATTGACCCATTGGCTCATTTTAATTACGGTATTATAAAGCAGTGTCAAGTGCTAGACCCCTACACAAAGAGTCAGTTAATATGTGAATACCTCCTGGCAGCAATATCGCCAAGGTCTCATTAGCTCTAGCTAAGGATTATAAAAGAGTCTCCCAGTTCTTTATCTCTCTCTTTCATGTTGAAGGAATAGTGGAAATAGATTGGCAGAAGAAAAAAGTTCTAAAATAAAAAGTTATCCTCAGCAGGAATCTTGGGCTTTTTTTATATATATTTATGCTTTGTACACAGAAAAATTTAGAATCTTTCAGATAAAATGTATAATAAAATGTACACTAGGAGCACCAATTGAAGAAAGGAATTCCCTCCTAAATTTTGGTATAGCATAAACTTTCATATGTATTGTGAATAAAGAGGATAATCATTGCCTTTCCATTTCACAATGTGCAAGCAACTTGTCTTAATCCATAGGAACCCGAAGTTAAGTTTGTGGTGTGCTGATAAAGTACCCCAAGAGCAATAGAAATGTCAAATTATTAAATACTGCAAATGATATCTGTACTAAAGAACTATCTTCAATTTCATTCTCCTAAAATCCTTAATCTCATACATACCTTAGGGCTTTTAATAACTTTCCTAAGAGTAATACTCAAGATAACATGAGTGGAAATAAAGCAGGAATATAAAATGTCAAAGGAAGAATTTGTTTCATGTTTAGCTATAGATTGCCATATATTTCTAATTTCCTTGAAGCAGGAATAAGATTTGTATTGATATTTAAGAAGCTGTTCTGCTGGCAAGATCCAGATCACTATACACCATTTTCAAAAGGTAGGGTTTTTGGTTTTATTTTGTTCTGTTTTTTAAACAAACTATGACAGTCTTAGTAACGGAAAACATACTGCAGTGAGTTAACGGAATGGAAGTCTTGGAAAGAAAACTGTTGTCATATTCTTAACATTTTTAAATCTTAATTGTGCTTGTTTCCAACAGAATAACGTAAACAAATGAAACACTGAGATTTGTATTAGTTTTTGATCATAACAGTTGGTGATTTACAGATATGATTTGCAATTTCTGGTGCCTCATCTTCTCAATACTCGACTGAGTACTTCACTGAAGACCTTCCATACTAGTTATTTTTTCCAAAAGTTTTCAAACACCTGCCACCTGAAAATGAGGCCCCTAAAGAGTCTCCAGTTGGAAACTGAATATTGAGGACAGCCTAAATGATTCTTGGGTCTGGATAATACTGCTCATATATTTTAATGAGCTTTGAGAGATGTAAAATTAATCTTACAAAACATAGTACTAAATATTACACCCTATTAAGCATTAAATATATTATGTTTTTAAAACCTAATGCATTAAAGTATTAAAAGTGGAAAAGGTATCTGCTAAGCAGTATATCTTTAAAATGAATCTACTCTATCTTCTTCATAAGACGCAAGGGTTGAAAAGCATTTCTTAAATTTGATTTATGAACTAATCTCCCCCTTCCTGATGAGGTTTCTCTTATTATTCAAACAAATATTTGTATGCACACGAGTGGTTATAAGGGTCTCTGCTGTTACTTTTGTGTGTGAAAACGGCTCTGTGTGATCACAGCCAATTGCCACAATACTGACATCTCTATTATCTGTACATTGAGTGTGGTCATTAAGTGCTACTCAGGAAGAAGACAGCAGAAAAATCAATGAAATCTTGGTCAGAGGAAAAGTAAACCAGATAGTAGTGGAGAATACTCCTTCTGTGAATGGCATTTTATCCACTGTATGAATGGGGAAAGGAATATCTGAATGACAGTGCAAAAGGAAATGGAGTTTAAAAAACAAAAACAAAACAAAAGCCCACAATTCTAGCACTTGACACTTGACAGGCATAGAGAATAGTGTTTTGGAGATGGCACAGCGGGACACATAATGGCTCTCCTGCTAGCGCTCTGAGTATCTTATGACCCTGACAAAGAGTCACCAAGGAAATGATGATTAGAATAGTTCATGCAATTCATATGAAAGCAATACCATCAGGGAATATAAGCACAAAATGTGCAATGTATCCAGTCAGCCTTGCTTCTTATCTCTTTTGTTTGATTAGATAAGATTCCTAGTTACTTTGAGACCTGGCCCAAAATACAAACTGTCTTCGCAGTAGCCAAAAGAAATGATCCTCCTCACTATCAGTATAGGCTGAGGTTCTTTCAACAGTTATTTGGAACTGGTTGGCCATGCTCACCTCAGAGACACATTACATTCTGAAAATGCCCCCTGAAAATGTCTCTCTTAGCCTAGAGTAGCAATGCTCCTCATTTATCTAAGCAGGACATAAACAAATAGAAAAGACTCTGATCCTTTCATGCCTCCATTTTTTGTTTTTACCTATAAGTTGTATGTCTAAATTACTCATCAAGGCTGCCTTTCAGTCAGCAGAAAGAGAGCCATGCCTTCAGGGGGCAAGTCTTCCTATCTCAATACGTACAATAAAATCACACATTTGAAATACCTTTCTCTTGCTAGTGCACAACTATGATTAGCTTAATGTAACTAAGAAAGAGCAGAAGAACCAAGAACCAAAATGTCCTGAAATTTCATGCTTTCTTCTCTCCCATGAAGAACTCCACTGCTTTGTTCAGTCAAATCTCAGACTACTAAACTATAAAATGCTATGTGATCCCAAAATAATGAAAATCTTAGATAGATTGTGAGTAATAGGCAAACTGTAACATTTAACAAATATGTAATCACATAGAAATGATTTCATAACTGTAAATAATGTATTAATAGAAAAAAGTAAAAATAAGTAATTGGAAAATGTCTGTTGAGTCATGTGTCCAATTCTAGTCACACATTGAGGAAAGCTGCTGCCCTCTAGTAAGTTTACAGAACTCCGTCCGTTATTTTAAGGATTTCTCAGGAAATGATTGCCAAAGCATCTGGACATCTTACAGTAAATTAAAAACAAATATTAATTACACAACTATCCATTTGGGTGGCTCAGTGCACTTTAGCTGCCTTTTATTTGCCTCACAAAGGACCAACATACTGACATGTTAGTTAATTGAATGCTTGATTGAACAAGTAAACCTTACACTACACTTTGCAGCCTGCCAAATGTAGATTCTGGTGGCCTGCCAGAAGAATAGATTTCCAGTGTGAGAACCAACTACTGATATCTTAGCTGTAAACCTTAGAAAATATCAATCTGATGGCTCATTTCAGAGATCCTCAACTGATTTTAGCTTAATTCTGAGAGGAAATGGTGCGAGAGAAGTGGTAGTCTAGTTTCTAGACCATTCAAAGTTTCAAACGTTGTTACTGGTAACTTAAAGCTTGTCTAAACAAAAATAAATGATCACTACATGTTTATGAATTCATGTTTTACAATAGGTATAGCTGATTTTACTAAAAAGCAAAACCAGATATGTATTTGTTGAAACTTCTTAAGTAAGCGTCAAGGTGACTTTTAAGTTGCATACAGATGCAAGACATGGATAACTAACGCAGGTTATATCTGAGATAATGTTTTGCATTAGTGAGAAAAATAAGTATTAGGGATCTTTGAATCCTGAAATACTAATGGGTGCTTTAGGATCTCAGCTCAGGTAACCATACTAGTAAAAGCTTTTATGTTTATTATCTTTTCTGTTTCTATAGGTGACAGGATACCCTGTCAACCAGTATTATATTCACTTGTCTTCATCAAAACTCTTTTAACTAAGGTTAGTGATGGGCAGTTACTAGAACAGCAGAGAGAAAACAGCCTACACGTTTCAGGGGAATTAAGTGTTAGAACTGCATGTAACTGTGTCTAACTTAGTTAACATATTTTAAGAACACATAAGTGAACAGGTCAGCTTAGCTGTTATGCAAAACAGTGCAAAAAGATGGCTTGAAAGTGATGCAAAAAGTTGTAAGAGAGCTCTAAATAATCTCAGAATAAATCTTAAAGGTTGAGAACCTGATGTCCTCTGCTAATGTAAGGTGAGGAAAGCTTTACTGATGTTAAATCAGACCTTAAGGCAAGCAGAAGGTTCAAGTTTAATGCTCTCATTAGTATTCTATTTTCTCAAGTGCATAATTGCTGTATTTTGTTCACATATTCAAAGACTTCTCCAATAACTTAAGTGCTTTTTTAGTCTTTTGGGAGTGGAGGTGAGAGTTTGCCTCCTCTGCAACATAATGTGTAGTCCATTTTTGTCCGGAAGATTTATTTTAAATAATTCCTACAATTTCCACAATCTCATTCTTTTTATTCCTGTGACAAGTGGCTTTAGTCTTTTACTGCAAAATTCACTGTGGTGTATTGAAATACGGTCTGTGGCTAATGAAGGTATGGTAACAACTGGAGCAGATGTTCTAAGTAGTCTACTTATTATAGCAAAAATGCTTGCACTTATGGAGGATTGGGCATGGTTATTCAAGTGAAACTATTCTTATGGTCCAAAAATCAGTTCATTCTAACTGGAAATTTGGCACTGAAAAATGTTTTAAGAAGCTCATCTTTCGGTATTTCAAAATGTCTATAGGTATATATTAGTGATAACATTGAGTTCAATTCTCCATCTGTGTCTAGTGCTTTTGAAGTAATTGCCTTTTTGTCCTCAAAATTTGAAGTTAGTATAGCTGTTGCTTTACTTCAAAGTCGGGATAATCTTATATGTTTTTATCGTAATGCCATTTCATGTTTTGTCAATGCAATTCTCCTTGACAAGACTGGTGGTCTATGGGTGAGTGCTCAATTCAGGGAGGGGGTGGTAGAGCATTTGTTTCACTCGCCATGCAGCTGGATGAACACATGCTACCGCAGATCTGGAAATAAAGGCTGCAAACTTTCAAAGACTTACAGAACCTCACGCATGCCTCTCTCCAGCTTTTGTCTGACACAGGAAAGCTGATACCTCCCAGCTACCTACTCATCTGATGATGTTTTGCCTTTTCCCACAGTCAAGCGCTTTGTATTCCAGTGGCAATGCAAGTCTTCCGCTTCATCACAAGGTAGGCAAGAGTGAGAATTATTTCTCTAGGACCTGAATAGTTAGGGAATTCATTTTGGATGTGGACTTAAGTTCCTCTCCTCACTTGTCTACAAACATTCAAACTTACCTCCCTGTCTAATCTCCCAGAAATAATTCTGGGGTGATAGACACTACTTCTAGTATAGAATTTGTGGCACTGTGCAGGAAATTATAGAAAATCCAGAAGCAGGGCATAAAGAAAAGGATTTTCTTGCCTTTAGTGTTAAGCATTATCCTGGAAGTAAAAAGTCTTATAATCCTGAAACTTCTCCAGATGTCATTTAATATATGAATAAGCAGCCACTGAGTAAAATGCAACATCAGAGTTGAAGCCAGAACCTGAGAATATCTGTGGAAACTGGAAGAATTCAGGTCAAAGTCATGGAAGACAACAGGCTTTGTCCATTTTAAAAGATTTTGGATAAAGGACAGACTGGCTTCTGAGGCCTCTCTAGATTCAGTTTACCCATGGCTGTAGTTTGTAGCTGCCACAGCATTTGACATGAAAGACAGTACTTTAAATGAAGAGGACACTGAAGCGCTGATGTTACACAGTTCTCCAGTATGGAAGGTGAATTTATGTGTTAGAAATGCTAGCCACCTCTCTGTAGGCTTCCTTCCTGACCTCTTGCTCCCTCAGTACTGCATTTTAGGTCTAGCTGACAAGTTTACAATGTAAGGAAATGGCAGAAAGCAATTGTATATCCTTATTTCACCAGTTGCCTTCACTTTTACTAGTCTACTATGCAGACTTTAGTGATCAGACACCATAAATCACGCTATCAAATGCCATAAAATAATGACATTTTCTATCTCTAAAAGCAAATGAAGAAAGGATACCCAGATTAAAAAAAGAGATGCACAAACCTTAAATGTTCCCTTGGTGAATTTCACACTTGACTGAAAACTGCCAAATGAAAATGGCTGCTTGTGGAACTCCAATCTCTGTTCCTGCTTAAGTAATTCCTTATGAAGCATAAAAAGTAGATTAGAGATAAAGCACAGAATGAAACCCAAGTATTTTTTACTGTAATATATGGACATTGGCACTTATTTATAAGGAATAAAATAAATATTCTGACTTTACTGATTTTTTTTTCATTAATGGAATAATTTACCAATATATTTAAATACTTGAAATAAAAATGATATCTACTTTTTGAAAGATGTAATAATTAATACTTGGTTTATTAGTTGGAACGATTTATTCATTTAGTTATAACTGGTGCATTATAGAATAAGTTTTAAGGTGTAGAAAAATTCAAATACTTCTAAAACTTTCAACATTTGGATGAAAACAGTTGTTCAGTTGTAAGCAATAGGTGTAATTAATTTTACTTTCTGTTTGCATTTGAGGATTACAGCATGTTAAGAAAGAATCAAAATAAATCTGATGATTGATAGATTTTATTTTGCTTTTAGATGTCAGGCTAAATTTTGCTGAACAAGTAATTCTCCATAGTATCTTCTGCAATTGTTATTATAATTGGAGCTGGGCTGATAATGGTTTTAGTTCACTGGTGATTCTGGTCATGGTGTCAAAAATTAGATTTGGGAAATATTCACTCAACGTGGTCTTCAAATTTGTCCCGTTTTCCCCATTAAACACAAACAACATTCAATGATCAGATAATTTTTTTAAGGATATGTTGTGTCTTCGTGCCATGTGGGAGTAATCTAGGAAAGGCTGTAGATATTAAAAAAAAAAGACTACACAGTTGCTGTAGGACTGCTATTTCTTAGCGTTTACATAAATAAAATTAGCACTCCTAGCAAAACTTAATTTTTCCAGTTTCCTGCTCTTGTGCGGTATACTAGAAAAGAGTGAATAGCTTCCTAAACATAGCATAACACTCAGAACCATTTGAGGTTCTGAAGACTAAATATAAGTCATAGCATCTGCTCATCAATGCAGCAGTAAAACAAACAAATAAAAACAAAAACAAAGCAGAATACATTTTGGGTTTTCATGTAGGTCCACTCCCCCACCAATTCTTTTCAGAGGACTGCCTGACCTATCTGTCTCATTTTCTCCTTTTGTAAGTGTGTGTGTGAGAGACTCATCATCTTTAATTCTTAAGGAAAAAAAAAGGCCATTTTTTTTAATGACCAAAGGTTTTAGGTCATGAAAATATATGAACTTGATTTTTTTTTTCTTTTTTTGACTCCTGGATAGATTTTTCCTCATTGCCTTAGTACATATAAATACCGAGCTCTAGAACAAATGAAAAATAACCTGTCATCCATTTTGGGGTTCCCGGGGAAGCCAAAGTAGGTTTTTTCCTGCTAAATTTGAATAGATCAGAGAGTCATCTAGTGGCCAGTCAGGGGAATCATAAAATAAAAAAAAAATCCACTCAGAAGTTCTTGCGCTCTTGGTTGTGTCTCAGACACTGAGAACTGGTGGGAATCAGGCGTCAGTGGATGAAATTGCCATGGTGATGGCATAAGGGAGATAAAATTCATCCTTTTTGCTGGAAAACAAATAACATATTTGTGGCCATCTTACTGTTAATGTCAACTGAAAATTTGAACATGGTTATTCCAGAAACATGACCATTCCAGAGAGTTAAGAGTTAGAACCTAGTTTTATCATAGACAATGGCCATAATTTGGTGGTAAGAACAGTTTTATTTAAATTTTATGTAGCTACTATTCAGGGCTGGGAAATAAAAGTTCTCTATAGGTCCAGAAAATGAATAAAAAAAACTAACCAGTTTCCTAGGTAATTAGTTTTCATGCTTTGTCACAGTTTATCTTCTAAACTGGACTTCTTTTACCTTTGATACCTAAGCTAATCAATGAGTTGGTGAGTCCTTATACTGAGTTTATTTGTAATTTTATATCTTAATAGTCAAATTTGATATTAATGACATTTCAATTTTGAAAGTATTTTCCTTAGTGAATCAAACCATGTGTACATCTAACCCACTAAGTAGTCAGCCACCATCAGAGTATATGGAGGATACAGAGAGAATTCCTTCTGTTAGTTTTAAAAAGGCCTAATATCCTTCCCAGAATATTTATTACAATTAATTATAATTCTCAAAAGTCTAAAGAGCTTATAAATGTTCACCCCTTTGTTTCCAATTAAGTTAATCTCAACGACTTCCACATTCTAACTTGCTACTTATTTCCATGTAAAATCAATTTATTATTGTTTTAAGATACAGTAAGAAGTTTCCAATCATTTACTTTGTCTATATCAAAAATCATTTTCTTATCACTATGCTAAGAAAGGAAGGCATTGTGTGTTTATTCCTCTTCTCTCTATACAAATTTCTGTAAGTCTTTTCCTGAGCAATTCACTTTAGCAATGCTTTTCTTGAGACTTGTGCATACCTGAGACTAATCTCCAAATACAGGTGGTCTGTCCCAAGGCATGTTCCAGCCCATGTCTTCTTCTTGACGTTCATTACTGAGTATCTTGCTGAACCCTAAAGGTTTACTTTGAAAAAAATATTCCATACTAAGCTGCATCATCATTATGTATAAAGATGACAAAGTTCCTTGTTTTGAACACTATGATTTTTTATGCATTTTAACATCTTGATTTATGCATTATTCCATCCATAGCCATCTTTGAGATCCTTCCCTGGTTTTATTTTTCTCCTACAGAATATAAAGAACACTGGCAGGTCTTTCACATTATCTGACACAAATTTAGGGCCAGTAGTAAAAGGACAGATGAACTGCTTTGGAGAGGTAACTTACACAGTAGCTCTAAGCAAATTGTTTCTCTGTCCTTAGAGCCCAACTGTCAGATCATGTTATAAAACATCAAACTCAAGAACTTGGCAAAATACTGCTGAAATTTCAAATTAGCTCCAAGAAGTTTTTTTTTTTTTTTGTCTCCCATATCATTTTAAAGTGTTTTAAAGTCTCATTTTCAGAGGAAAGCAATAAATGAATTGCAGCTTTTCAATTATTAAAGGTTTAAAGATGCTGTTAGGCCTCAATCCAAAATGGCAGCAATAATTCAGTATTACTGAGAATTTACGGTGTTTGCAGCTCATAAATAAGATCATAGCAAATTACCCACATTAATTTGAAAAGTTTTCTGCAATCATCTGCACAGGACTCAGCCAGTTTCACTGCAAAAGCATCTGAAGGTCCAGTTTTTCTTTTGCAAAATACAGTATAAAGTCTTTTAATATAGCTGTTGTCATTTCTTCCTGATTCCTTACCCATTCCTCTTCCTACCAAAAGTCAGACCAAAAGTTTGTGTCACTGTTGCCTTTGATCCATTTTAAGCTTCAGCTGGTCACACAAGCTGAGGAGGTTTTATTTTATTTTAGCAAAGTGCTAACCTAGAGCCTAAGATACAAAAGTGGGTTGTGCACTTTGGTGCTTCAAGGTAACAGCTTGGCTACAAGAAAAATGTAGTGTATATTTTACCTTACCATTAGGAAAGTGTGCTAAAGAAGATGGAATAAAGATGCTTCTCTAGCAGTGGCAAATGATGCTGACATGTAGAGAATTACTTAAGTATCATGAAAACAAGCCTGGCCAAAAGCAATGTGATAACATGGAGGTAGCGTTTCATTCTTTCCCACTTTTCCCACGATCGTATCTATGTCCCTCCACTGAAAAGACTTCCTTCCAGATACTTCAGCAATCTTGCCACCAGCAATGGCCACACTATAACTGCAAGTAAATGCTGCTTTGCCAGACAGTGGGAATGATGTGGTGTCAAATAAAAGGCAGATAAGGTCCTGTGCTTGTTGTTCATGCCTAGAGAGTGACACGTGGGTAAGGTCCATTATGCCTAGCTTAGAAATCATACCTATTTTGTCATTGCACCAGTGGCTCGGCAGACAGGTTGTCCAGAGCTGATTTCTGGTGCTATTAGTCTGCAAGAGCTTGGGGACAAATCTTGCAAATATTTCAGAAATGGCATTCTACATTGTGAAATCCCAGTGTATCCCAAATCAAAAGCCCTAAGTAAATAACACATTATGGTCTTTGTGGACCACACTGACAAAACCTGTCGTTTAATTTAACCTTCCAATCATCCTCCCGTCTCTGCCTCTAAATTCAATTTGTGAGTTCAGCAGGGAATATCATTACTGAACAATGTGCGTTTCTCAGAAAAAGCCAACATGGGGAGCTTGGAGAATAAGCAGCCCTTTCCTTTTTCTCTTAAGAAAACACCCTTGTAAATTTACTTGAGCTCTGACAAGAAAAAGAAGAGTAAAGCAGGGTGAGTCATAAGGAGCACTTATTCCCTAAGCATGACCAGAGGTAGTTACTCTACTCTGTCATCAGTAAGGGTCCAAAATATTGTTGGTACTGGCAAGGACCTAACTGTTTGAAAAAAAAAAAAAAAAGCACTGCAGTGAGGATAATCTTGTTTTGCTGTAGACATAGAAACATTAACATTTCAGAAGCAGCATCGCTGTGTGATTTCAGTCTAAAAATGATTTCAAAGAGACTGCTGGTGTCAAACAGCTGGTAGGGGAAGACAAGTGGCTTACAAGTGTTTCTAGAGTCGGTTCTGAGTAATTCTTTCTCTTGAATTCTTTGCAAAATATATTCTTTGTGTCCATTTATAGCATCTAACATGTCATTATCCCTAAACTACCAAAGGCAATTGAATCAGGCAGTCTTAAGCATACACACACAAATAAGTAAATAAATAAATAAATAAATAAATGCCTATTTTTCCAAGGAGCAAACTGACAGGAGAAGAATGACATGAAAATAAATGAGGGGCTATCTTTTCTAAAGATTTGATGCGATCAGCAATATCCAAAATTATAGAGTGAGTTTCTCAAAAAGTAGTAATGACTAGAGATCTAAAAGAGTTCAGCATTTGATATACAAAACTGACAACTTACTTTCAGGCTTTAACAGGAGTGATGCTTTCACCGGTAGTGAATAAACACTTTGCCAACAAGACATCAAGACAACATGTTAGCTCCTTCACACAGCATGAGCTGAACACCCCTAAAAAGGGATGTTCCTATCTGCAGTCTTTCAGTCTGATGTAGGTAAAATATTTCGCTTTCAGCAGCCTCTTCCTAAGCTTAAATCCAAAGTTTGCTATTTCTGAGCCATTTCTTATCAAGGCACCGACTGGAGCTCTGGTGTAAAGAGCAGCAATTCAAAGCCCTGTGTGATACACTTTTCCCCTTATCACAGAGATTTGTTCCCCAGAACCACCTTGAGGAAATAGCTTTTGTTTTCACTGAAGTTACAGAGTAACCCAGTCTAGCAAGCTGAGGAAAATCAACATGGGTTCACTTCATATTCTGTTCATCCACCTGTGTCCACTGCACTACCTCTTTTAGGTCTTGCTTTTCCAGGCAGGTGTCCACTTTGATCTGCCGGCAAAACACTTAGGCTACTCAGCTCATAAGGGAAGAATTCCCAGAGTTTTCTAAGTTATGAAATAAGAGCTAGGGAGAAACATTTTTTTTTTCTAGACTGCTAGTAATTTGTCTTCTGAAGATGTTAAATACCTTCTGTGCAACTATGGACTAGATTGAAAAATCTAGGTCTTCTGCAAATCCGAATCAGTTAGATAGCAGTGACAGCAAAATCTTTTTTTTTATTATTTTATTTTTTCTTTAATTTGTTTCTCAGGGTGTTGGGAGAACTCAGACTGAACGCCTACAGCAGCTAGCTACTTGACTCATGGAAACTGAGCCCTTGGCAACTGCACAGAGCATGAAGAGAGCTCCTGAGAGCAACGACTTTCAGAGATCCAAGTCTTCACCTTCATTACCAAGAGGGCTTCTGCTTCTCAAAAAACAACAGTTTAATAGTTTAACTCCTTTTAAAAACTTCAGGATTTTTAAATATCCCATTTGACAACCTCAGATAGGGAATGACATCTTAGTTTTTCCTTTTTCCTTACAAATTTGAACAACGTTGGTGGGATTTAAGGGGCAAACAATTACATGGAGAGTTATATGGCTGGCTGCTGATTCATGTTAGTGTCTAACTTAAGAGTCTGTGGGTTTGTTTTTATTTTTTAAAAAAATGTGTTTATCTTTAAAAGTGTTTTTACTTTCGGTAATTTTATTGATGTCCTATTTCTTCCTCTACTTATTTATAAAGATTTAGTATCACCACTGCATGTTTCTAAAAAAGGCCCCTTCTGCAAACAGTTGATCTTAGATGTAAACTGCCCTGTGGTTTATATTTTCACCGGAAGAAGGGATGGAAATCAAGACCTTGGAGAATCAATGTTTCTAACTGTGCATGGTTAGTATTTATAGAATAACTTTCCAAAGGAATTCCAGTTATGATTCTTTTTGAGTCTGCCACTAGATTTTTCATCTGCCACTAGAAGTGTTTAAATAACTTTCCCCAAGAATTCAGCCTTGTAGTCACTCAGATAAGACACCACTTAAGTCAGCCTTTAGCCTCAGAAGGGATTATGATCATGTTCTTGCAATTCTCAGAAAGTCTGCAGCACTATAAGCAGTTAAAATGATTTTATAAATCTTTTCATGAATACACATATACCTGGGGTTGTTATTTGTTGTTGTTGTATTGTGTGCAGACACACATTTTTAATTAGTTTTGAAAGGTTCCTGCACCAAAGATAGTTCATCGATGTAAACTGGTGTGTTAAAAATCATAAAAAAATAGGCATAGTCTTTCCAAAGTAGAGGACAGCTCTGAGCCTTCAGTATCTGCATTTGCTGTGAGACTCCTATTCACTTCAGTTGAATCAGGTACCACACAGTTTTTTAGTAGACAAAGCAAATAACTTCTCATAACAAGGCATACAGGCATAGACTCTGTGACTGTATAATGCAATCATGCACATTTCTTTTTAAAACCAAGTGATTCTGTTGATGAGAAATAAAAATACTCTAGCAGTGAAACTCCAAACTGAAAAATTACACAATTCACTATTCACTTTGTTCTGAGTCCAATGTTTGTCTGTTTTTAATACTTCCTTTTTTGTTTCTTTTTTTTATAGACACACAATGCCCAAGCCCAATTGGTAAATTAGTGTCCTTTTTCTCATTGAAAAATAACCAAACATAGCTGTCTCTGGTGCCTACTACATTTTCCAGCCAGGGAGATTAAAGTTATTTGTAAATATTCTCTACTGTCTTCCTAAATGTCTACTCAGGTGTATTTTCTGTTAATCTGAAGCCCATGGGAGGTAATGGTGTGCACACGCACAGCTGAAATCAAATCAATTTTGCTACTGACTTCAATGCAAGTACAACTTAGAGTGGAACAAATGTCCTTACCATTACTCATCACCTAGTCAGAAGATTAATTCATGTATCTAAGCTTAGTTGTCTATTACTATTACAGATGTTGAGGGATATCTAAGGCCGTGGCCTAGTGTTGGTAGGTAAAATACAAGAGCTATATAAAGCACCTGCTCTCTTCTGCAGTGATGCCTGGAAGCCAAGCAGAAATGGCATCTCAAATAACACCAAATACCTGAATTTAGGCACCTAGTTCTCATTGCAGATGAGAAGGATGGAATGGCATTTCCAGCAGTGAGGGAGCTTACTTGATTAAGGAACTAACTTAAGTCCCTTACACTTCATTGACTGATTTCAACAAGATACTTAATTTTACATAGCTCCAGATAAATGACTCTTATAATTGGAAGAGTAAGCCTTACTGGAAGATAGTAAAAGTCATTTAAGTCATTTAAGGGTGCCTGCCATTTTTACCTAAAAAGCTTATTTGCCATTTACAAGGAGTTATACTCCCTGCCATCCCAAGAGAATGAGTAAGCTATTTAAGTATAAATATGTGAAAACAAATTTTTATTTGAAATTTTGTAGAATAAATGAGAGCTGAGCAATTAGAGCAACTGCAGCATGCTAGTGAGTTATCCACAAAAGATGTGATAGTTGCAGCTCCTGGCTACGGAAGGCTGTTGTTTTTAGCTCAAGCTGATGAAGTTAATATTTTTAGCACTTGAAGTTCCTGGCTCAGTCTCTGTTGTATTAACCAAGAGTTCAGCAGTCAAAAAAAAAGCTTGCAGAAACAAAGCACATAGATAAAGTAAATTTGAGTTCTATAATTATATATCAAGGTTAAAATTCCTACACTAATGTGCTTTGTAATTTTCTGCCCAAAGGGATAGTGTTAGGTTTTGTGCACTCTATTTCATGAAAATAAAGGCACAGGCTACTGCAGTGAAATAGAAATAAAGTATCTTTTTCATTTAGACACCACTCTGAATAAAATCCTCTGGACCTGAGTCATCACACTCTTCATCCACTAGGTAAGCAGTGTTCTGATTCTTGGAGACGAAAAATGTATATATATATATGTATGTATGTATGAATATATATCCCAACAATGGTGGAACCAGCTACCTCTCTGGCCTTAACGAGCAAATTATGGAGAGAAGTCTGCAGCAGGTGATGGCTTCTCCCTCCACTGATCATCTTTTTCTACCTACCTGAAACTTTTAGTAGTATTCATTGCCTCCATTACTCTACTGTTCATCAGTACCATGAGGCCCTTCTGTGCTGACACAAAATAAGAAGCGTCCTGAAGAGTTTACAGTCTCAGTTTATATAGGAAGCAGCAAATGGATGTGTGTCTGTGTGTCTGTGTGTCTGGATGAGTGAGAACTGTGGACAGTTCTCACCATAGAGATCCTGGAGTGGAAGAGTGCAAGTGATTACACAAAGGACTTATGTGAAAAGCCAAAAGGGCAGCTACAGCTTGGGAATGTAACAACAGCAATGGGCTGTATTTTCAAATAAGATAAGGAATGAGAATGAATGTACTCAATGAACTACTTCTGGAAAGAAGTACAGTTTTTTTTTGTTTGCTTGTTTGTTTTAAGTTCAGCTGTAGTATCTTGTTCTTTGCTAATAATTTCAGTTCATTGCTTTATGCGCAGCTTTCAATTACTATAAATGATACCTCACCCTCTTGTTATTAATTTGTTTCACAGGTGCCACCCTAACTATGTGTATTGTAGGTGGCTGGAAAAAATGCCATGATTTGATTTTGTACGGTAACAAGATTAACTTAGGGTTAAAATTATTTATTTGAGGATAACTGTATTTCTCTGCTTATGGTCATTCACTGCCAATTCTGGAAGCAAACACTTATTCTATTTTCATTTTTAAGAGATGACATGATAGAAATAATAAGACAATAAATCACAATTATATTGTCTGAATAAACATCTAAAGTGTTGATTACAGCACACTGATTGACTGCCTCATCCTTGTTTGCAGAGATGTGTTCACCATGCACACTTGAAATTGTGTTTCCACTTTTAATTTCTTATATAAACTTAAGATAGGATTATTTATTTGAGGTATTTTTTGGAATGAGTCATTGTTGGGGGAGGAGAAAATAGAAGTTCTAATTTTTGGTGTTGCAACTAGATACTGCTAAAATGTCCTAACCTAAATAAGAAGAAACTCAGCACTGTAAAGATTGATTTGGAATCCATTTTGTTCAGTAACTGGACCTTGAAAGCTGCTGCGATTTTACCTGTCCAGAAGATTCAATGGACCACTTCAGCAATTTAGCTAAATATGCCATTGTCAAAGAAAAAAAGAAAATAACTGCTATTGACTTTTTCTGAGTAGCAGTCAGAAGAAAATGTGTGAAATAGTATATATCATACTTGTACACATTTAGAAAAGTATGTACACATGCAATCATGTACACTTAGTTCTAATTATGTTATAATTCACACATGCAATGGGTTTAAGTTTGGAAGACATTCTTGTCATTTTTGACTTCTAATTGCTCATTTAGTACAAATTGGTTCTCTTTTAGCTATTTTGTTTCAAATTACTTTTCCTCACCTTATTAAACAAAACTGTAAACAAATTCCAGAGTGTGAAAAATTTGACTTGACACCACCAATATTTCATATCATAGATCGAGACTATGCTCACTGAAGCCTCTAAACAAATTGCAGAGCATCACTGAAATAAGGTTGCAAACTATGTGCTTCCTGCTTTTACTGGATGAGTCAAAGTTCAAGAACAACTGCATTTTATACAGTTTTGTTAAGAAACAAAAAGAAAAACAGAAACTGTATCCTTGATTAAATTAGTATTAATTAAATAAGTAGTACAGCACCAGATGAATTCAACATTTAGTGTTAATAACATTCTGATAATAGTCTTTATGCACTGACCAATGGCTTTGATGGCCCTTGAAGAAACACCAAGCTACTTAATACCTACCACTTACTTCACAGAGGACAGTTATGCAGTCCAGCTTAATGCACTGAAATTAAATGCATGAATTAGGAGCTGCTATTAAATATACATAATTTTGGCAAATTTTAAAAAGTTAGAGGAATGAAAGTTTTGAGATGCTGCTTGCAAATTGCTTAGAATTTAACAACAGAAGTTCTTTTCCCAAAATATGTACCTAATATAAAGCTCAAAAGACAGTTTGTAGCACAAATAGAGTATCAAGCATACTAGAAACGTTCACAAGGACATTCAGCAAAATGAAATATATGAACATATTTAGATCAGTATTCATTACAAAATAGCTAAGGGAATTTGATAAACCAGAGTTTGTTTATACAAGAGCAGAGCTAAGTAACTGTCTGCAAGTGAAATCTCAGTAGTAGACAGAGTTCGATTCAGAATCAATTAATGAAGAGAAACACATTTCTAGGACCAAACAGAATCACTCACAAGTTCCAAGGGAACTTAATTATGATGAAATACTTTATGTATGAAAAGTATCAACAATGATAGGAAACCATTATTTGCTGGTAACTGGATTTGGTAATAGAATAAAAAATGGCCTTTTAAAACGGTTTTAAAGATTATATGGGGATATATAGATGAACAAGCAGAGAGATGTATGGATAAATATGGTATAAAGGAAAAGAATATAACTTGATATCTTCCTTAGAGAGGAAGGATAGAGCTACTGATTTCTCTGAAGTGAAATAGTACGTGAATATGTGTGATCCAAACAAACTTGTGCAGACACAGCTTTTATAAGCTTTTGAAAGTACTCCTATCAGAAGGCTCCTAGAAACCAGTTTCATTTATGAATTAGCAACGAGTTAAAATAAAAAATGAAGTTTAAATCTAAAAAAAGACAAATCACAAAGGAACACAGTTATTGGAATTCTGACATGGGTTTGTTGTATCAACACAAATAATTTGGAAAAGACCATGAAAAGTGGGATGGTAAAGTTTGCTGATGATACACAGTTATTCAGGAAACTCAAAGCTAAAGCTGATTGCAGAGTTGCAGAAGTGAATGGGTAATAAAATAGGGGAAGAAATTCAGTGTTGACAAATGCAAAGTAATAAGCTAGGAAAACTAAGTCTGTATATAAAATGATGGCTTCTAAATGAGCTATTATCACTCAGAGGAGATTTCTGAAGTCATTGTAGACATTTCCATAGAAATGCCTGCTTAACAGAAGTGAACAAGGAAATGGAACGTTAAGAAATTATTAGGAAAGAAATTGAGAGCAAAACTGAAAACATCATATTTCCCATGTGTGCAGCTACATCTTGAACTCTGGCTGAAGCAATCCATAAAGTATAGCCCAGAATGGAAAAACTACAGATAAATGAAATACATAGACCTATTTCAGAGTCTATTAAATACAGTTCTCCAGATTCAGATTCCTGTTCAGGAGTAACCTAAAAAACTGTTAGACTGAGGGAGGGTCAAACTGTCTTCAGAACTTCTTATATTTTTTCTTTAATTATTTTCTGTGGGGCACTAGCAAAGACAGGATACTGAAACAGAAGAAATGTCTGATCTCATGATGTTCTTCCTGTAGAGTTAAGGGGAAAAAAAGTGAGAGGTCGACCCAGGGTGATCCAAAACACATTAAATATAGGCTTTTTCAAAGAGTCATGCCCAAGACTTCATCTTCCTCCTGCAACTGTGCAGTCTGGGAGGCCTGCTCGCCTACCTGAAGCAGCTAACTCTAGTTGCCCAAAGTTGGGTAAGATCTCCTTTTACCCTTCCTTTTAGCCCAGTTGAACTTGTAAATTGAAAACAAAACAAACAAAAAAAAAGATTTTTCTTTTCTTTCCTAGTTCAAAAAATGGACAAAATATAAGCTCTTACATTTTCCAGATTTCCTCATACAGTGAAGGGACCAATTCCTGAGTAGATCAAGAGCTGCTTTACACTAGCAAGCTCAAAAGAAGCATCGTGACAGTAGATGAATTGCCAACGAGCATCAGCTCACTATAACCAAAAGCAAAAAGTCACCATGAGAGTATTGCTTCAGCTTTCCTATATTTTAATAAATAGCTCTAATGGGAATTGGATTGGGTCCCAGATTAGGAATACTATTTCAGTGGAAGTCATTAGTCCAATGGAGTGATGAAAGCTAAATCTTTGCAGGAGATATTTGAAGTCAAAAGAAAAAAAATCTTTGCAGCACGGAAATGAGGTAATCCTCAGATTGCTATTATTAGTGTTAGCAGTTTGCCTGTGCTCAGCAAAAAACATTCAGTAAGTACAAATCACCAAAAGTGTTTTGAGTAAGATAATTTCTACTCAGGTTTGACCAAAAAAAAAAAAAAGCACAAAAAACCCCCAACAACCTTTAACCTCTTCCAGAGAAAAGTTTGGATTAAAAGGGTGAGATTTTTTTCCTTAACAGATTTGATCAGTGTGCCATTCACATTTTTATTGGATGCTGCAGGAGATTCCTGAGTTCATGTATTACTTCATTTACCCCCTCAGGAAGTCTCTGAGATGCCAGTAAACTCTGGGCACATACCAAGCAAATGCAGGCAAACAGCTACAGAGTAGAAACTTGCTTTCAGAGACCAGCCTGACCTAAAATCCTCATCTGCTAAGAAAGAAAAAAAAAAATCTAGGTCTTCTAGACTGGCCAGAAACAATTAAAGTAAACATAAAAGTCCATTGCATGTTACGAAGTGGCTCAATAACCAGGAGTGCCTGTTATTGGCACTGTACAACGCAGCCTACTGAGGTAAATAAAACACACTCATTTGGGAAAGTACTGTGAGTATCTAAAGGTTAGAGAAAATATTCCAGGGGTTAACTGCCAGACTATTTGAAAATAAGGTATTTTATCACACATACCATTGTGGCTATAAGTGTTTGAGTAGTTGACACAATACAAAATGATTTCTGACAGATATTCCTGGAATGAAACACAAAAATGTCATTGTGACATTTACTATGGCACAAGGTCATGTTGCATTAATTGCGTCTCTCAAGCTGACACACTGTACCATGATGAGCATAGTGTGAAGCCAGGGTCATCACTGCAATGCCACAAATCTAATCATACCTAAAGAAAAAAAAAATGACATGACAGTCCAGAAAGGTTTTGCAAAAGTTCCAATCAAACAAATATTTTCCTTGAATAACTTTATTTGGTTTCAATTAAAAGAGGAGCTATGTGAAATTGTGCTGCAAAGGCCAAAAGCATACAAACTGCACAGTGACGTGTCTCATCTTTTTGTCCTCTAGAGAGCAAAACTGAATTCTAGTGGACAGAACTTTCTTTTCTCTAAGGCAACACAGTTGTTCTGGGAGTCGATCTTAGCAGTATCAAAGCTGGCAATTAAACAGCTTGTGTCAAAACAGCCAGGACCCATGATCCCCCATGCCCTTCCCAGAGCACTGGAAAAACATGGCTGGAGATGAAATTAGAAACTTGGGAGTTGCAGATGATCCCTGCAGCTCTCCCCACTGCCAGTATCTTTTATCACCCTTTCCTTTTAACTAAAGGCAGTTTCATCCTTGAGGAGGTTGCAAAATTCAGTTTTGCTCCCGCAGCTGGAGAGCTTGAGACGGCTTTGCTGAGAGGCCCTGAAGAACTGGCACCTTTCTTGGGAAGTGGAGCACTACTAGCCTGGCCTGTCACGCTGTCAGCCACTGTGCCCTGCTATAATGTCACTGGTTTCCATGATGAGTGAGCTGTATCTCCTGACAGCACCATACACGGAGCTCCACCGCTTCACATGTCCTTAAGAGCAGCTGGATGGCCAAAGAGAACTTTTAAAAGCAAACCACTGTGTGCACCATCCCTGGCTTCACAGCTCTTCTGAGCTGGTATGAGTCGAAGAAAGGTATGGTCATGATTCATGTCAGACAGCTTCTGTCATTTAAAAGTTACTTCACACTTTTAGGCGTTTGGTTTCCGACATAGTGTTGCTATTGACCACCATAGGTATATGGAAAAACCTATCTGAGGGTATCTATCAAGCTTTTTCTGATCATTTATAAGTGACCTGAGGTTTGCCAGTATAAGTGACTCTAGGTTTTGCTGGACACCATGTGGATGCTGCTATATTTCTGTGCTGGTTTCCTCAGCCTGAATGACCGGGCTTGAAATCAATACAGAATTTTACCTCAGGTGGAACCTGTTCTCAGACTTCATCCTCCTTCAAACCCGTTTGCTTACAGGTAGCAGAATTGCTGGATGGCAATTTACACTAAGCTTCTTGACAGGAAGCCTCAAAGCATTTTCATCATAGTTCAGATCACCACCTTGCATTGCAAGGACATCTGTGATCCAGCTCTCTCAGGAAATACCCATTTCTTACACCCAAAGATGGCCAAGGATTCTGGAACTGCTGAGACTTCAGTACTGTAGGTTTACTTCAGAAACAGTCCATTAGCTATTTGGAGGAGAAATGAATAAAACAGTCATCTTGAGCACTTATATATATAAATTATTCCTCAGGCTCAGCTGGCCTCTTCACGAAAATTAAGTGCTAGAGAAAAAAAGAATATTTCAGAAATAATCACAGTAAATTAATTTGTGCTAATTTGAAAAAAAAAA
>VWPW01009937.1:0-11988 GCA_013389825.1 Crypturellus undulatus
TCGGGGCCGCCCGCGTCCTGCGGGGCGCGGGGAGGATGCAGCGGCGCGCGGGGACCCCCCTGCCCACAACCCAACCCCGCGCGCCGCCGGGTGACACTTACGCCGGCCGTGCTCTTCTCGCCGCCGCCCGACGAGACGCTCCACCGCTTCTCCCGCTGCGGAGACACGGTGCCCCGCTCAGCCCCTGGAGCATCCCTGGGGACGCGGGGCACCGCGGGGTGCAGCGGGGAGCCCTCACCTTGGAGGAGCCGGTGGCCGGCGCCCGGTACCGGTCGAGCGTGTGAAACTTCTGGTTGAGCTCGTGGTAGAGCTCGGAGTGGCGCTTCCGCGTGTGCATCACCTTCTGCGGGGCGAGAGGGGACCCGCCGCGGTGACACCGGCACCGTCCCCCACCCCGGCATCCCCATCCCGCTCGTTCGATGCCATCCCCGGGGAGGTCCCCTCGCTCAAGGCCCTTGGGGAGCCGGTGGGTCCCCATCCCACCGTGGCGCATCCGGGGATCCCCTGCACGAGGCTCACCTCGAAATCCAGGTCGGAGTATCGCAACCGCTTCCTCTGGTGGGGCACGTGCGGGGACGGAGCGGGGACGGAGGAGGAGGAGGAGAGGGACAACAGAACAGAGGGGTCCTTACACACCGGGCGGGTGCTGGGGGACCCGGGAACGGGCAGGGGGACATGCCAGCCCCTCTGCCCACGGAGCAGCGCGAGCCCCAAGAGAAGGGACAACCCCAAGCGATGGGACAACTCGTGCAAACTTGCCTGTGCACGCTTGTGCCTGTTCGTGCGCGCCAATGCATGCTTGTGCATGCTTGTGCACGCTAATGCATGCTTGTGTACACTTGTGCACGCTCCTGCAAGTTTGTGCACACTCGTACATGCTTGTGCACACTTGTACATGCTTGTGCATGCTCGTGGATACTTGTGTACGCTCCTGCAAATTTTGTGCATGCTTGTACATGCGTGTGTGCACTTTTACATGCTAACGCATGTTTGTGTACACTTGTGCATGTTACTGCAAGTCTGTGCACACTCATACATGCTTGCACACGCTTGTGCATGCTCGTGGATACTTGTGCACGCTCCTGTAAGTTTGTGCACGCTTGTGCACGCTTGTGCATGCTTGTGGATACTTGTGCATGCTCCTGCAAGTCTGTGCACCCTCATACATGCTTGCGCAACCTTGTGCATGCTCATGGATATTTGTGCATGCTCCTGCAAGTTTGCGCACGCTTGTGCATGCTTGTGCATGCTTGTGCACGCTTATGCATGCTTGTGGATACTTGTGCATGTTCCTGCAAGTTTGCGCATGCTTGTGTACTCTTCTGCATGCTCGTGGATACTTGTGCACGCTCCTGTAAGTTTGTGCACGCTTGTGCACGCTTGTGCATGCTTGTGGATACTTGTGCATGCTCCTGCAAGTTTGCGCACGCTTGTGCATGCTCTCTGCACCCTCGGACCTCCCCTCGCAGGGGTTTCCTCCCCTCCCACGCACGTGCCCTGGGACCTGCGCCCGCGTCTCCGCGGTGCCCGCGCTCACCTCCAGGGACCCCACTTTCATGGCCGAGCCGGGCACGGTGCGGGGCATGGTGCGGCTGCGCTCCGAGAGCTCCGAGGCCAGGATCTGCCGCACGCTGGGATGCTGCTTGAACTGGAGGCCGTAGGGCCGCTTGAGCGTCCCGTAGGGCTGGCTCAGGCTCGCGGCGACGTGCTCCACCGCCACGAAGCCCGGGTAGGCGTCCCCGTCGGCGCCGGGCCGCCCCGCGCCGCCCGGCGCATCCTCGGCGCCGCCGCTCAGCTTGCTCTCGTCGCGCTGGAAGGGCTTGAGGCTGCCCGAGCGCCGCGGCAGCACCATGTAGTCGCTCTCGAGCGGCGGCTCCGGCGCCCGCAGCCAGCCGTACTCCGCCGGGCGCAGGGTGCCCTCCGGGCACAGGTACACGGGGCCCTGCGTCTCCAAGGCGGCGCTCTTGGCCGGCGCCTCGCTGAGCTCGCCCAAGCCGGCCACCACGTTGGGCGTCATCGCGGGCACCTGCACCAGGATGCTGGAGGGCGGCGGGATGTTGCCGGGAAGGCTGGAGAAGCCGAGGCCGCCCTCGGAGCTGCTGCTCAGCTTGGGCTCTTCGTCGCCGTCCAGGGAGATGCGGGACAAGGTGCCCGTGATGGTGGCGGGGTTGCAGGTGCTCACCTCCTTGAAGAGCACTGCGGGCGGCAGCACATCAGGGACACGGGGACGCGGCGCCCGCCGGTGCCCTCGCGGCGAGCGCCCTACCTGTCTGGCACGCCAGGTCCACGTCCTTTTCAAAATCTGTCTATAAAAACACAGAAAGAGGGGGGAAAAAGGGAGGGAAAGAGAGCGGGGAGAGAGGGGCATGAATGCACCTGGGTGGCAGCGGGGCCGGGGCGCGGGCGCCGCCGCCGCCGCGCTCACCAGGATCTGCACCTGCCCGTTCTTGCAGGAGTCGGGCGAGTTTTCGTTCTCGTCGCTCCTGCACCCGCCAACCTGGCACTTCACCACGTCCTGGACCTGGGGGGACAGGGGCGGTGAGGGGCAACGCGGGCACCGGCGGCGGCGGCGCTCCGGGGCTCGGCGCTGCCGCTCGCACCTCGCGGCGCAGGAAGCCGTGCACGGTGATGATGACGAAGCCCTGGACGGAGTTGAAGACGGCGAAGAGGACCTGGAAGAGGATGGAGCGCCGGTCGGTCATGGCGAGCACGGCCGACATCCAGGTCAGCGCCAGCAGGGGCAGGACCACGCAGGAGCTCCACAGCGATGCCCTGCGGCAGGGAGGGAGAGAGGCGCCGGGTGAGCCGGGCGCCGCCGGGATGGCCTCGGAGAGCCCGGCTCGCTCCGGAGCGGCGCGCTCGGCCGCGGTGAGGCTGCGGAAGGGGCAGGCGGTGCGCGGAGAGCAGGAGCGCGCAGGTGCTCACGGCATGGCGTAACCGCGCTCCTGCATCCCTACAAGCGCGCAGGCTCGGGAGCAACCACAAGCAGGAGGTGCAGCAGCGCTCCGAGCACCCCAGGGACGCGTCCCCGTGCTGTCACACACCGGGAAGGGGGGTCCCGGGGATGCCCCATCCCGGAGCTGCGCGTTGCGCGGTGCAAGCGCCGCATTGGAGAGGAGCGGAGCCACCCGCGCGCCCGGCAATGAGGTGACATGCGGGAAGCCGAGCGGGAAGCCGTGCAGACGTGATGGCCGCGCGCAGCCTTCTCCCCGCCGGCGCCCGCACCGGCTGCCCCCATCCCGTCCCCGTGCCGGTGTCCCCGTGCCGGTGCCCGCGGGCGAAGGCTGCGGCGGGCACTAACATGGCGTTGCTGGCGGTGGCGGAGGTCCCGGCGGCGCTGGACACCACGCCGCACTTGGTGCATTTCAGCAGCAGGCTGCCGCACGGCGGGGGCTCCGGCCTGCGGCCCCCCCAGCACCGGCGCGAGCGAGCAAGGGACGGGGCGGGCGCATGGATGGACAGACAGACGCATGGATGGATGGAGCCCGGCACAAAGCAGATGAGGAAAGAAAAAGAGAAAAGAGAGCGCGGGGTTAGCGCGGCGGCCGCGGCGGTTAATGGAGCCGGTGGGGCCAAGCGCGGAGCGGGGACGGGGCGCAGGGCTTCCCCCTTCCCGATGGGAAGCGCCGGGGGCTCCCGTGCGCTGCCCGCCCGGCGCTCACAAGTGACACGAGGTCTGTGCCGGCCTCAGCCCACGCCGGGCAGGGGCAGCGCGGGGCCGGGCACCGCGTCCCCGCGGCGCCGCGTGGCACTTACCCGGCTCGCTGCTTTTTGGACTTATCTGAAATGCCGTCCCGCGCCATGAGCTTGTTGAAGACGATGATGCCCACGAGCATGTTCACCTGGGGCACAGCAGAGCCGGGCTGAGGGCCCCGCGTCCCCCGTCACCGCGTCCGAGGAGGGGGAACGGCACCTACCAGGACGATGACGGCGGCGGGTCCCACGAAGGCGTAGAGCAAGCCGCCCTCCAGCGAGAGCCAGCAGCTGCGAGGGGCAACGCGGAGCGTCGGCGGGGACGTCCCCGGCGCCCTCCCGCTCCCGCCGCGCGCCC
Organism: Crypturellus undulatus; assembly: GCA_013389825.1. Taxonomy (NCBI): domain Eukaryota; kingdom Metazoa; phylum Chordata; class Aves; order Tinamiformes; family Tinamidae; genus Crypturellus; species Crypturellus undulatus. Next base: position 4,052 of record VWPW01009937.1, read on the forward strand.
CGGCCCCACGTACTAGCTGGCCGTGCCGTAGCCTTTGGTGCGCGTGAAGCCCACGGAGACGGCGACCACGAGGGCCGGCAGACCTGCAAGGGAGCGGGATGGAGCTGCGGTGCGGGGACCCCGCGGTTGCGCAGGGGGATTGTCCCCCGTTTGCCGTCCTTACCCCATCCCAAGCAGAGGAAGCGCTTGCGGACCAGGCGCGCGCGGATGCGCCCGATGACGGCCAGGTAGGACTGCCAGGCCTCGGTGAGCACCCAGCAGAAGGACGAGAGGAAGAAGAAGTGCAGGAACGCGGCCGTCATGGTGCATACGCCCTGCGGGGACGCGGCGCGTCAGGGCCACCAAGCCCCGGGGGACACCGGCTCGCAGGGCGCATGTGCCAGGACGCGGCGCCCGCAGAGACCGTCCCCAAGAGCTGCCCGGCACCGCGGCGGTTAAACTCCCCCGCGCGGACCAGGGTTGCGTCCAAGCCACTAATGCAAAGAACTTAATCCCAAGATTGAGTTAATCCAAATGAAATCTGCTCCGGGGAGGCGGCAGGGCCGGCGCGAGCAGGCGCCAGGATAAGGCGCGATGGGAGCAGCCGCGGTGCTCGCGTTGCGCCCGGTTCACCAGCCCTTGGGTTGCGCACAAGCTCGCCAGGCTCCCATGGCCCTGCGCATCCCCCTGCGGAATGCAGATCCCATCCCCAGAGCATCCCTATCCCCACGGATGCAGATCCCGTGCCCACAGCATCCCTGTCCCCACGGATGCAGATCCCGTGCCCACAGCATCCCTGTCCCCATGGATGCAGATCCTGTCCCCGCAGCATCCCTGTCCCCATGGACGCAGATCCCGTCCCTGCAGCATCCCTGTCCCCACGGATGCAGATCCTGTCCCCGCAGCATCCCTGTCCCCATGGACGCAGATCCCGTCCCTGCAGCATCCCTGTCCCCACGGATGCAGATCCTGTCCCCGCAGCATCCCTGTCCCCATGGACGCAGATCCCGTCCCTGCAGCATCCCTGTCCCCACGGATGCAGATCCTGTCCCCGCAGCATCCCTGTCCCCATGGACGCAGATCCCGTCCCTGCAGCATCCCTGTCCCCACGGATGCAGATCCCATCCCCAGAGCATCCCTGTCCCCATGGAATTACATCCCATTCCCAGAGCATCCCTGTCCCCATGGATGCAGATCCTGTCCCCGCAGCATCCCTGTCCCCATGGATCCAGATCCCATCCCTGCAGCATCCCTGTCCCCACAGATGTAGATCCCATCCCTGCAACATCCCTGTCCCCACGGATGCAGATCCCGTCCCCGCAGCATCCCTGTCCCCATGGAGCAACATTCCGTGCCCTGGTCCCCACCGGAGCGGGATGAATCCAGCACCGGAGCCGAGGGACGGGGTCTCCCATCCGCTCTCACCTTACTGAGCATCTGGGACTGGCCCACGAGGATGAGCACGTTGGAGGCCAGGATGGAGACGCAGAAGTTGAGCAGGATGATGGAGCGCTCCGACTTGATGAACCTGCGGGCAGGGAGCAGCGTGGAGCTGGGCGCCGCGTGGGGACATCATGTCCGCAGCATCCCGCCTGCCCCAGCGCCACCAGGGCCTTATTCCACCCAGGAACAGCGCGATTAATCAGGGCACTGCTAAGGTTATGCTGGTGCTGCGCCCCCCTCGCCACCCGCTCCCCGTGTCCATCCCCGGGGTGTCCCCGGGGTGTCCCCGTCACCTCCAGAAGGCCGCGTAGATCACCAGCAGCGTCAGCAGGGCCACGCAGGACACGGCGCAGCCGATCACGAGCGGCACCGACGGGGCCCCCGACGGGTCCATGGCCTGGCGGGGACGGGGGGCAAGAGGCTGAGCGCGCCCTGCGCCCCCAAAGCTGCCCCCCATGGGCTCGGGGTGCCCGGGGGGGCCGCGGCTCGGCACGGTGCATTCCCGGGAACGCTGCCCATCGCGTTCCCAGGAAACGCTGCCCATCGCATTCCCGGGGAACGCTGCCCATCTCCCGGCCGACGGCGACGCGGTTGGAATAGCAACGGGGGCCCCCGGCAGCACCGCCCCGTCCCGTCCATCCCACTGCGCGTCACTGTCCCTCCCCTCCCTGCAAGGGACCCCCTTGTGCACCCGATGGCGCCAGCGGCATCCCGCTCCGCACAGCAAAATCCCCATCCCTTGGCATGGGAATTGCACCCCTCCAGGGCAAGACGCAACCGCCGGCGGCCCCGATGCCGCGTCCGGCACCTACCAGGTCCCTGGGCAGCTGGGCGAGGACGGCGAAGGTGGAGAGCTGGCGGCACTGGCATTTGGTGTGTGCCGGGAGGGTCTCCAGCGTTTGGCAGCTCTCCGCGTCCCAGTTTCCCAAGCCAGCATCCCTGATTAATGGGACAAGCGGGAGAGCAATTGGAAATGATCAAACGCGCACAGCCCCTCGCGCCTTCGCCGGATTAACCCTTCGATGGCACCTGCCCCGGGGGGAGACCGGGAGACAGGATAATCCTGAGCCAGACACAGGGAAAAAGCCACCCCCAGGGATCCCATGTGGATCCCGCCAGGAGCAGGAGAGTGCAGAGGCTCCATGGAACCCCCTGCTCCAAGGTGTGCAGGAACCGGTGGGGCCGGGAGCAGTGGAGGGGATGCAGGGACACAGGGATGCAGGGATGCAGGGATATGAGGATGAAGGGATACGGGGATGGAGGGATTTAGGGAGCCTGGGCAGCAGGGCTCCCGCTTGCTCCCTGTTCCCCAGGGCAAACTTCCATGGGGAAACACGAGGCTACCCCGGGCGCACGAAGCGGCGCCGGCAAAGCCTTCCCGGCTCCAAGCAAACTGCAAAAACAGGGAACTGGGTCTGTGGGACAGCAGCCCCCAGGGCCGCCCCCGGGCTGAGACCTGCCGCGCTCATCACAGCCACCCTCGCCGCATCCGCAGGGCAGCACCGGCCTCCCCAGGGGACCGGGAACGCGGAGCCGGTGACCCCGGAGCGGGGAGCGCGCGCGGCGCTGCCCCCCCGCCGTGCCCTACTTTGCTGCTCGCTTGCTGGAGCTGCTAAATTGCATGTGGCAGGCGGGAGGCATCCGTCTCCGGCACGAAGCAAAGCGAAATCGATACCAAAAAAAAAAAGAATAAACCAGCCCTCGGGGTCCCCTTGCAGCATCGGCCCCGGTGTCCCCCCGTGTCACACTCACGTCCTTGAGTAGTCCCAGGCGACGCACTGCGGATGGGATGTGCCCTATGGAGAGAGGGACGAGGGGCTCAGCGCGCGGCACGGCACGGAGCCTCGGGGACAGCGGCGCGAGCCGGGGACACTCACGTTGACGACGTGCGACAGCTCCACGAGGACGAGGGGCGCCGCGGGCTTGGTGGGCGGCCGCACCGTCACCATGAGCACCTTGGAGGTGACGGCCAGGGGCGTCCTGCGGCACGAGGCGCCGCGGTGAGCGGGCAGCGCCGGGCCCGGCTCGGCACCGCTGGCTCCGGATCGGCGCCGCTGGCCCCGGCGCCGCGCGCTCACCTGGGCGGCGGCAGGATGAGCCCCAGCGTGCGGTAGAGCACGGCGCCGATGACGAAGTGCGACGACTCGTCCATCTCTGCGGGTGGGAAGCGGTGCCGTGAGCTTGGATGCGCGCGGCATTCCCGCGGGAGCTCCGCAGCGCCGGGAATGACGGGCACGGAGAGCCGGCAGCGCGTGCGCTCGTGCACGCTCGCGTGTGCGTGCTCATGTGTGCTCTGATATGAGCACGCAGGCACAGGTATGCGCACACGCAAGCTCAGATGTGTGTGTGCTTGCACATGTGCATGCTCACACATGTGTGCTCACCCTTGTGCATGCTCAAACGTGCAAGCTCACACGTGTGTATGTTCCTCCACGTGCATGCTCACCCTTGTGCACGCGCACATGTGCAAGTTCACACATGTGCATGCTCGTACATGCATGCTCACCCTTGTGCATGCTCACACATGTAAGCTCATACATGCATGCTCACACACGCATGCTCATCCTTGTGCATACTCACACGTGCATGCTCACACATGCAAGCTCACACATGTGCATGTTCCCCCACGTGCATGCTCAGCCATATGCATGCTCACCCTTGTGCATGCTCACGTGTGCAAGCTCAGCCGTGTGTGTGCACGCCCATGTGTATGCACATACACGTGTGATCACTCTTGTACATGTTCAAATGTGCAAGCTCACAGGGGCAGGTTCACACATGTGCATGTTCTCCATGTGCAGGCTGACACTTCCGTGCTCAGTCACATGCTTGCTCACACATGTGCATGTTCACCCTTGTGCATGCTCATATATGTAAGCTCACACATACAGACTCACCCTTGTGCATGCTCGCACATGCAAGCTCACACACATGCATGCTCATACACGCATGCTCACCCTTGTACATGTTCACATGTGCATGTTCACACATGTGCATGCTCATACATGCATGCTCACCCTTGTACATGTTCACATGTGCATGTTCACACATGTGCATGCTCATACATGCATCCTCACCCTTGTACATGCCCATGCATGCACGCTCATACACATGCATGCTCATACATGCATCCTCACCCTTGTACATGCCCATGCATGCACGCTCATACACATGCATGCTCATACATGCATCCTCACCCTTGTACATGCCCATGCATGCACGCTCATACACATGCATGCTCATACATGCATCCTCACCCTTGTACATGCCCATGCATGCACGCTCATACACATGCATGCTCATACATGCATCCTCACCCTTGTACATGCCCATGCATGCACGCTCATACACATGCATGCTCATACATGCATCCTCACCCTTGTACATGCCCACGCATGCAAGCTCACACACATGAACACGCTCATACATGCATGCTCACCCTTGTACATGCCCATGCATGCAAGCTCATACACATGCATGCTCATACATGCATGCTCACCCTTGTGCATGCTCACACGTGCAAGCTCACACACATGCATGTTCTCACATGCATGCTCACGCATGCAAGGTCACACACATGCATGCTCATACATGCATACTCACCCTTGTGCATGCTCACGCGTGCAAGCTCACACACATGCATGCTCTCACGTGCATGCTCACCCTTGTGCATCCCAACGCGTGCAAGCTCACACACATGCATGCTCTCACGTGCATGCTCACCCTTGTGCATGCTCACGTGTGCAAACTCACACACATGCATGCTCTCACGTGCATGCTCACCCTTGTGCATGCCCACGCGTGCAAGCTCACACACATGCATGTTCACACATGCAAGCTCACGTGTGCAAGCTCACCCTTGTGCGTGCTCACACATGCAACCCCCTGCCCCACGCACGCTCGCGCCCACGCGTGCAGCCTCGCACGGCTGCAGCGCTGCCTTACCGGCCGACGAGAGGCTCAGCACCTCCTNGTGTATGCTCGCACATGCGAGATCACACACATGCATGCATGCTCACCCTTGTGCATGCTCACGCATGCAAGCTCACATGCATGCATGCTCACACATGTACGCTCATACCTGCATGCTCGCCCTTGTGCATGCTCACACATGCAACCCCCTGCCCCATGCACGCTCGCGCCCACGCGTGCAGCCTCGCACGGCTGCAGCGCTGCCTTACCGGCCGACGAGAGGCTCAGCACCTCCTTGGGGATGAAGAGCTTGTCCTCGGAGTTGCGCGCCCAGTCCTTCATGCCCCGCCGCCCCTTCATGGGGAAGTTGATGTCGCTGGAGACGGCCGAGACGGGCTCCCGCTGGATGCTGATCACTGCGGGCACCGCGGGCGTCAGCGCGGCTGGCGGGCGCTCCGAACCCGCGCGCGGCCCCGCGCTCACCCAGGTTGTCGGTGACGATGAGGGAGCTCTGGAAGGCCTTGAGCGCGTCGCCCACCAGGTGGATGAAGTCCTCCACCACCTTCATGAGGTGCACGGAGCCAGGAGAGACCTGCGGGCGCGGGATGGATCCCAGCTCCGTGCCCGGATCCGTGTCCCCATGGCAGGGATGCGGGCGCCGTCCCCGTTCCCGGCTCACCTGCTGCGCATCCTCCCACTTGTCCCGGTTCTCCGCATCCACCATGTAGCTCACCACCTGGAAGAAGCGCTGCAGAGCCCGGAGGGTCAGCAAGCACTGGGGATGCACACGGGGACCGCAGCGGCACCGCCACCCGGGGCCGCTACCTGCACGTCCTCGGCGGAGGGGACGTAGGTGGCCCTCTTGAAGGTGTCGGTGACGTTGCGCAGGATCTCCACGGAGAAGAGCAGGTCCCCGCTGTAGTAGGTCCTGCGGGCCACCAGCTCGAGCAGGCTGCGCACCACCTGCGACATCCCCTCGCCCGCCAGCACCCGCTGCCCCTTGGCCAGGTGCTCCCGCAGCTGGTGGCGGGGACAGAGGTGTCACCCGCCGCCCGCCCTGGGGACCCGCCGTGCGCCCGGGAGGACCTGCCGTGCGCCCGGGAGGACCCACAGCGGGGGACACATTGGGGACAGGCACCTGCCCCTTGGCCAGGTGCTCCCGCAGCTGGTGACGGGGACAGAGGTGTCACCTGCCCTGGGGACCCATCGTGCGCCCGGGAGGACACACAGCGGGGGACACACTGGGGACAGAGGCGCCTGCCCCTTGTCCAGGTGCTCCCGCAGCTGGTGGCGGGGACAGAGGTGTCACCCGCCGCCCGCCCTGGGGACCCGCCGTGCGCCCGGGAGGACCTGCCGTGTGCCCGGGAGGACCCACAGCGGGGGACACGGTGGGGACAGAGGCGCCTGCCCCTTGGCCCGGTGCTCCCACAGCTGGTGGCGGGGACAGAGGTGTCACCTGCCACCCGCCCCGGGGACCCATCATGCGCCCGGGAGGACCTGCCATGCGCCCGGGAGGACCCCCAGCGGGGGACACATTGGGGACAGAGGCGCCTGCCCCTTGGCCCGGTGCTCCCACAGCTGGTGGCGGGGACAGAGGTGTCACCTGCCACCCGCCCCGGCAACCCGCCGTGCACCCGGGAGGACCTGCCATGCGCCTTGGGAGGACCCACAGCGGGGGACACGGTNGCCGTGCGCCTGGGAGGACCCACAGCGGGGGACACGGTGGGGACAGCGGTGCCCTGGGGACGCGGCGCAGGGAGGGGTCCCCGCCACCTCCCCACGCACCCCACGCGGATTGGGGGGTCCCGGCGCGTTGCGGAGCCGGGGGGAGCCTTGCCCCGGCGGGCACCTACTGAGAGATGCAGGTATCGGTACTCGTGCGAGACGCAGCGGGCGAAGCTGGGCAGCCCCCAGTACGCCACCCCCTGCGCGCTGAGCAGGCAGCGGCGGCTCGCGGACCCTGCGCCGCAAAAACAGAGCGAGCGCCGTCGGCACCGGCCCCTGCAACAGCGGGGATGCCCCCGCCCCGGTCCCCTCCCCTCACCGGTGGCGTTGGGGGGACACTTGTTGTAGATGACGTCCCCGGCGGCCGTTTTCTTCCACGTCATGAGCACGCCGTACTCGTCCTTGCACATCTCGTGGTAAGCTGCGAGCGGGGCGACACGGCACACGGCGGCGACGTGAGCGGCGCCGCGCGGCCCGGGGGCGTCCCGGGGCCGTGCCGGGGCTACCTGGGCACTTCTTCTCGTTGCAGGTCTTCACCTCCTCGCCGGTGCCCTCGCAGGGGTAGCCCTGCACGCCGGTGCCCTGGCACATGCGGAAGCGCCGCTGCCAGCCCGTGTCGCACGTCTTGGAGCAGAGGCTCCAGTGGTTCCACGGGCCCCACTTGCTGTCGGCTGCGGGGACGGCACCGCCGTGAGCGCCCGGCACCACCGTGGGGACATCCCGGGGCAGGAGGGGAGCGCAAGGTCTGGGCTGGTGTCCCCCTCGCGGAGACACGCGGGAGGGATGCGGGGACCCCGTGGAGCCCAGGTGTCTGGTGCCCTATGCGGGTGTTTGCAGACCGCTTGCAGCAGCCGTGGGGCATGTGACAGTCACCAGGC
>VWPW01009938.1:7701-19379 GCA_013389825.1 Crypturellus undulatus
GATTAATGATTGTCTTAACTTTCTTCCTTACTGTCCCATTTATAGATTCTTCATGGATTTAAAAATCAAGTTGGGGATGAAAACTGGAGGCGTTTCTCAGACCAGTTTCCTCTTCCCTTAAAAGAGCGCCTTGCAGCTTACTATGGAGTTTAACCTCATGTACTGTAACTGCAGTCCCATAATTAGAGGTAAGCGTAAGCATACAAAGCACCTTTCCTAAACAGAGGTGTAAACAGGCTTCCTCTCTATTTTCATTATGTGAAACCTGATTAATTATTTACCTGGTTAAATTTTTTTCAGGTACATTGGAAGAGATATCTTTTTTCCTATAAAAAGGAAAAAAAGGATGATAGTGTACCTGAATGATTGTAGCTGTAGCAATAGCTGTTGTCTGGATGTGTTTTTTGAGAGCGTGGGAGAGAATTGTATGCAAAATGATGTGTCAAGACATAGTTGGAAGTATAGCTGTAGCAAAGTGCCTATTTGGGGTTAATAAGCAAGTGATGAATATGATCCTCAAACCATCATCTTGAAGACGAGGAGCTTTGAAAGACGTGCTCATGCTGTGTCCTATGAGTGGTAGATGGTGGGTGGATGTGGTCTATGCCAGAATGCTTCCCTGGAATAGGGCAAGCAAATTTAAGACACTGACTATGAGAAGTCCTCTATACATACTAGGTCATCTTTGCACTGAATAAAGTTAATTCTTAATATTACTGACTATAAAGCCTGATGCTTTGGGGAGCTTGATGCATTTATTATTGCAGTGTCCCACTTTATATACCAATTTGAAACTTTTACAGTTGTGTCATGGAGAATGACAGTTTCAAATACAGCGAGGAATGGTTGATGTGTATACATATGATACACATATGATGTGTATCTTTATTACTTTGATATTTGCTCTAGAATTTTTGTACTGAAATTATGGGATTGAATCATGCAATTCTGTTATATTGTTGAATGGATAACTATTTACAGGTCAGCCTAAGATTATATACAGAGTAATATAAAATACCCGATTTGAATTATATGTTTGATCAGAACAACAGATAGAAAAATGAACTTATTTCAAAGATTTACATGTTTATGAATTACAGAGTTTTAGTTCTGACTTAGTGTTTTGGGGAGTGTTTTTCCTCCTGCTGAGGAAGAACCTCACCACTGTCCAGTTTGTATTGAGGGGTCACTATCACTATCTTGTTTAATCAGCCTGAAAATGAAATTGTTAGTTCAGAAAAGCTTTCATACAATAATCTTGTTCTTGATGTCTTAACCATCTTACAATTTTGGACCAAAAGGGTTCAAATATAGAGGACTTTCAAAATACATAGAACTGCTTTTGTCTTGAATCTAAGCCTAGCTGCAAGAGTGAAACTGTTAGTGCAGCTCTAAAGCATACATACAATTCTAGGCACAGTTCTATTTTCAACTTGAAGCTTGGCTTTTATTACTTAAGCAAAGAGCTCTTTTGTGGTGATAGTGTCTTTTATGCATGGCTCTGCCAGTTAAACTTTGAAATAGGGTTTAACTATCCCTTTATCTCTTCATTTTACAGGTCCTTCAGTCTGGGAGACTATGAGGGAGCCTCTGCACCCAGGGAAAATGTTACCCTTTACTGGGGGGAAGGGTAAACCAGTAGGGAATACAGTACAATCCCAACCCTACTGGGAGGGGCGGGAGGGAGGTGTTGCCGTCACTGTATTAAGTCGATGTTGGGAAATGTTTTAACATCTGGAGCCTTTGTAGGTGGAAATCTGTCTCCTATTACAACTCTGCACTGGATGTGAAGAAGAAGAAGAAGAAGAAAAAAAAAGTCTATTCACAAAAAAGCACATTCTGGAATATTGTGGGGAATTGTACCAAAATAAGAACCATATAATTGAACCATAGGGATACGTAAAGAGGAAAACTATTTTGCGCACAATAAAGGAAACCTAAGAATGGGGGTCACAAACAGTAAAAGGCTTTCTTTTTTTCTTTTATTTTTTTAAGTAAGGGTTTTCTACATTATTTCATCCTGCTTGATGGGATTCCTAGGTATTTGCATGTTAATGAAGAACTACACGAAAGAAGTTAGTACAGTTAAAATGCAGCTTGTGTCTGTATTAGGAGCAGGCACTTGCAGTGTACAATACAGAAACCCCATCATAAATTAATAAAAAATGACAAAATGAAGAAACCTGCAAGCTGCCAAATGAGTCACTCCTTTTGTTTTGGGGGTAAGGGGAGGGACACTTCAAAGGAAAGATTGACATCTTAATTTTTACATTTAAAAATTTAAAGTAGTGGATATGATTTGATTATTGTAATTCATTAGATTTAATTTTTAGAGTAAGGCATTATTCTTAACGTGCAGTTTAAGGTTCAGGCATGCATTCTGGCTCATAGTGATCAGAAGTAATTTAAATTAGTGGGAAAGTAGCATGCTTGCATCACATAGAGTGAAATTGGTATACATTTACCTATGTTGCGCCAGTTTTGTGTTGCAGTTTACCAATTCAATATAGCCCTGCATTTAAATTTCCTTTTCTAAGATTCTGTGGATTTTATTTTTATTAAGGATATAGATATAAAGTACTGTAGTTTACAATTAGGCCTTGAAATACCTTTTAGGATCTGTTAAGAATAAGATTGATATTGTATTGTGTGTAACCTGCACAATGTGGAAAGCTGATATAGCTGTGCAAAATATTTGCCTCTGTGCTGTCAGTGTGATGTGCTTTCTGCATGGTTATATACTAGTGATTTTATCAGAACCTCTAAAATGAGTTACATGGTAAGACCCGTTAAAGGCTGCGTAAATGTTAGTTGGCACGTAAGACAATTGTAGAAGTTGATGACATGATTGCTATATTTGTGTTTATTCCCACTCAACATATTACCTTCTATGCTTTCTTTTTGTTCAAAGCATGATCTTAAAGAGACATTTAAGTTCCTGGATGTAATGCAGGGTATCTACACTGTATCGGCGCATGTTGGTGGCCCTTTGTGATGTAGTTAAATGCACAAGGGTGCAAGTTTAAAGCTACGGAGTGAAAGTTGGTTTGGATCCTCTTCATTTCATTTGTTTAGCTTTCTGTTGTGTTTTTTTTTCTCTACTTACATGTATTCCTGTGAATAAATCCTCGTTAAGTTAACCCTTTACTTTTCCTTCCATGTGTATTTTCTTATGTACTGTGAATGTGAAATCCTAACTGGTACACTTGATCTTGTGTCCATTTAAAGTGGCAAGTCTTTCTTAATTTAGATTGCCTAAAGAGTATCCCATGATGATAAAGGAAAATGGAGAGATTTTTTTTTTTTTTTTAACTCTGCTGGTCAGAGGTGAAGCCACAGCTTTCCNTGAAAGAGTATTCCATGATGATAAAGGAAAATGCAGAGTTAAAAATAAATAAATAAATAAAATAAAAATCCTGGTCAGAGGTGAAGCCACAGCTTTCCATTTTTCAAGTGCTGCATAATTAATCTGCAAAACAAAATTAAGCCATAACCGCCTTTTTATAGTTTTAGTTTCTCACCTTTGCATTGCAGAATGGATACTGGATAACATTTTTTTGTTTTTGTTTTATTTTTGTGGGTTTTTTTTCTTTTTAAGAAGTTTCTCTTCTTTGCATGGTTCTCTTTTTTGAGTGTTGAATGATTTAGCCATTGCACTGAAGTTTGAACTGTGTGAGTGTGAATTTTTAAGTGCTGTTTAAAGACTTTTGGGATTTTTTTATGCATGACAGCATGCACATTTTCATGTGTTCCACCCCCGCTCACCACCATCACCACTTTTTTTTTTTCTTTTTTTTTTTGGCTTTGCAAATTTGAATGACTATGCCTGAAAATAGTTTGGACTTGTACTGTATAAAGTACATTCAGTTATGCTAGTACATAGTATTTATTCAATTTGGTCAAAATTGCACGTGATAACTTACTCTCAAATTATACTATTTTGATAGAAAATATAAAATTTCTTCTTGATAATGATTCTGAAGTAATAGTTTTAGTGACTAAAACCACTCAAAATCCAAATTCTAAAAGGGAAGAAAAAACTTCAAATTTTAGCAAGCAAGGTGGGAAATTATCTTAGACCCGAATGTTAATTTTGAGTTTGCTTAAGCAATAGGGAAGAATTTCAGAAGGAAGTGAGATTAAATATTCATAAGATGAGAAACCTATCTAAATAATACCGTAGCATTGCAGCTAGGATCTGAATTTAGTTAAACTCTTCAAAGTTTCAGAAGTCCCTTTAACCAAAAAGAATAGAAACCACTCCACCTCCTCTAAGGTTAGCTTATGACGCCACTTCTGTACATACATATTTTTAATAGGTATTTGTGAAATGATAAGGTATAACAAGGAAGCAGTTAAGGCAGAAATAAACAGTACTGACAGAATAGTCTTTGATATCCGTAAGTTCGTTCATGGTATATTTTAAAGCTAATAAATCATATTTGTAATGCATAAAATAGTGCAGAGATTTGCAGAAGCCATTTAGGTTATAACATGAGGTAAGAATAGTTCTGAATCAGCATTAACAGTTATGATTCAAATTATTGCATCATGGGATATATAAAAAGCATCTTAATTCTTGTGGTGTAGTCTTGACAGTTCTTGAATGTTGACTGAATGTTTATACTGGTAGAATTGTGAGTTTGTCTTTGTTACATTCCAGTGTTTCTGCCTCTTGGATATCTAAAGGCACGGCTTACTTCATTTGCTCCTTACACACTGAATAAAGTGCTGTTAGTGTGCTCAACTACAGAAATAGCCGCTGCTAAGTAATGGTGTAGATTTTCTACTTGAATATTTTTGTTGTAGGAACCTCAGGAGGTCAGTGTTTACTGTTTTTATATATGCCTTTTTTCCTATTTTGAGTTTCCCCTTTTGAAGGATTCTGAGAGTGAACAAAAGCTGCTGATCAACCTAAGTTGGTAACAGAAAGTGTATTTAAAATCCTTACAAATGCATCTTTTTGGCAGTTCTAAATTGCAGTCAAATTAATCCCAAGTGACATTCAATACTACAGTTTTTCATTACACATTCAGGAAACACCTCTTTTCATTTAGGGATTTAAAAAAAAAAAAAGGTAGTTAGTTAATTATTTTAACCAGTGCAAGAAAAAATAATAAATTTTGTAAGTTTTTTCCAAAGCTTGATTATTTTCTAAATTAGTGAATGTGTATATGTTAAAATTGTAATAAGCTGATTCTTATGCTTTAGTTTATTGCTACTTAAAGGTTGTACTCAAGAGATCACTTTTAGAAGAATGGGTTTAAAATTTATAACCATTATGATTTTTAGAAGTTATGAAGTAGCATAAATTTTATAACTAACGATATTGATACTCACTGTGATTTTCTTTTTTTCCTTTTTGGCTAGGACTTTTATGTTAACATCAATCTTAACTACTTAAACTGCATATATTGTATAATAGTAAAATGTATATTTTAGAACTTCAAGGAGCTTTCCTCAAGCGAAACTCATTGCTACTTAGATTAAAAAAATATTCAAATACTAGCTTTATCTCAGGTGAATACTCTTGTACCCTTTTTTGTTCAGAATACATGCTTATAAAAATGTGTCTTAATTATATCAGTTTATGTATTTCATATTAGGCAGCTTCTCTGTCTTAAACTTCCTCTAAATTAACCTTCTACTGTGGGACAATAATGACTTTTGCTTCACCTATTTTATTCATATTGAATGTATTAATAGATAACAGGTGCAAAATCATTCTTCCCTTGAGGAGAATGCATCCACATTCAAAAACAATTGAAATACTTCAAAAAAAGAAATGCTTTAAATGCAGTGTTGTTTTGAAAATCTTTTGTTTCAGATTTTATCAAGGAAGTAAGTTGCAACTTAACACTAATTACTTCAATACTGTTTCTTTCATGAGGGTGATGGGTGCATAAGAGTTGTATGTAGGGTCTAAAGAGTGACTTTTTATCTTAGATAAAGGTTAGGCTCTACAGTGAAATAACTGCTGTAAATTACAAAACATCTTGCAGTTATCTCCGATAGATACTGGTAATAGTTTGCGTATGTATTTGCTATATATTGCATATTTCCAGTAACCTCATTTAGAGTAACTAAAGCTTGATCAGTAGTTGTATGCTTCACTCACTATGCATTCTCCAGGATGACTTGCATCCACCAGTCTCCTAGGTGTTGTTCTCCAATAGAAACCTTCTTGTGTTTGCCACTGACGCTTGCTCTTTGCACTTAAGGGTTGGAGCGAGCCAGTCTTAGATGATTTTACATGGGAAACTCTGAGGTGTGTACTCTTTTTGCTTGCCTTACAGAGTGTGTTCTGCTAAAATAATGATACTTACTCACTTGAATGTACTTACGTGAGGGAAATTAAAATGACTCTGTAAGAGATGACTCCCCATGTGGTGTTAGAGTATGCTTCTATGCTTCTTAAATAAGCCAAATCCACATGTCAATTCAGTGCTTATAGTATCACTTTCCTCTAAGCTGGTTCTGTCGTGCTACTTTCACTTCAGGCATCTCTTTGCTTTGGGTGAACAACAAAACTGAGAAGGCCTGGAAGATTTATGTGGGGACAGTTACTGGTAGGGGAAGAAAAGATTGGTGTAACCAGGTTTTTTCAGCTGTTGAATTCTCCAATGTAATCTTGTCTTTTTTCACGGGAAGAAATAGGTAGATTCATTGTACCTTGTCTGACTTACTGAACACTTCTAAAATTTTTAATTGGATGCAGTATATAAAATAGTTTAAAATGAGGAATGACTGGATCTTTCTGCTGACAACTTAGGTTGTATGAGTTTTGCTTGAAAGCTTTAAATCTGATGTTTCTGTATCTGCCGCAATGTTGGAATGTTTCCTTCAAACATATCTTCCTGCAACCTCTCAAACTGTACTAAATTGAGTGATATTTCTTGAAGTCTGCCTATGTGCTAACAGAACTTCATTTTAAATAGAATATGGTTTTAATTTTTGATAAGCTGCTGAATTTTAAAGAGTTTTTGGGGCCACCAAATATTTTGGATCATGCAGAGAATATATATTGTACTGTAGTAATTTTGTATTTACATTTGTATGATGTGACATAATAGATGTGAATGTTAATCACTGCTTGACTATGTTAATAAAGTTGTTTAAATATAGATGTTGCACTCCATTTTTTAATGAAAGATGGAAGCTTCGTGTTCAGTTTGTTTTGCCTGACTCAGTAGTGCCCTCTTCTGGTTCATATTTGTAAGTTCTGGAGCCTGCCTAGGATTTTTAAACAGGAGTGTTTGTATTTTACCTGAAAGAGATGATATTTGAATAGGTCAGTATTAATTCAGCTTAGATGCTTCATGCTGTTTACAACCATTAACAGATACATGTAGACGTAAGAAGTTCATTGGGCTTGTAATGAATATCTGTGGGTGATGCTGGCACCTTTTTTGCTTTATTACCAAGAACTAACTTTGACTAACTTTGAAACAGACAATGCTTGCTGAAGGAGACAAAATGGGAGGGGAAAAAAAGATTTTCAGTACCTGTATTATCACTATCACTGAATGAAGATAGGAGTAAATTAAAAATAAACGAAAACTAATCAAGGCTTGAAATCAAACCTTGCAGTTTCTTATTCTAACTTATACTGCTTATATAAGTGTGCTAATACAAGCTTTTTAAAGATGGATTTTTCCACTTACATAACTTGCTGCTATAGGGTTCTGTGATGCAAAAGTATAAAACTAACAGTGGTAGTTTTTTGGTCAAAATTCTCATAGCCGATTTGAACATTTTGTGTTGAGTGTTTAACAAAATGTGGTCATTATATATAAACAATTACCTAAGTCTAGTAAGTCTAGTAAAGATGGCTCTTATGGTCTAGCAGCTACATTTAGCAACATGCATTATCATGCCTTTGTATGATTGCTAAGTTAACTTAATAAAATATTTGAAGTAGAAATTATCCAAGTCTGCTGAAATAATTTAGGATTCTGCCTTTAAAAGGAGGAGAAAGGCATAGCTGTTAATGGTCAGGGGAAATGTGGGGACCAAGTTGGTTAGAGTTTTGTTCGTGTTGGCTTCAAGTCATGAGTGCCTCTGGGACTGGATGGGGGTTGTGTGGTGGTGGTTGTGGTTTTGCCCGTGCCCTCCCATTGTGGGAGCAGGACCCTTAATGGAGCACAGAGCTGTTACTAGGAGACACGTGGAGAATATCTAACTCCATAGGTGCCCAGCCTAATCTTTAGCTGTGGCCTCTAATTCTGAGTCTGAGGCTAATTACTGCCTGTCTGCAAACAAGAGATGAGTAAAGACTACCATCTTGAATAAATGGAATGAATTTTATTACAGGACTTGAGGTCAAATTTCAGCAGTGCATAGAATTATCCTTACTTTGAACATAATGGCATGCTGTTCCTTTAGAAAAAATCTCTTTTGCCTCCAATCTAAAGATATGCCGTCAATGGAGAATTAAAGGATTTCTACAGGAAAGCTGTTTCCATGGAAAACAGTTCTTACATGAGTTAAGTTCTTCCTCCCAAATGTGGCCCATTCACTGCCAATGCTGTTCATCCTATTGCTTAGATTTCTAATCTGGACTCTCCTATACCTGCATAGCCGTGCTGAGTCCAAATGCCCTTAAATCTCAGAGCATTTCAGCATTTCCAGTGTTGTGAAGTTATACAATCAGAGCTTGATCTTCTGAACGCTTGAAGTTTGTTTCTTATTCTTCATTTAATTAAAATCCTTTAAACACTGAAATTGTTTTTGCATTTTGATTTTTTGTTTTTTTGCTACATGAGTGCAAATAGCACTCCAGTTCATGCTCATGGGTGTATTTTCAGATACGTATCTAAACTGTAAATTGTATTCAATATCAAACATTTTAATATGTCAGGAATGTAAATTTAGCTAATCATTGAACCTGTGACAGCACTGCAGAATTAATTCATCCATTACTGCCCCACCTTTACAAGCATGTAAATGAGAAATTGAGTACATCTGTGGTAATGAATTTCCAAAATGTATTAAAAATCATGTAGAGTTCTTCATGCAGGCCTAGAGAGTGACAGGAAAGATTCAAAATTAAATGTATACCCACAAAATTTGCAGTTCGTTACTAAAAGTTAACTGACACTTTCCAGTGCTTTCGTTTGGTTTGTTTTTTAAGTTGATTTGATAAAGTATGATACTGGCATGAGCAGAGCAAGGTGGAGTATCAGCACGAAGTGACTCACTCCAAAACCATGCTGCTGTGTCCATACCTTAGTTCAAGCAATGAGCAGCTTGATTACAAGATGTGTGCGTTTAAGTGTACAGTGAATGAGCTGATGTAACGTCATGGAATACATCAGTCCAGGGTTGTTGATAACAATGCAGTAAAAACTCAGAAGTAAATGCTTCAAAATAATATACTGAATTACTGGTTGCTTCAGAAGAATTTAAGTAAGGTATTGCAGAAGTTTTTTTAGAAAAATCAGCTGTTGTCTTACTGTGATAAATGTGACTATGTATAACTATGTGAGCACATACACAAATATTTCTGCTTGTTTGGTTGCTTTTTCTTTTCTCCATTCATACATTTCATCTAAAATTCAGCCTATTAGAAATAGCCATCCTGTCCAGAATTATGACATTATCGCCACAGTGATCCCTAATCAGCCCATAATTCAGCTTGAGTGCATATTTCAGAAAAGGCCTACCCTTAAAAAGTTCCAATATGCTTTAAATACATTATTTCCAGTTAGCTGTATTCACTAACTTTTTTTTTCTCTCTTACTCTAGACTGATTTTTCACCCCTCCATTTTTTTCTCTCTTTTTTTTTTTCCATTCTTAACATACGAAGATCTTTGGTTTTCTAGTGGCTATATGACAGCTATTTATGATATGAAGTAAATATGGTAATTATCAAATAATTTGAAGTATTTGGATTCTTTATTCTTTTTCATTATCTTTAAATGTGTGTGCATTCAGTTGTAGATTCACATGTCCAGTTGTAGATTAATGTGTTGCAATTGTATGCTGCTTTCTCTTTGGGTAAAGCTTTATGCTGGCAAAATCATGGCTGTGGAAGTTTGGATAAAGCATTTATCCAAACAAGCACCACTTGTTTGCATAGAATTGCCAAAGCTGTAGCTCCCAACATCTTTGGTTAGATCTGGTCTTCTGCTTGTAGTCCATACTGAAAACTCAACTGCTGTTTTGGTCAATTAATATTCTTAGTACTAATTAATGCATGGACTGAGAGATGAAGGTTTTGTGAATATTTCCTGTACTGTGGTCCAACAGTCCACAGTCTCTGTGCTAATAATGTTAATAATGTGCAGAGAGGAAAAGAAGGGTCTGGAAACTGAAGTTTTAGTGTGAAAAATGAAGGCTTGAAATAATTTGTCTAGACAATTAGTGAGACTATTACGGATGATAGAGAACTTTTCAGGAGCCTATCGCTGAAACTGTCGCATCCTGTGCAAGTAAGTACTTGGGATGGTAATCTATGCTAGGATGCCTAGTAGTTCGTGGTGAACCTAGGTGCCAGCTGCACTGAAAGATCTTCTGTTTTGCTGAAAACATGCTCGTTAGTGCTGTGGTTAACCTCAAAAGAGTATAAATTTGTTCTATGTGACAATGAAAAAAAAAATATGTGTTCTAGGATTCAGTGTAGTCAATCCAGTGCTTTCCTCACTTCTTTAGGCAGGATTTTTCAACAAGAATTTTGAGTCTACGAGTTCCTATCCTAACAGTGGAAGAGAGATGAACTATCAGTGCCAACCATGTTGAAGGCAGCCATTTTTGTCAAATATACAGAAGTAATTTGTTTCTCTGCAACTGCACAACAGGCCAGCGTTGCGGGGAGAAGCCCGTTCCAGCCATGCAGGCTCCTGAGCGAGGTTACCGTTTCCCTGCAGATTGGGTGACTGTTGTACGCGTGACGGAGGAGTGTAAGGGCCATGCGACAGGACCGAGTAGCGCCAGTGGAAATGACGGGGGCAGCAAGTGGGCAGTCTCGGTGCCCATTGCCACACCTGAGTCTAGTCTCGCAGACGAGAGGAATGCAAGGTGAGCTGCCTCAAGACCTTTAGATCCAAAGGGAGCACAAGGACTTATGTAGCCCAAGAGTGATGAGTTTTAGTATTCCCAAACTGTGAGGTGTGGGGGTTTCATTTTTCTTCCCCTTTGCAGCAATCATGTGAGGCAGTGAAATACAATTTCCTGCTTCACTAACTATACCAGAGAAAAGAGCTAATGAAAGCCATGCCTCTTTTGGACAGACCAATTTATTGTCTTCTGTAAGTATATTTCTATTTTTATGATTAGGTTTTTTTTTTTTCACATTTGAGAAGTGAATTCCACGGAGACTGCAATTACTTGCTTTCAGAGAAGTTTACTTGGAAGTTTACGTTGGGAAGAGGTTTCTCTAAATATGATGAAGCCTCATTAGTTATTCTTTTTAATCTTTAGAAACTACAGAAAGGCCTTATGTAATCCTTCCTCCAGAAACTGTAGGATACAGGGGCCTCACACATGCCCTCATGTGCGACGCTGTAGCCCCCGCGCTGCCCCTCACCTTCCCGTGCTGGGGGAGGGCGGTGCTTGGCTGCTGCCCGGGCAGCCCTTGTGGCGCCTCCCCTTGCTCGACCCTTCCTGGGGGGGCAGCCGAGGCGCCCGCGCGCGGCACCCACGCGCCGGGGGCGGGGCCCAACGGCCGCCCCCCGCG
>VWPW01009938.1:19502-94904 GCA_013389825.1 Crypturellus undulatus
CCTGCTTCCTCCGGCGGCGGGGACGCTGGGACCGGGCCGCGCCGAGCGGAGACCGCGCGGCGGCGGGATGATGATGGCGTACTTCGCCGAGAACTTCTGGGTACGGACGCGGGAGCTCGGGAGGACGAGGCAGCCCGCGTCGTTCCGCGGCAACCGCCGCGGCCCTCACGCCGCCCGGCGACGGCACTGGGGCCTGGCGGTGGCGGGGACGCGGCTACCTCCGCCCCGCGCGCGGCTGGCGGCGATGGAGGGGGCGCGCGGAGGCCGCTCTCGGGCGGCAGCGGCGGGGACCGTCGCACTGTGTCCTCTCTTGTCCTGCGGGCGGCCAGGAGAGGAGGACGAGGAAGGCGGGTGGGCACCTGTGTGGAGGCTGCGGAGCGGCCACTCTGAGCTGGGGGCTCTCGTTCAACGTGGCCCCGCCTCGAGCCCGACCGGCCCTCCTCAAGCTTTCTGGCTAACATGGGTGCACGGCGGGGCTCGCCCCGGCCGCCGAGCTGCGCCCCGGAGCCCGCTCCCACTGCGTGTCCCGGGGTGCAGCCAGCGGGAGGAACAACAGAGCTTGCAGCCCGCACTGTAAACGTAGCTGCTGGGCACCCGTCTTCGTGGAGAGGCGTGTTTTTTTTTTTTTTTTTTTTTTTTTTTTNTTTTTTTTTTTTTTTTTTTTTAAAGAAGGCACATTCCTGTGGAGAAAAGGTGCAAGCATGAATTTGCATTCATATTCAGCCTCACGTGAATTAAAACTTGTATTCACTGCAGATGCATCTGGACCAAAGCATGAAAATAAGCATTCTTATAATCATCAGGCATCTAGCAGCTCTGCTCTATAAGGAGGTTTATTTTTTAATATGCACCTCTACCAACTTGCAAGGAAAGCATAAAAGCAATTATTTGACAAGACAGCAATAGGAAGAGAAATTTTTAGATCTGTCTGCTCTTTTTCTACGTAAACAGCATGTTCTCAGTGTTTAGAGAACATTGATCTCACAGATGTGTTACTCTTAGAAATAAAGTTTTAATCTTTTGTTGGCAGCCTTACTTTGTCTTTTTATTTTCACTCTTGTTTTAGACAGGATGTCAGTATTCAATATAATAAAATATTAGATTTTCTTTCTCATAATAGTCTGCTTAAGCTTCTTTGTTGGATAGAGTTATTAAAGTACTGTGAAGAGGTTTTTATCTGTTCTGCAATAATATTTTTCTCTAATACAAAAAAATCACACTTTCATTCTAAAAGTTAATATACTTTAGTAGGAATAAAACAAAAAGTGAGACTGAATATTTTTCAATTTAAATGTGCTATTTAACAAAACTTTGGTATGTTCCTTTAGCTGTTTGGGTCATGAGCTGTGTTTTAGGCTGGTAATGCTGCTAGATCAGTAAAGGCAGTGGGCTGTTCTGTAGCTTCTCTTGGTCTAACTGTGGCTTCATAAGTGCTACTGGCAAATACAAGATAGCAGACATGTCCTCACGCTCCCGTCCCGCTCCCCCTTGCTGCTCTCCAGAGCCTCTTCCTTATAGCGACGCTTGCAAGATTCTGCCTGTGGGTGCCAAGAGAAGGAGGTTTTCTTCTGTTAGCACAGTTCATCTACCTCCAGAAATGCCTTAAAGTAGGAAAAAACAAGCATGCTTTTCTTGCTTGCATTGCAATTATGACAGAGACACTAGACAAGGTCTGAACGCTTGAAAGGTTGTCAAAGAAACATCTGCAATACCATGGACAGGGTTTTCTTTTGTTTAGAAGTAAACTAAAAGGAACAGGTGTTGCTGCTTCCTTGCTGATGTGGGTAAATATCTTCCAAAAATATCTGTAGTTTCTAAATATGATGGGTTTTATGTCTGAAAGTAATTAGTGTCTACAGCTGCTGGGGACCAAACATAAATACACACAGGTCATTTTGAATAATTAGGTTTGTCCATTTTGGTTGACTTTTCAGAGTGGGTTATTGTTCACAACTGTTGACTTTGTTAAGATACAGGGATACAATAATATACAGGGGTATATACAAAGTATATAAAGGGTACAAGCCCTTTATATACTTTGAAATGTGGCGACAGAATTAAGGAGAAGCTTAGCAGTTTGTGTGTGGAAAAACACTGAGTGTGTAATGATTAGAGAATAAAAGAAACAAGCAGAAGACCAGATGGTAGTGAATAGAACCTCTGAAAAACTGTATTCCATTTGTCTCTTTTGCTTTGGCTTTCTGGGTGGCACTGGGCAAAACCTCTGGCTCCCTTATGCCAGTTTCCTCATCTATGAAATGAGGCATTTATGCTCTGTGAAGTAATGACATGAAAATGAATCTACACAGTATAATAATATTTAATTATACATATGCATGCTGTCATCAATTTTCCCCAGAAATTGTGCGTTGGTAATCGAACTCTGGACCTTCTAAAGCAGACAGTCCTTTACCTATGCAGTAACTTTCTATGCAGTTCGTAGGAAAAGATATGAAAAACTTCCTAAAAAAGGTCTCATGAAAACAAAACAAATCTTAGTTTCTCTATGGTAGTAGTCTTGTAGTTTATCATTGCAGATTTTCTTATTGTATTGCTTTTAAAAGTGTGTGAGTAGTTGTAGTTATTTTTATAGGGAATGTAAGAAAAATGTGCTTTCACTAAGATGGTTTTGGACCTGTCAACTGCTTCCAGGAGGTCACTGAAAGATAAACAAAGCTATTTTCAGCACTGTTAAAGTTGAAGTCACTGGCCTATGACTTGAAAAATGTAGCAGTCAGTAAATAGACAATGTAGTTCAGAACTCCAGAGCAGCGATTTTCAAAGACAGTAGAATACAGTTAGTTTAGATGGTATTAAAAGTTACGAACAAGCAGTACAGACTATACATGGTTTTGATTCTTTGCCTTTGATTCTTATGACTGAGTTTCAGGCATTCAAGTCACATGTCCAAACATTCCCAACTCCTAATTAGGATGTTGTCATAAAACACTGGGTGCCTGCTGCTGTGTATGTGCTGTATCAGAGCAAGGTTGAAACTTAAATGGAAGACTTTCCTAAGTTATTTCCATTATGCATAATAAGATGTTGTAACTTTGAGTAGGCTGATGCTGGTACAGTAGAAAAAAAATTTATTATCATTGGCTTACTGTAGTCTTAGCACTAAGGAAATATTGCACAAGTTTTGATGTAAGTTTGATTTTAAACTGAGTTTAATGGTGCAGGTGATACAATTGTTACTGAAAATCTATTAAACTGCATTAAGAATCAGTCACTTCTGAGCCAGTATATATTTCCTATTTTTTCAAATTAATTTGATAAAATTGTTGAAAATTCTTCATAAGCTGGAAACTGGTCTCTTCCTTATGTTGTCTGTGTTAACTTTGGAAATTTTGTTATCTAAAAATGAATGCTTTGACCTGTTCCCTTTATTTTTATTACTTACTATTGCTTGTAGCTCTTGAGAGTATGATGATGAGAAAGATACTTTTCTTTCCAGGAGCTTTTGTAACCTGCAAGAACTGACTATATCCAGAGTTAATAGTCCAGCAATTTTTTGAAAGGATTTTTTCTATTCTAATAAATATAAGACACAAATTGTGTTTATGTAATATGCTTGACATGGGGACTCGTCATGCTTCCACCTGGACTTTCGATCATATGTTTCTGCAGGGCTGCTTGTCTGTTTGGCATTTAGTTGGATGCTCAGTTTCAGGAGAGCTGTTGTGCAGTATTTGTTGAGTCTCTTCTTTCTGTGTTTCTGTGTTTTGTATGGCTGGAAACTTCAACTCTTTATTCTGAAAATATTTTTGATTATGTATACATATACAGAAAAATATATATGTTTTTCTCCATATGTATAGAGCTCTTCTGGAGCTGACCTCTATCTTACTGAAACTGGAAGAAGTAAATTGAAATTGTCCACTCCCTTTTGGTTTTAGGCTTGCTCAAGACTTTTCAAACTGAAGAAGATATTTATGTTGCCTGGGCCATCAGGCAACCACTTTTGTATATTTTTAGATGCTCTGAATTTTTATAGGTCTTTCAGAGACAAGGTAATTGAAAATTTACTATTGATAGCTAACTTTGAAAAATATAACACCATAATATTTATCAGAAGCATATTTTTATGTATCCAAGGTGCATAGTCAATTAAATAAACTCCTTTTAAGCAGTAGGAGGCAGTAATAGTTTAAACAACATGATGGCGGTGTTTATCAGAGCGTCTAAAATGAGTTTATTTGGGGTTAGGTGAAGTTCTATCACTTTAATTAAAGTCTTAATCCTTTAGGAGACTGAATTGAAAACAGGCAACAATATGAATGAATAAACCATAATGAATAGTATGTATCTTCCAAAACCTGTAACTAGATTTTTATTGTTAATATTTGTAACTTTTATTCTGGAAGTATAGGAATGATCTCCAAACCTATCATCACGATACTAATATTTGTAAATTAATAGTTAAACAGGGTGTGAATGTGCAATCCATTATTCTGTTACATTAATATTTGTAAATTGATGGTCAAATTAGGCATTTTGTAAACTATGCTAATTAAATTTTACTATTGTTGAAAAAAATGCACATAGTTTCAAGAAATACCTAATTTGAACTTTTTGAGTGCAATTCTTGCACTCTTTTTTTCACATAAAGGTCATTTACTCAAAATATGCTCTGTTCCTCTCATTTTATGTTGTGAAGAATACAATGCTGTTAAATGTACTTTTGCAATACAACTGAGTATTGCATGACTGTTCTAATTTTCAGAATTTCCTGTTTTGTTGTGGGATGATGGATCTTGTGCCTCACAAGTGGGGTGGTTTGTGGGGTGCCCCCAAAAGTGGGGTGGTTTTCTGTCCCCTCCTGCCACATTAATGGATTGATCACATGCAACTGCAAGGGAGCATATTGGTTCAGTTCTTGGAATGGACAAAATGTTGCCACTGAAAGGACTTTTATGCTAGAAGGTTAATCTTTACTAGGATTCTTCTATGGGTAGTGCGTTGATTAGGGGTGTGGGATTTTTCATGCCCCTAGCTGGCATTGTAGCCTGAGCAGAACTTTTAAATGTAAAACTACATTTAGGCCAACCTCTCTGGAAATGCAAAACAAGGGGCGAAAGAAAATTTTCTTTTCTTGAAGAATGTGACTTTATTGCCTGTATTCGTTCTCTCTGCTTTTTGCATGTGTGTAATGTTTAGCTATCTGTGACCTAAAACCTAGTGAGAATCTTAAGAATTAGTCTGTGCTTTACCAAACATTAGATGCTGTGTATTCACTCCTTCTGGTGGAATATAGGGGAACAGGAATGAGTAATTCTGGTGCTGGGCTCCTTTTTAGTTAGAGAGGTTACTTTACAGTTGTGCTTTCAACACAAGCGTAGAAAGACATTTTAGGGCAAGCTGACTGAGGTTCTCCTGAACTGTATTGGATTGTTGTTTTTAAAAAACAGAGTAAAGAGCAAAAACGGTAAGAATAAGAATTCATTAAAGTATGCATACCTCCTGGAAGATTAATTTTGTTTTGCTTACAGCTTGCTGTCTTTTTTGTTAGCCTCCTGCTCAGTAAGGCAATAATGGTATACCAAAATAAGATTTGAAAATTAAATTTTGGAGTTTCATTTACTTCAAATGTCCATAAAATGAGAACTAGATAGAGACCTAAACCTTTTCTGGTAAAAAATAATCCATGTAATTAAGCTGAATCGACATTTCTGTATGTTGCAGCTCAAAAAGGATTAAAGGATGACTTAAGCAATTTATAAAAAAAAAAAGTATATTTTTATTTTGTTCTGTTTCTTGAATGCAATATGGTCATGTGTGGAAGGCTTAATAGTAATGAAAAATGATCATGAATGAATACTCAACTACTACTAATGCAGGTTATAAAAGCATAAGTTAAAAAGATGACAATTTACATATTGCTGAATGCTTCTTAGTTATTGAACTTAGGGGTTTTTATTGTTGTTGTTGTTTGTTTGTTTTTGGTTTGGTTTGTGTTTTCTTAACCAACTGAACTTCTCTGGTCAAAGTTTGGCCAAAATCATAAGGTGTTTAAGTACATGTAAATATTAATGTTTCACTTGCCAAGTTTTGGTATCAAAACAGTATTTGCAGCTGTCCTTCCTTTTCCTACTGACTAAATGACTAGAAATAATCTGATCATGGAGACGTTAGAGTAGCCTCAAGAATTAAGGAACATCTGTTCGCATCAGGTAAAAAGAGAGGTTTACTATACCACACGTAAGTTTTATATTCAGAATTGTCTTTATACATACAAACAAAACCTATTCTTAAAAATATATGAAGCCTAATAAAAACAGTTTAGCAAAACAGGGAGTTCCTGTAATCTGTTTCCTGTTATGCACAAGTTATGGAAATACTGACTTGACAATTGCTGACAGGGTTACTTTCATTACCATGAGAAAATCGTAGCAGTTAGTTTCTGATGAAGGGAAGTGGAAGGACTCTGCCCTCATTTTCTGTCATTCTAATTTATTTTGTATGCGGAGTCATCAGTAGTGTCTTACAATAGGCATATTTAAATGAGATGTTTGCTTATGTTAGAAGTTTTAGAAGTCTTTCTTCTTACAGCTTGCTGTCAAGAGACATGTACATTACATTTTGTCTTTTACGGAGTTGTCAAATCGTAAATCTCAACAAGAATGCCAGCTTCTGAGTAGAGTTTTGCTAACTATAGGGAAAAAAACAGAGAAAAATGTTAGAAAATCGTAAGTAATTAAATGGAGACCACATGAAGAGGGAACTACTTAAATTGTACATTCTTATACACAGTTTTACAGGATTTTTTTTTTGCAAAAGTGTTATCCTCAACAGATGACATTGCACCCCAAATGATATTCATAGAATGGTCTTGCAAACTGATCAGGAACTATATTGCACATGATCTCATAATTCTCAATCATGAAAGAGGTTCTGCTTTCTCCAAGATCTAGGCAACTGTTAGAGAAACCTGCATCTGCCGCACTGGCTTTCTTTCTTAGCAGTCAGTGGTAATTGCTTCTGAATGGGAGTGGAAAAGTCTCAATTCCTTCAGCTGACTGCTGTGTTTTTTATTTTTAAGTAGGCCAGTACTGGACTTTTAGTAACCTCAGCTATTGCTGTTGACATCAGGAATTGGGGGTAAAAACACCTAATGAAGAAAAATTAGCTTAACATATAGCTTCCTCCTAAAGAATATTGCACAATATGTTGGGGAGAGTGCTGAGGGAGAGCAAGCAACAAAAAAAAGAGCAAGCTTTTTGCCACAGATATGTGCATACACAGTAAATATAATTCTTTTTTCTTGAATTCAGCCACCTTTTTTTTCCTGTTTAGCCACAGCATGTGTCTCTGTCTTTATCTTAAATACAAAACTTTAATTCTGAATTGTATATGAATATTTGAGAATATAAAAATAAAAATAACTCATACTTTTTTCAGTATTCATAAAGATTATGAATAAAAATTCATAAAAATAACTACTATGTAAAGTAGTTGCAGATGCACTGCAAAGCTTTTCCTATGCAAAAAAAATGTGTGTTACCAGACCATATTTGCCATGTTAGGCATATGTCTCCAGAGATCAGAGGGAAAGGCATAATTTATAAAATTGTACTCAGGTTAATTATCAGGACTCTTGATTATGTAACTTGGAAATAACTAGACAGTTAATGTTCTGAATTCTAGACATGTGTTTATAGATGGAGCCTGATAGTGGTAAAATAATTTGACTCTTGGCGTTGTACTAGTAAGTGAAAATAGGTTTTATGCCTGTGCTGAATTTAAACCACATCGTGGCCCTGTTCTGAGAGCCTTGCTGCTTTCTTTAAATCTTAATGCATCTTTCACATCATTTCTTGGATTAGTAAATATTGGGGGTGGATAAAAGATGTGGCTTTCAGGGGATTCTTTTTAAGGTGCAAAATATCTGTTCTGTTTCTCTGCTGTGCTCTTTGCTCCTCTGACAGGAGGTCAAGAATGAGTAGGACTGACTAGAAAACTTCACTTAAGGGGAAAAAATAGTTTCTTTGCAGTAAATTTCACATATAACTAGGGAACAAGAAGAAGATGGAAATTTGCTGTTCTGAATCGTGCCATTTTGTCAAGCTTTGAGAAGTTATGATGGTGATAGGTTATCAGTGATCAGGAAGACCGCAGCCAGACACAGGGTCAAGGCTATGCTACCCTTCCTGTATTTCTGACCAGGGAGGAAATTTATAGTGTTCCAGTATAGAAAAGATTAAACTACTCTATTGTGAAAAGTCACTTCCAGAGTTTCTAAGCAGTCTGTGCTCAGCACATTGTGTGCAATGTATTGGCTTATTTAGAAGAAACACACATTAAAGCCAGGGAAAGAGAGAACAGCTTATAAAGGAGCATTTTATTATTTTTTTTCTGGAAGAACTGCTTAACACTTACCAGTAAATGTTTATCTCTGGACTTGCCATGATAATAACTTCAGAGTGGCTAAAAGAATTTAGATTTATATCACAATTTAAAATATCAGTGAGGTCTTAAGATTCCCTTTGACATTTCAGTAATGTGATGCATTCATTGGGATTCATATAGAATAAATACAAAAAGTTAGTATATACCTATTACTACACCAATAACAAAAAGTGTTCTGTACCTCAGACTGTGAGGAACGCTAGTTCGATATCCCAGAAAGGGTGTTGAAGCTGTTTTCTTTTTGCAGAGATCTTATTCATAATACAAATATATGTTTTTTCAGACATAATTTGTTATTAGTTATTAGTTATATTCCCTTTGTGCCCAGTGTGAGCACTGGATTTGGTATCTTCAGTTGCTCCAAACAGCTTATTGAACTTTTACAGGTAAATTAGTACCTGAAATACTAAGAGTACATAGCATAAATAAAAGCACAGTTATGTATTTCCTACTAGTTTGTATTCTTATCCTTTGTTGTTATACTGTAAAATCCATATTCTATAGATAGTTCTCTTTTATTTTAGTATAAACAGTTTTTACAGATCTTGCTGTAATTGCAGTTATGCTAAACTGATCTCCATTTTGATGAACTTTCTCAGATCACAACTTCCTGCAACCTTAGAAACATTTATTTTAAAGGTTGTTGGTTCGTTTTTTAGTGCTTGGAACAAATAAAACTAATATTCTAATTTCTGGATAGCAATCTGAATCCAATTGCCTTCCTTCACCTGTTACTTGTGAATTTATGTATATGTATGGTATCCTTTAAGGGAGCTTCTTATGTTAATGACAAGACTTCTGTATTACCTAATATTCTCCACATTTAACAAAGTGTGGCTGCTGCAAAGATCTTTCATTCACTTGTAGCTGCTTCCACTTAGGTTGCAAATTGCTGCCTGCCCCAAGCTTTCTGCTCCTATCTCTTCTGCTTTAGCAGTACTGCCCTTTATGTCCTCATAGTGATCTGGATCACTGAGCTCTATTTGCTAGCTTTGTTTTTCAGCTGTGTAAGTTCCTTAATCATGTTTGGTTGCAATTATTTTAGAACAAAAAAACACAATTGTCTTAGAACAAAATGATGTGATAGGCGGGAAGTGTGACCATATCATCAGGCCTCTCTAATTGGAAACCTAGAACTGCCACTGTGAGAAGTCCAATATCCTACTTCCCGTCTTTCCTTCTGTTTCCCTCTGAACATATGTGCAGTTTTCCTGAAGACAATACTCCTGAGGCATCGTGGATCTGAAGATGCTGTAAGGGAGGAGAAGAACAGACTCCCTGGTAGCAGCAGTGCTGTTACGCCTTGCCTTGACTTCTTTTCATAGAATCAGAGTCGTTAAGGTTGGAAAGGACCTTCAGAGGTCATCTAGTCCAACCCCCCTGCACTTTTAGTCCTCATTGATACTTTCTCCTTTCCAGGGAAAGTTCAACCTGGTGCCAGAGCAATAAGCTGTCTGAGTTTATTAGCTGGTGTGTAGGACAGTGTATTGGTTTTAGTGGTGAGATTTGCCAATTGGTGTGTTTTAAGTTTTAAAAACAAGTATAAGAATAAAGTTACTTCTTGGAAAGAAGAGATTGGTGATTTTACAAATTTTACAAGAAAATAGAAGAATAGCTGTGAAGATCAGGTGAGGTAGTTTATCAGATGATCCCAAAATTTGAATTCCACTGTATTGGGCATAATGAAAGATTTGGCAGAATGGAAGAGGAAGGCAGCATTAAATGCTTTCAGTAAGATAGGGAGTAAAAAAAATGAGCTAAAGAAATCTGGAAAATATATGGTTTTGAATATAGCCCAGAAGTATGTAAGAGAGGAGCTGTCATTAGGTTTGGCAGAATGGGTAGTTTTGGTTCTATTATTTTTATATAAGAGACTATTGGGACTTAACAGAGCTATTGGGGGAGGAAGAAAGTCTGAGGCATTAGACATAACCGTTTTGTTCATGAAGCATGAAACTTCATCAGTTCTTCAAAGACATGCGTTTTATACTTTGTTCTGTAATTGCTTTCACATGCCATGTTTGATGGTTCTACTTTCTTTTAATTATACTTTAGGGGGAAAGGAACAATGGCTTTGACGTCCTGTATCACAACATGAAACACGGACACTTGTCAACAAAAGATTTAGCAGAATTTATTAGAGAAAGGTAAATATTTATCTTTGTTAATCCTGATTCTAACATGCTGTTCATGATTTCTATTTAAAAGTTTATTGTTATATTTTGCAGTAACATGCAGAATATATATAAAGCAGTATGAAGTAACTAATACTAGAATGTCTAGGCTTGTTCCATTCACTTATAACTAAATAGTGATCATTAGCCGTCAGTTAATAACCAACTTCTAATTTGAAAGTAGATTTAAATTATAAATGTAGAAAGCTAGAAATATCAGATTAAGTGTTAAGCTGTTATGCTTAAGTTGATACCAGTTTTTCTTCATGTTTGGAAGTAAAGGAATTATTTCTTCAGTAGTAAAAACTGTATCAGTTTCAAGGTTTTTGACCAGAGATACAGAATTAGGGTGTTAACAACTGTCAGCAAGATCTTAAGAAATGATACCTTTGGATTAAGAGGGGAGAAAATTATTTGCACATAATGTGGAACTTTTTATAAGTTACTATATTATACAACTTTCTTTGGTGAAAATTTAAAACTAACATGCCTAATCTCCTTCTCCAAAAACTGACTGTCATGTTGTGTTAGAAGTTCGGTAGATTTAGGTATGTGCTCCTCTGTTAAAGTTTCAGGTGACATTAAGACTTTGTTTCCTGTTTTCAAAATGAAATTCTTTGTTCTTGAGAAGTGTACTAATTATTGCTAAGAACTGTTAAAAGTAGAGGTAAGACATCAGGGAAAAGAGGAACCACTTTAAGCAAATTTTGAGCTCTCGGATTTTATGTATTTGGTTATATAAATACTTATTTTTAATTATATTTATGGGCTTTTGCATATGCCTTTTGAGATGTCATTACTATGTAAATGTTTTCAGCTAAAGTCCTGTGCTTTGACCTTTAAAATGCATATCCATCAGTCTTCAAAATTGCATTGGTTATGCTTTTGATTACTTTCATTGACAGGGCTACAATAGAGGAGGCGTACTCAAGGTCAATGACAAAACTAGCCAAATCAGCAAGCAATTACACACAACTTGGGTAAGTGTGTAAGTGAGTGTTAGGAATCCATTTTGATTCTGACTTTTTTATTGATGATGTTGAAGGATAAATGGGTACCATAACTTTGCCACTTTAAAAGCAAGGTACCATGAAACTATGACCAAAAAAAACCCACAAAATAAAGAAACAAAAAAAGAAAAAAGAAAAAAAGTAAAAGGAATGTACAGCTCTTTCCTTCTGGTTAGAAAAAGACATGTAGGAACTGTGAAAGAACAGAGTAAAACAGAACATGGCTTTCTATTCTGTGTGCCCAAGCACGTGAAGAAAAAACACATGGTCAGCGAATGTGGCAGTAAATTTAGTTCCATTATTGCTGCATTAATGCTGTAATAAGAGGTTTTAAGAATGAGAGCTTTCAATGATATTGAAAGACCTATTCCATAGTTAAAATTATAAAATTAATTAAAATCTTATATGCAGAGTATGAATTTAAAAATTAGATTGATTGATGGATTTTTTTTCATTAGAAAGATTATGCCAACAGCTTAGGCTTCTTAGATGATGCTAAAGATTTTTATTATTATTATTTATGATAATTCCTGATAGAAATTTAGAGAATCAATGGATAGTTTTATACCAGTTATTGCAGCTCTTCAAAAGTTTATTATCTGCATGTAAGTAGATAATGCTATAATAAGGACTCTATGAGGGCTCTCCATGGTGCTTATTTTTCGATAGTGTTGATGAAGAAGCTGTGATAGGAGCATATCTGTAGAATAGCAATGTAGTTCATTCAGTATAGAAATTGGTGTTTGAGGTATGACCTGATCTCACTGTCATTACCGTATGGTTAATTTCTGTTAATCAGTAAATCCTTTTTAGATACAATCCATCTTTGCCAGTATTTTTTTTCCTGCTTTTTGCTACCGTGATGATTTAAAACAACTGGAAATCAACTAGCCATTTTGTATATGTATGCATGCATTGTTCAAGCATATACACGGAAATACTTTTCCAGATTCCAGTTTATATATATAATCTGATCTTGCATCATCTTGCCATTCATGAGTACTGAAGATAGGGAAGATTGAGTCAACTTACATGTACCATTTGTATTGACTCGAACATGATTAGTGACTGAGAAACAGCACAAATTGAAAACTCAGTAGCTATTTTTCCAAATACAGTTGGAACGTATTTAATAATGTAATTTATTAGTAGTTTGGGGCTATTTCTTATGTTTAAGTTTTAGGAATAAGACTGAACTTCTGTGAACATATTGCTGATACTATAGCACTATAAAAAAACTGAAGCTAATCAAAGGGACAAAATCCAGATGAGCGTTAAATGTATATTTTTTTTTCCTCTAGGACATTTGCACCTGTTTGGGATGTTTTCAAAACCTCAACAGAAAAACTAGCAAGCTGTCACTTAGATCTTGTACGGAGATTACAAGAGCTGATAAAAGAAGTTCACAAGTATGGAGATGAACAAATAAAAGCTTATAAGAAGGTTATTAATTCTTCATATGCATGTGGAATCACTTGTTAATGTTAAAATTAAAAACATTTGGTTTTGACATCTGTGTGATATTTTACAGACTAAAGAAGAAGTTTCAGGAACGTTAGAAGCGGTACAAAATATTCAAAGTATCACTCAGGCCTTACAGAAGTCAAAGGAAAACTATAACACAAAGTGTGTCGAGCAAGAACGATTGAAAAAAGAAGGCGCAACCCAGAGAGAGATTGATAAGGTATCAATGCAATAATTGTACATCATACAATAATTGTGTTTTATGACTTCTACAGATATTATCTATAACTTTCAGAATTTATTATGTTTTTGAATAATTTTACTGTAGGTAGATATGCAAACACTCAATGCCCTTGTTTTTGAATTAAGGAATAAAAAGTTTTGTTTGTTCCGTCCAGCTGGGGCAGCGTAGCTACTGGTAGGAGTATTTGTAGTCTGTTCTACTGAGGAGAAAAAAAATAATGTTACTTTTTGTTCTAATTTAAGATATTCCTATTATGTGAACCAAAATCCCAAAATAAGAGTATGATTGTCCTTGGTTCACCAGGCAAGGTGGATCCATTCAAAGAACACAGGTATTAGGGGGAGGTGTTTCCCTGTCGCTGAGTCTACCTTATCTTTTTAAAACTTGATACATCTGTCTGTTTCATTTCTATTTATCTGATCTGTCTGGGACTCTGCCCTTGTTAGAATGGGTTAGTGCCTTTTTTATTGCTATGTTTGATAAGTGGTTAGGACAGTTGATAATCAGCTTTTCACTTATATTAAAAGTGATCCTTTTGAGCTTGTTCTAGTTGTTTTTCTTTAACGTAAACCTGCCTCTTTTCATACTTTCTGTCTCAACTGACAGTGTTGGGTTTTAGGAATGAATCAGAAATGTGAAGTTTGACAGGGTATTTTCTGGTAAACTATTCAAAATATATTTTTTTTCCACAATTCTTTTTATAAGATTAAAACTCTTCAGTAAAAAAGGTTCAATTTACAGAAGACTTTTTAAAGACAGAATGTTATAATCCCTTGTCCAGCTGGAAAAAAAAATGTTCAGTTTGGGCTGTCTACCTACTGAAGATAAAAAGAGGAAACATCATAGGGTGACATACATGAAGGCTTTTATCTACTCTTGTGCATATTCCCTCAGTGCTTTTGTCAACAATTAGGCTGTAGTCAAGTGCTCAGCTAGTGCTTCAAAAAGACTGTTTCCAGTGGAAGCTGTTAACTGTGGCTATCACATTCTTTCCAGTTATGTTTTTTCTCAAATTCACCCTCATCATTTCAAGGAGCTGGTATCAAAGATTGTATTCTTTAATTTTCTTTGCTGTAGAATAGGGTTATTACTTTCAGCAGACCATGAATAATGTTTATATCAAAATTGCAGGAGTTTTATCACAAAGCATGGAATAAAATGATACAGTAGCAAATGCCTTTTAAGGCCAAATATTTGGATAGATGCTTTATTGTAGAGTCTGAGGAGGAATCTTACAGAAAGATATGTCATTATATTAACTGAGGCTGAAATTTAGTGTTAACTTGCATAATAATTTCCTGTTGTTCCCTGGCATGTCAACTTCTCTATTTATAATGATTGCCAAAAAAGTTGACTCATTCTCATGCATTCAGTTACTGTAAGTCTGCTACAGAGAGTTCTGATAATTGCTACACCTGAGAATACACATATTCTGTTTTCAGAAGAGATTATTGGTTAATCATGTAACTTTCACATGTTTGACTGTTTTGTCTGATTTGCTGAATAATCACTTTCCATAAATGCTCTTCACCACATACCTTGATGATTCTGCTTATAGTTAGACATGGTTACAAAAGGTAGAAAATGTTTTAGTTTAACCTTAACTCTTTTTGAAACCAAATGTTTGATAAAGCACTTTGTACTTTTGCTATAGTAAGTGGTATCTGGGAAACAAAACAGGACTATTTTCTTCCTGGGAATTCTTTTATGAGGACATTCAAGAGTGGGAATAAAGTAAAGTTCAGGGGAAGTAATGGGTGTTTGTTACATCCAATCCTGCCATTGTTAATGTCTAAAGAAATCCTTATACACAATCTTTATATAGGGTAGTGTTTTCAAGTTGCCTTTGTTGTTTTGCATTTACAAGACTACGTGAGCAAGCTTTGCCTAAGCTGTTTCTGTGATGGGAAGTATGCTTGTGGAACTGCAGCTTCGGTTTTCTTCTGAAATGCTGGTTGCTGTTTTCATAGCTGAGTGTGTTAGCACTGTCCTATTTTTCATGATTTTCAGTCATTTTTCTCTTTAAAACTCCAAAGAAAACTACCTCTTTCCCAAGGACACCTTTATTTTAATTTCTCTGAAAGTTATAGGTAGTGTTCAGCTTTCCAAATAATAAGTTTCTTACTGCAAGTGCCAAGTAGTTGCCATTTTTACTATGGGACTGATAACATTCATTTAAAACAAGGGGTGAGAGCTATTTAAACATAGAGCAGATAGAAAATATATATTATACAACTATCTCCAGTGATGTCTTTAACAATTCAGAATTTTTTTTTTTTTTCTCAAAGTAAGCGATGGGAACCTTGAAGGAGATAAACTAGAAATGTTGAACAAAGAAGTCATAAAAAGCTGATGTTGAAAAAAAGATTGGTTTTTAACTTGAAGATGAGATAATATTATCAGAGATTCCAAAAGCTTCAAGTCCTGTGTATAATTCTGTAAACCTTGCAAATGATTTTCTCTTCTAAAACAATCATTTAATTCAATTTTGCTCTTGCTATAGTTTTTCTTGTATTTCTTTTTGTCCTTTAAGAAAGTTCAACCCACAAAAAGATATTTTTGGTTTAATGTACCAAACTGTACTAGTGCTCTGTTTGCACTGTATTCCAACCCTGATTGCTTTCTTCTTTTTTCCTGCATCTTTGACAAAAGAGCTAATTGGTTAACTTCAGCAGTACCAATTTTAAAATGTTGATATCAAAATATGTTATAAAACAGTCATTGCTGAAAAGCAGCAGGGATTTAAGTGGGATAACTAATTGTTATACATAACTATTATTTTTAAAACTGGTTTTATGGTTTATGAATAGATATCTCTCAAGGCTTGAATCTGAGTTATTTGGTTGTGAAATTTTGTTACAACATTTCACTGTTTTGATATATGCCTGATTTTTTTATATATGTCATTATAGGCTAATTACTAATAATGACTTTAAAAACATTGCAACAGAGTGGATGTGTAACAGTTGACAGTTTTTTTCTTTTGTTTGTTTGTTTGTTTTAATTCTGTAGGCAGCAGGTAAATTGAAAAAAGCTACAGATACCTATAAATTATATGTGGAGAAATATGCTGGAATTAAAACTGATTTTGAACAGAAAATGACAGAAACTGCACAGGTAAGTGTGCTTCTAAAAGGTGCCCTTTAGGATCAGTAAATTTTGTTGTTGTCATTCAGATTTCATATGAACTCAAAACTTTTGGAAAATGAATTCAAGATAGTATGTCATTTGAAAACTGCTGTGAATTACAGTGTTAAAGGTAATAGGCAAATATTAGCTGACCACATATATTGCACTGTTGGTGCTGCTGTATAATTCATCTAGATATTAGCACTCTAGAAAGTCTTTTTGGAGAATTTTTGGAATAAAGCAAAATAAACTATTGGAAGTATTTTAGGTATGTGGTAATAATGTGGGAAATTACATGGGTTGTTGCTGAAGCAGAATTTAGACAGGAGTTATAGTACTGGGATCTATCATGCTTTTTCATTATTTTTCCAGTTTCATTATTTTTTCAGTTACACGGTGCCAAAGTGCCTTCCAAATTGTTTAAGCACTTCGCTGAGAAACTTCTTTTTGAAAATTCTTTGTGCTTTTACTTAGTTTCAAAGAGTTATTTTTAGGTATGGAAAAATTATTAGGGAGATTTCACTGTATTTGTATTAATAAAGTAGAAATGGAAAAGTGTTACAATTTGGAGCCCCATAGCTATGGAAATGAAGATTTTGCAGCATGGGGATTGTGTGGCTGGCAGGTGAAAAGCCACACTATCCTGAGCTATAAACTGCCTTCCTGCTTCCAAAATTTCACAGAATTAGATCTAGTTCATCTCTGAATAGACTTTCAAAACAGCTGTCACTGAGAGGATACCAAAAGTATCACATACCAAACCCCCACCCCAGGCATTCATGCCGAGAAAGATCTCTAGCATATTACTGCAAAATTCTTCCTTTAAATTACTTATATAGAGTTCTTATAAAACCTTTCATTAAAGTGTGTCAGTAGGCATCTTTTTGCAGTATTCTGACTAGGATCTGATTGGAAGATTTATGCTCCTTATCTTCCCCTTTCCATTTAAGCTAAATTTGTTAAGTACATTTTTTTTCTCTCATTTTAAAAATATTTGTTGTTTTAAGTACTCTGTGCGTGTGGTATGTAATTCTTCTTCGCGTAAGATGGTGTCAACTGCAGTATAGGAAGACTTTATAGAGAAAAATCACGAACGAAAATTCATAGGTACCATGGTGGACTAGGTTATATGGTTTGTTGTACTTCTTTCTCTCCTCTCTGATGCGTGAGACTGTTTTTTTCTATAATATATTGTAAGTATTACTGTGAAAAGCAACAGTTGACCTTGTGCTGTGCCTCTTTGTCCAATATGAGAGTTGCATTGGAAAACTTAATTCTGACACAAACATAATGTAGTAAGAAAAGTTCGCTGTAACCCAGAACAGTTCCTGGATCCTGTTTAAGAGGTCACACAGCGTTTATGGTGAAACAGAGGAGTCAGCAACACGGACTTGAATCTCTAAGCATTAGTGCTGGCTTATAGTATGGGACATTGTGTCCTGTACTCATTTGAACAGGCAATCAATCCTAAGGCAACATTATACATCTGTTGCCTTAGGATTGTGCATGTGAAAGGTGAAGTATTTGTGGATCAGTTATCTTAGGCAATTTGATGTGGGGTGGCATTGGCATGTGTAATTGTGATCATCTGAGAATTTTGAGACTAGACTGCATTTTAAAATACATGCAAGTATTTTTGGTTATTTTAAAATCTTAATTGTTGGAAACAAGCCTAAGTTCTGATTCTCTACTACTGAAGTTTAACATTCCTTCTGGAAAGTTTCCTCAATAAGAATAGGTGGAAGAACCCTGACATGTGAGCACGTGTTATCCAGAATGGTAACTTTTTGTTAGTGTTCCTGATAGAGTAGCCATTGTAATCACTCAATAAACATTCCAGTAACTGCAGCACTGTGCAGAATGTATACCTTACAGTGCAGCTTTCTTTTGCTGTAGGCCCTGCTTCTAATACTAAGAGATAAAGTAGAACCAGAGAAATACTGAGCTGTTCTGATAGAATTTTATTTAGGTCATACACAGCTGTGCTCTTGTGGATTTAGCTAGAATAATTTAAGTTCTTGCCCTGTTTGTTACTGTACTTGTTTTGGAAGTTACCAGATCCCCACTGAAATAGATCCTGTAAAGGCTTCTGATCCATTTCAGGTTCAGCCAGGTTGCCCATCAGTAATATTTAGTCTCACAAAAACTGTCTACTGTCTTGTGTGTTCCCTGCATTGCAAGAAAGAGATTCTTTGTAGCAATTGATTTTATTGCTTTCTGAAACAATGAGAATATAGTTAAGTAATACAACTTTAATAAATTGTCCTTGCTAAACTACACTGTAAACTTGTCACCATTGAGCAAGAGAGCTTTAAGTTGTGTGAAAGAAGTTCTTGTTTAGAACTGATGCAAGATAAACATGAAGAGTATTTGAAATGGCTTTCATTGTCAGTGAATTACTGAAGGAAAATACAGGGGCTTTCAGCAAGTAAACTAGCTGAGCTTTTCTTTGTGTGCTAAAAAAAAAACATTTGAACATCCACTACCACAAAAGAAAGGGAAGTGATACAGCCTATTTTGTACTTAAATATACTGTAAATTATCTTAGAGTGTGCTTCACTTGAAATTAGTAGCTCTGAAACAAAATAAATGAATGTGTTCATTCTTAGCTGTTTTAGTGCAAAATCAATTGACTGAAATTCAGTCTATCTTATGCTGTTCAGATAAAATTCTTCTGAGGACACTCACTAGCATCTTGAGCTGCTGTGACAATATTCTGAGTAAAACTGTGCTAAGGAGACACTTGGCTGTTCACTTAGCTCTTCCTTGCATTGCTTCTGCTTATTTTTGTCTTTTTTTTTTTTTTTGTCATAACTGTCTTGCTTACAGTTATCAAGAGGGAAGTAACTTGTGATACGTGAAATTGAAAAGTTGATTTGTGAAGCATGATCTTGCTAATCTTGAGCTAAATTGTAGTTTACACTGCAATAAACATGGGATGTTTTTGTTTGATAAAGTGTAAAAGCATAGTTCGTTTTCTGTTCCTCAGAAATTGTTAGGACATTCTTCCTTCTGGAAGATTTTCTGAGAAAAGTTATAGCTTTTCTATGCAGCAGTTATATAATGGTTTAGAAAATACAATGTTAAGGAAATCTTTATGCCAGTTATCCCACCTGGCTAAAAGCTTTTTTGTTTGTTTTTAATCACATGGTACAATCAGTCACTGGAAAGGATCAAATAGCAGAAAGTGTTAAAATATCCTTTTAAAGTCTTTTTTGTTAACTGGACAATGAGCAGTCTGCATATAAACAAAGGTTCAGGAAAGAACTCTTCACAGTGTATGTTTTAGAAGTCACAGGAAAATGTGCTTAATAAAATAGCATGCTTACTTTAGTTGTGCATGCTGAGCTGTTGATGACTTTTTATTGTAGCTTAAAATGCTAAAAAGTGACTTAAAATTGTGTTGAGTCATTAATACCAAGATCCATTTCAGTACACCTTTTTAACATGGACTAATTTTTCAAAAATTACTCTGAAATATGCTGTTCATATATGCAAATAAGCCATTAATGTAATGATTAATAATGTTTCCTGGATACCTGTAGTCTTTGATCAGAGCCTTTTGTGTTACACACAGTATGAGGCCAGATAGCTTCTACTTCAAAGACTCTATTAAGCAAAAAACAAGAAATAAGGAAATAATGGTGTGGGAAGGGTAATATTCACTGACAGACAAAATCTCTGAATGGCCAGCCACATAGTCCTTTCAATATGCCTAAGAGAGAAGAGGTGGAAGGAAGACGGGGCATCGATTTTGCAGGCTTTTACAGAGAACTTGAACCAAACATAAAGTAAGCAGAATTGGCATGATCTCTAAAGTTCATTTGGAGTTAGGTAATGTTACCTAATGCGGTGGGGAAGGTCACTTGCATGCAAGTGTTTACACACTGATGGTGAATGAGATGGTTTTATAGAGATGGACTGTAGATAGCTTTGAAAGCAAAATGCTTCATGTGATGAGGCAACTAGTAAAAGCAGAAAGGTCAAAAGAAGCAGCTACAAAATTATGAGGGTGATTATAAGGTCTGTAATCAAGAAAAGGTTGCTGGAGAAGAATTTTGATCTGCTTGATTGGGGGATACAGCTGTGTGAATATGGCAAGAAAAAAAGAAACAACTGAGTTTAGGAGATGGGTGTGGGATAGAGGCATTTTGGTTTGTATGGAGTTGTTGCCATGTTTGTAGATGAGAGTGCCAGGAGGTGAGAAAGGTAGAAACAACATCTTCAGAGAAACCTCTGAAAAACTAAAGAAAGAATTTGTGGTGCTGTGAAGGACACACTTGGAGGGCATTTACTCAAGTAGGAAGAAAGCTAGGAGAGCAAGATTTCAACAAGATTATGGTTGACTGTTAAGGAAGGTGAGGAGAGTATTAGTGCTGATTTCTATCTAGGAAAGGGGTCTTTCGATTTTAAAATGGGTGTCAGGTGAAGGTCTGGGAAAGATGGAAAGAGGTGGAGCACAAATTCCAGATAGTGTCTGCAAAGACTATTTACAGCAAATATGAAGATCAAACAAATGGATCATATTTAAAGATGTAAATTATGTAGATGGCTAAAGAGGAGAAAGCATGTGTGTATTGCGAGTGGGAGGAGGAAGCCTTCAGGAGAAGGTGCGAAGGAGATCTAGAAATAGGATTTGGGGGTTAG
The DNA here is from genome assembly GCA_013389825.1 of Crypturellus undulatus. Lineage (NCBI taxonomy): Eukaryota > Metazoa > Chordata > Aves > Tinamiformes > Tinamidae > Crypturellus > Crypturellus undulatus. Next base: position 40,580 of record VWPW01009938.1, read on the forward strand.
ATAAGAAAAGGAGATGAAAATCTTAAGTAATGGGGAAATGAGATTTTTAAACACCCGTCATACCTATTTTCTTTTGGAAGAAATAGGTGAGATTTTTTTTGTAAGGAGAAAAAATTCAAGATAGGTAAAAGATTGGAGGGTAAGTTAAGTAGTAAAATTACAGCTATGATGGTTTACAGTATCCTCTGCTACACACAAGCAGAAACACTTTTCATTAGAAATGCTCTGTAGCATAACACTGTATATGCAAGGCATTGGAAATCCTTACTTTAATATTATTTTCTTCCTATTTACATATTTGCTCATATTTGAATTAGCTATTTGCTGATGTTTATGATTTTTAAACACAGCAGAATTTGAATTATTTTTTGGAATCCCAATAGTTGAATACATTCTAGTCTAAATGGAATTTTCTAGAATTGCAAGTCGATGTTATGTTTGTACCTAATTTAGTAACTTTATAAATTCCAAACCTTCCTTTGTTGCCATGACCAAGATTTGATTTTTTGCTTAGTATATTTCATAAAGATATTCTATTTCAAGGATTGTTTTAATTATAAATAATTATTTTCTGGTTTACAGAAATTTCAAGACATTGAAGAAACACATCTTCTTCATATGAAAGAGATAATAGATTCATTGTCAAATACCATAAAAGAAATTCATTTACAAATAGGAGAGGTAATTTTTTATGAATATTTTTATTTAACTATAATATGTATTTTTCTGGATTATTTATTGAAACATTTCTTATTGTCTTGGCAATATTGCACCTTTCAAATGATAGTAACTTTTTAAAGCAGAGGGAGATGAAGGAGATAAACAGAATTCGTCCAAGGGTTCAAGTAAGATTTTGAAGTAGGTTTGGGTCTTTTTGCTAGAAACATCAAACATTATATGGGTATTGATATTATTTGGAAGATATTTGGAGGACCTTTTTGTATCTGCTAAATTTCCATTTTAATCTTTTAATTAAATAGCTAAATTAATTATGATGCTTGCATGTGTATTCAAACAAATTTCTGAAGAATCTTGTGCTTTTCTTTAACCAAAAACCTAGATCACATCAGTCTGAAAAGTTTCAGAATTTTACATATGCTATTTTTGGCAGAAATAGGTCTTCAGGAACAGTATTTTAATGAGCTTTTAGAGTATCATGTCTTTAAATGCATTTTTAAAGTAATAATTCTTATAAATACTCCTTTTTCGGGGGGCGGGGGATATGTTGAAATGTAGTTATATTTGTGAACATTTAAAATTTCAGTCCCTCTGCTCCTCATTTAATTTTGAGATTGTCTGCTAGTGTGTGGTGATCACAAGGATAATACTGTTTATTTTTAAACCGTATCTATACCATACTGTGAAAGGCTTTGTAGTATTAGCCTGTGTTTTCCTCCTTGCCAGATTAAATACGTTCCAGCAGTAACGCTTTCACTCAAGCAGGTGGGAAGGGTGATAATGCTGTGATGAATGTTCACACCATGGTCACACCCATACTGGCCTGACTGAAGAGACTGCCTGCCTTTCTAACATTGTAGTGGGACATGTTACTATCAGAAACTCAGAAAATTGTATATACAAAAGTGGTTTAAACTGAAGAAATGGAAGTAAGTCCTACACCAGCCGTCTGCATACATTTTTTCATTCCTCATTTGTATCTGTCCTGGTACACACACTTGAAGGGATTTTCCAGATAAAATGCCTGTAAGCCTTTTGATATATTCTAGAGGGTAGTATTTTGAAGATTAAACGTAGAGAAAAGCGCTTCTAAAGCTAACCACCTTCTTCAATTGCTGCATTTTACCTTCCTATTGATTTTTTTTTTGAAGGTGCATGAAGAGTTTATTAATAACATGACAAATACTACAGTTGAGAGTTTAATACAAAAATTTGCTGAATCAAAAGGNGAGAGTTTAATACAGAAATTTGCTGAATCAAAAGGAACTGGCAAGGAACGACCTGGTAAGAGATTAAACGTTAAAGAACAGAAAATAATTTTGTAAGTGTTAATTTCTGCTCCCAGTGCAAGTTCAAACCCTATGTTACACATTTGCCATGTATTTACCAGCTGAAGTTCCCATGGTTTGTTTAGCTTTGATATTAAATGATTCATAAGAATTCAAAAATACATGATTTGCTGCATCTGTGTAGAATATATCTTCATTAAACATACTAGTTTGTAGAGCTGAGACCCTTTATATAGACCTTCAACGAAACTCCTAAAACTGTAGTGTTGGATAGTTCATCAGTAAAAATTTTCAATAAATTTTAAGTTCCTTTCACTATTCTACTTACTCTACTATGTGCCTACTATGTATTCTACTGTGTGTTACTCTGTTATGCATAAAATTATTTATATTTATATTAAGGATATATTCAAATCAGATGGCTATAAAGCTGCTTACAGAACTGCTGTAACAGTTGCATCAATTTATTTGGTTAATATACAAAATCCAGCATTTTAATAGACTATACATAGATTGGTCATTTTCTCTTTACTAAGAAGTAATATATAGTATTTGCTGACAGTTCTACTTCTTGACATGGTGTATAAAACTTTCCCAGATTGCTATAAGAAGGAAATCTAATATTACATCTATGATTACAGGAAGAATACATGCTTCACTTTAATATTTAGACATGAGTATATTGTCATCTAGGTATGCAATTACAGAAATCAGGTAGTACCCCTTTCAAAGTTGGAAGTCCTGGTTGCTAACACAGAAACTCATAGTTTTTTTTCAGAGCAAGGGTGTAACATAACAAGGTAGATCTTGAACATTAATGCTAAATGGTTAAGTAAGGTTAGTGGATATTGTATTATGCCTCTCTGTTAGAGCAGGTAACAGAGGACCTCGTTGGCTTCTATAATCTAGCATTGTTTCTATTCTGTAATCTGATAATGCCCATGCAAGAGGAGACTGAGGTAAGATTGTATATGGAGGTATTTTTTTTAATATTTCCCATAAATTTTACATTTTTTTCAATGAAGAATAAGAAAGAAAAGGCATGAACTTTAGAAATTCAAGCTCAGTTGAACCAATGACAGGACAAATATGAAAATTCATGATTCACACCTTTTTAGTAGCTATTAAGATGTTGTGGTTGTATACTTGTTTGCTACTTCACAGAGTTCATCAAATCCCATTTGCATTCTCTGCAGTCAGATTTAAGCTTTCTTTCATGCCAATTTAGTTTCTTCAATCGTACAGCTATTTTGACTGTAAAGGATTTTAAGTAAAATTTGCATTTTTTTCTAGAATGTGACATTATTGTATTTACATAAACATACAGTAGCCAGAGGGAAAATATGGCTAAGTTCTGCAGAAGAATAATATGTTCAAAGATGAGAGATAGAAACACTGTAATGCTATTTTTGGTTGCCATTTCTTACTGCATTCACTTTTTTGTTAAAATTCTCAATACGTTAAAAATGATGAGGTGTGGTTGATTGGCTACAGATGGGAAAAAAAGGCCGAAAAAATCTTTTGGATCTCTCAGTTCTTTAAAATTCAAGTCTTGAATCTTTCTAAATGATATTCTCAAGAAAAAATATCCCATAACTACAGGCATTCTTCCTCCAGCTTCCTACCATATAATTTTTCTACCATAAAATACTACATCAGTTGGTGGGTGGCATTCTGAAATACTGAATTTGGAGAAAAAAATAATAAACTGAAAGAATAATGTAAAACAAAATATATGTTATATTTATAGCACATTTTAGCTGTATTTGTAATACTTTAAACCACAGCTCACTTATTTACATGTGTTAAAATAAGAATGAATCTGGGGAAAAGTACACTAGGAGGGCTGTTCTGTTGTGTGGATTATGAACAATTAACAGCAAAGCTCCCTGGATATAGGTAGCTCTGATCTGGATATAAGAAACCCCTCTGTCTCATTTGTCCTTTGTATTATATGGGCTCCCTCTGGTGGCTAATTTGTTACCTGTAGGCTTAAAAAAGAACGTGGACTTTCAAACTTTAATACACTATTTTCTAGTACAAATGTTCTTTCAACTCCTAAAGCTTTGCAGATTTTAAAAATTCCTTTATGGACTTTTTTTCCAATGGATGTTTTGTAACTTCTACCTAAATTACTTATCTAGTTAACTTTATCAGTTAATTCCTACTAAATTTACTTTATACATTATTTAAAATTTTAATATTAATACAGTATTTTCAGAAGTCTTCACGTCAGGCATCAAGTCAGAATTTAATATGCTTTCTGAACAGTTTGTAAAGATAGAAAAAAAGTTATACATAAGAAAAAGTTCTTTTAATGTGCAGATGGTTTAACACTAGAACAGGTTACACAGAGGGATGGTCAAGTCTCCGTCCGTGGTGATACACTTACTTTTTGGTCTATATCAGTTGGACGATGCTTTTATCACTGATAGGGTGCTACAGAGCTGCCAGNGAAGGGATTTTCCAGATAAAATGCCTGTAAGCCTTTTGATATATTCTAGAGGGTAGTATTTTGAAGATTAAACGTAGAGAAAAGCGCTTCTAAAGCTAACCACCTTCTTCAATTGCTGCATTTTACCTTCCTATTGATTTTTTTTTTGAAGGTGCATGAAGAGTTTATTAATAACATGACAAATACTACAGTTGAGAGTTTAATACAAAAATTTGCTGAATCAAAAGGAACTGGCAAGGAACGACCTGGTAAGAGATTAAACGTTAAAGAACAGAAAATAATTTTGTAAGTGTTAATTTCTGCTCCCAGTGCAAGTTCAAACCCTATGTTACACATTTGCCATGTATTTACCAGCTGAAGTTCCCATGGTTTGTTTAGCTTTGATATTAAATGATTCATAAGAATTCAAAAATACATGATTTGCTGCATCTGTGTAGAATATATCTTCATTAAACATACTAGTTTGTAGAGCTGAGACCCTTTATATAGACCTTCAACGAAACTCCTAAAACTGTAGTGTTGGATAGTTCATCAGTAAAAATTTTCAATAAATTTTAAGTTCCTTTCACTATTCTACTTACTCTACTATGTGCCTACTATGTATTCTACTGTGTGTTACTCTGTTATGCATAAAATTATTTATATTTATATTAAGGATATATTCAAATCAGATGGCTATAAAGCTGCTTACAGAACTGCTGTAACAGTTGCATCAATTTATTTGGTTAATATACAAAATCCAGCATTTTAATAGACTATACATAGATTGGTCATTTTCTCTTTACTAAGAAGTAATATATAGTATTTGCTGACAGTTCTACTTCTTGACATGGTGTATAAAACTTTCCCAGATTGCTATAAGAAGGAAATCTAATATTACATCTATGATTACAGGAAGAATACATGCTTCACTTTAATATTTAGACATGAGTATATTGTCATCTAGGTATGCAATTACAGAAATCAGGTAGTACCCCTTTCAAAGTTGGAAGTCCTGGTTGCTAACACAGAAACTCATAGTTTTTTTTCAGAGCAAGGGTGTAACATAACAAGGTAGATCTTGAACATTAATGCTAAATGGTTAAGTAAGGTTAGTGGATATTGTATTATGCCTCTCTGTTAGAGCAGGTAACAGAGGACCTCGTTGGCTTCTATAATCTAGCATTGTTTCTATTCTGTAATCTGATAATGCCCATGCAAGAGGAGACTGAGGTAAGATTGTATATGGAGGTATTTTTTTTAATATTTCCCATAAATTTTACATTTTTTTCAATGAAGAATAAGAAAGAAAAGGCATGAACTTTAGAAATTCAAGCTCAGTTGAACCAATGACAGGACAAATATGAAAATTCATGATTCACACCTTTTTAGTAGCTATTAAGATGTTGTGGTTGTATACTTGTTTGCTACTTCACAGAGTTCATCAAATCCCATTTGCATTCTCTGCAGTCAGATTTAAGCTTTCTTTCATGCCAATTTAGTTTCTTCAATCGTACAGCTATTTTGACTGTAAAGGATTTTAAGTAAAATTTGCATTTTTTTCTAGAATGTGACATTATTGTATTTACATAAACATACAGTAGCCAGAGGGAAAATATGGCTAAGTTCTGCAGAAGAATAATATGTTCAAAGATGAGAGATAGAAACACTGTAATGCTATTTTTGGTTGCCATTTCTTACTGCATTCACTTTTTTGTTAAAATTCTCAATACGTTAAAAATGATGAGGTGTGGTTGATTGGCTACAGATGGGAAAAAAAGGCCGAAAAAATCTTTTGGATCTCTCAGTTCTTTAAAATTCAAGTCTTGAATCTTTCTAAATGATATTCTCAAGAAAAAATATCCCATAACTACAGGCATTCTTCCTCCAGCTTCCTACCATATAATTTTTCTACCATAAAATACTACATCAGTTGGTGGGTGGCATTCTGAAATACTGAATTTGGAGAAAAAAATAATAAACTGAAAGAATAATGTAAAACAAAATATATGTTATATTTATAGCACATTTTAGCTGTATTTGTAATACTTTAAACCACAGCTCACTTATTTACATGTGTTAAAATAAGAATGAATCTGGGGAAAAGTACACTAGGAGGGCTGTTCTGTTGTGTGGATTATGAACAATTAACAGCAAAGCTCCCTGGATATAGGTAGCTCTGATCTGGATATAAGAAACCCCTCTGTCTCATTTGTCCTTTGTATTATATGGGCTCCCTCTGGTGGCTAATTTGTTACCTGTAGGCTTAAAAAAGAACGTGGACTTTCAAACTTTAATACACTATTTTCTAGTACAAATGTTCTTTCAACTCCTAAAGCTTTGCAGATTTTAAAAATTCCTTTATGGACTTTTTTTCCAATGGATGTTTTGTAACTTCTACCTAAATTACTTATCTAGTTAACTTTATCAGTTAATTCCTACTAAATTTACTTTATACATTATTTAAAATTTTAATATTAATACAGTATTTTCAGAAGTCTTCACGTCAGGCATCAAGTCAGAATTTAATATGCTTTCTGAACAGTTTGTAAAGATAGAAAAAAAGTTATACATAAGAAAAAGTTCTTTTAATGTGCAGATGGTTTAACACTAGAACAGGTTACACAGAGGGATGGTCAAGTCTCCGTCCGTGGTGATACACTTACTTTTTGGTCTATATCAGTTGGACGATGCTTTTATCACTGATAGGGTGCTACAGAGCTGCCAGCAAACCAATTAGCCTCAGGTTGAAATAAACCCCATTTCAAATAAGTTGATTTTCTGTTTGTACTAAGTTATTGCTCTATGATCCTTGGAATATTCTCCGATAGTGTGGTGCAAAATGTCTGTTGCTTTCACCTCTAGCATTTTCGTTTAATCAGTGGCAGAGCTGATGAGTATTCCAGATTAGTGACATACTTCTAGCTTTATTTGCAAATCTTTCATCATCCATGAAGTATTTGGTTTCCCCATTATTCCAGAATGTAAAGTTGATGCTGCATAAAACACAAACTACTTGGAAGTGTGACTGCATGTTCTTCTAAGGTCTTCTCTCAGAAGTTGGCAGGATATTATATCATGCACTAATNAGCTGAGACCCTTTATATAGACCTTCAACGAAACTCCTAAAACTGTAGTGTTGGATAGTTCATCAGTAAAAATTTTCAATAAATTTTAAGTTCCTTTCACTATTCTACTTACTCTACTATGTGCCTACTATGTATTCTACTGTGTGTTACTCTGTTATGCATAAAATTATTTATATTTATATTAAGGATATATTCAAATCAGATGGCTATAAAGCTGCTTACAGAACTGCTGTAACAGTTGCATCAATTTATTTGGTTAATATACAAAATCCAGCATTTTAATAGACTATACATAGATTGGTCATTTTCTCTTTACTAAGAAGTAATATATAGTATTTGCTGACAGTTCTACTTCTTGACATGGTGTATAAAACTTTCCCAGATTGCTATAAGAAGGAAATCTAATATTACATCTATGATTACAGGAAGAATACATGCTTCACTTTAATATTTAGACATGAGTATATTGTCATCTAGGTATGCAATTACAGAAATCAGGTAGTACCCCTTTCAAAGTTGGAAGTCCTGGTTGCTAACACAGAAACTCATAGTTTTTTTTCAGAGCAAGGGTGTAACATAACAAGGTAGATCTTGAACATTAATGCTAAATGGTTAAGTAAGGTTAGTGGATATTGTATTATGCCTCTCTGTTAGAGCAGGTAACAGAGGACCTCGTTGGCTTCTATAATCTAGCATTGTTTCTATTCTGTAATCTGATAATGCCCATGCAAGAGGAGACTGAGGTAAGATTGTATATGGAGGTATTTTTTTTAATATTTCCCATAAATTTTACATTTTTTTCAATGAAGAATAAGAAAGAAAAGGCATGAACTTTAGAAATTCAAGCTCAGTTGAACCAATGACAGGACAAATATGAAAATTCATGATTCACACCTTTTTAGTAGCTATTAAGATGTTGTGGTTGTATACTTGTTTGCTACTTCACAGAGTTCATCAAATCCCATTTGCATTCTCTGCAGTCAGATTTAAGCTTTCTTTCATGCCAATTTAGTTTCTTCAATCGTACAGCTATTTTGACTGTAAAGGATTTTAAGTAAAATTTGCATTTTTTTCTAGAATGTGACATTATTGTATTTACATAAACATACAGTAGCCAGAGGGAAAATATGGCTAAGTTCTGCAGAAGAATAATATGTTCAAAGATGAGAGATAGAAACACTGTAATGCTATTTTTGGTTGCCATTTCTTACTGCATTCACTTTTTTGTTAAAATTCTCAATACGTTAAAAATGATGAGGTGTGGTTGATTGGCTACAGATGGGAAAAAAAGGCCGAAAAAATCTTTTGGATCTCTCAGTTCTTTAAAATTCAAGTCTTGAATCTTTCTAAATGATATTCTCAAGAAAAAATATCCCATAACTACAGGCATTCTTCCTCCAGCTTCCTACCATATAATTTTTCTACCATAAAATACTACATCAGTTGGTGGGTGGCATTCTGAAATACTGAATTTGGAGAAAAAAATAATAAACTGAAAGAATAATGTAAAACAAAATATATGTTATATTTATAGCACATTTTAGCTGTATTTGTAATACTTTAAACCACAGCTCACTTATTTACATGTGTTAAAATAAGAATGAATCTGGGGAAAAGTACACTAGGAGGGCTGTTCTGTTGTGTGGATTATGAACAATTAACAGCAAAGCTCCCTGGATATAGGTAGCTCTGATCTGGATATAAGAAACCCCTCTGTCTCATTTGTCCTTTGTATTATATGGGCTCCCTCTGGTGGCTAATTTGTTACCTGTAGGCTTAAAAAAGAACGTGGACTTTCAAACTTTAATACACTATTTTCTAGTACAAATGTTCTTTCAACTCCTAAAGCTTTGCAGATTTTAAAAATTCCTTTATGGACTTTTTTTCCAATGGATGTTTTGTAACTTCTACCTAAATTACTTATCTAGTTAACTTTATCAGTTAATTCCTACTAAATTTACTTTATACATTATTTAAAATTTTAATATTAATACAGTATTTTCAGAAGTCTTCACGTCAGGCATCAAGTCAGAATTTAATATGCTTTCTGAACAGTTTGTAAAGATAGAAAAAAAGTTATACATAAGAAAAAGTTCTTTTAATGTGCAGATGGTTTAACACTAGAACAGGTTACACAGAGGGATGGTCAAGTCTCCGTCCGTGGTGATACACTTACTTTTTGGTCTATATCAGTTGGACGATGCTTTTATCACTGATAGGGTGCTACAGAGCTGCCAGCAAACCAATTAGCCTCAGGTTGAAATAAACCCCATTTCAAATAAGTTGATTTTCTGTTTGTACTAAGTTATTGCTCTATGATCCTTGGAATATTCTCCGATAGTGTGGTGCAAAATGTCTGTTGCTTTCACCTCTAGCATTTTCGTTTAATCAGTGGCAGAGCTGATGAGTATTCCAGATTAGTGACATACTTCTAGCTTTATTTGCAAATCTTTCATCATCCATGAAGTATTTGGTTTCCCCATTATTCCAGAATGTAAAGTTGATGCTGCATAAAACACAAACTACTTGGAAGTGTGACTGCATGTTCTTCTAAGGTCTTCTCTCAGAAGTTGGCAGGATATTATATCATGCACTAATAGTGTTTTCAAATACCCCTATAGCTGTAGCGTGGTTATGAATGATTTTCCATTTTTAGCTTCGGGATTGCTGTGCTGTCTTCCCATCTTCTCTTGGTGTGTGAATCAGCTGTTCTTGTTTCCCCCTGTGTTAGTTTTTGCCCACTACACTGTAGCTAGAAGCTTGCTTTGAAGGCTGTGCTGCATTGTCTTGTCTGTGCTACTTTCTGGTGTCCAAAAAAAACCCAAGAGCAAAAAACAAATCTAGAAGGTTTGTTTTCATGAATATGTTCTGATGTCATTGTTAGTGGTTGTTTGTAATTTATTAAATTGTTGATTTTTTTTCTTGAAAAATTATTAAAGATGGGAAAACAAAAACTTTATGGTAATACAGACAACAATGGAGAGCCAAATTGGTGACTCCTTAGGTTTCCAATAAAAGTTTTTCAAATGACAATATTATATATGCTGTCCCCTTATTCAGCATTCTTCATTGCACAAGTAGGCAGAGAAAATCTGGCAAAGAGGTGAGATGCATGCAGCTTCTCTCCTAGCTGTGCCAGGGCAGGCATCTAGAACTTGAATTGGGTAGAAGCCAGAGAGTCCTGGAGGAGAAATCAGGGACCCTGTTCAAGATGGGAGAGTAAGGGGCGAGTCCACTTGCTTGGCTCTTCATTGTCCACCAATAAACTTGAACTTCATAGAAGAGCAAGAAGTTATTTCAGTTTGTTAAAGCATTGCAAAACCAATGCCCGCAACCCACCAGTTCTTTGGTGTGTTATTAGAAGAAGTTGACCTTGTTTGTTGTTTATGATTGCTGTTGGTCACCGGTTCTTGCATGTACTGAAACATTTTGTCCCCTTTGTCCTTCATAGAATCATAGAATGCTTAAGGTTGGAAGCAACCTCTAGAGGTGATGTAGTGCAACCCCCCAGCACACACAGGGTCACCTAGAACATGTAGCACAGGACTGTGTCCAAGCAGGTTTTGAAGATCTCCAGAGAAGGAGGCTCCACAACCTCTCTTTGCAACCTGTACCAGTGCTCTGTCACCCTCACTGTCAGGAAATTTTTCCTTAAGTTCCTGTTAAGCTTTTGATGCTTTAGTTTCTGGCCATTTCCTCTAGTTCTATCAGTGGCCACCACTGAAAGAGGCCAGCCCCATCCTCCTCACTGCCTCCTTTGAGGTACTTGTACACACTGATCAGGTCCCCTCTCAGCCTTCTCTTTTCTGGCCTGAACAGGCCCAGCTCCCTCAGCCTCTCCTCACAGGGCAGATGTTCCAGGCCCCTGATCATCCTTGTGGCCCTGCACTGGACTCTCTCCAGCAGCTCCACATCCCTCTTGTACTGGGGGGCCCAGACCTGAACACAGTGCTCCAGATGTGGCCTCACCAGGGCTGAGTAGAGGGGCAGGATCAGCCCGCTTGACCTGCTGGAGATGCTTCTCTTAATGCATCCCAGGATCCCACTGGCCTTCTTGGCCACGAGGGCACCCTGCTGCCTCATGGTCAACTTGTCCACCATGACATCCAGGTCTCTCTCTCCAGAGCTGCTCTCCAGCAGGTCAGTCCCCAGCCTGTACTGGTGTCTGGGGTTATTCCTCCCCAAGTGCAGGACCGTGCACTTGTCTTTGTTGAATTTCATAAGATTTCTCACCGCCCAGTTGTCCAGTCTGTCCAGGTCCCTTTGGATGGCAGCACAGCCCTCTGGGATATCAGCTACTCCTCCCACTAGGAGTAACAATATAAGTCCTTTCAATCAAATGATGCCAAAATGTTTGTGTCCTTCCACTGGTAGCAGGCAGAATAGGACAGATTTATTGTCTCTACACCATTTCCACCCTCTGCCAAAGGCAGTAATCACTAATTTGATTATCAGTGCTGGCAAATAAATATTTTGTGCTTTTTGGAATTGCTGAAATCTATTTGTTTTGCTCCCACTCAAGACTCCTGTAACTCCAGGCATGGACAACTTTAAGGTCATGGGTGTTGAATAGAGATACTGACTCTGGAACAGTTTTTTTTTTTTTTTTTTTTTTTTTTTTAAGCATTCTGAATTTTCCCTCTTGGGAAGACTATTTAGTATTCTAGGATTGAGAAATTAATCTGTGATCTAGGACAACCAATTTCAAGATCCTGCCTCATAGGAGTGGTCACATTAAGAAAATACCTTCTGGCATTGTGGCACCATGGTAGTGATCCTTGTTTGTTCTCAGGGACACATTTGGAAGTTCTGTTTCTGGACTGCTAGCACAGTTTATATTTTCAGGCCTTATAAAATAGTACTTTATTTAGTCCCAGCATTCATACTGAAAGCAGTGTCCAGGTTTCACAGGCCTCAGAACTCTTGATAAACCATTATGTTTATCATTTTCTGTGATGACAGTCAAAGCCAGCTAATCTAGATTCATTAGGAAATTCATTAATACTGTCAGCATTTCCTGTAGCCAAAGTCATAAAGCAGCAAAATTTCAGTTTAGTAAACATTTAATAGACAAATTATAGGCTTTAATGCCACTGATTTATCATTCATTTAATTCAACTGTATTATTGTTTATTTAATTGGGATAATGGTTTATATGCTTGTTAGTGTAAGGTTCAGGTGTGAATTTGTGGCATCTTTTCAGGCACGCTCAGGCTGTTGGTGTGAGCATTTCAATCTGCCTGGGGAGCACTGCTTAGATATTTCTCCAAAGTGAATGCCAGAGCACAGAGGTGAGCTGCTCCACTGCTGGGAAGCTGGAACGGGCAGCCACTGGCATGCAGCAAATTCACAGTTACTCTGTGTTAATGCCCCTATTTGAACTAGTATATGATGTTAAACGAGGAAACTTAAAAGATTACTTGAACAGCATAAAATAAACGAAAAGGGTAAGTTACTCATAAGGAATTTTAGAAGCAAGTTTGTCCTTTTCCCAGGACTTGGGAAACAAAATAAGGGCCATCGAATATTGGAACTTGTTTTGATTAAAGCTGCTAGCTTTTTATGTGCTTCAATAATAAACTCTGCTTTGAGAAAAGACTTGAAATGAAGCTGGGTGTGGTATTTGTTCTTCCATGGGTTAGTTTGATAACGTAATAGTTTATAGGGTTTATGAAAACATTTTTCAAAGAAGTTAAACAGCAACAAAGTAGTTAGAAATAAATACCAAAAACAATTAGTACTAGTTTTTGAACAACTCTGCATGATATCTTTGAGCTTCTTTTCCTTAAGGAAGTATAACAAAGCAAGTATTTTATGTTCTTATAAATAATTTTCTTCATATCCTCTGTAAATTTTTTGAATATTTTAATGCTGCTGTCACTTAGGAATAGACGCTTAAATCGCAAGAAGTCTCTCTGTTTCTCAAGGCCATGTTCTATGTGGAAGCCTGGCTGAGGAGTCGTGTTCAATTCATCGACACTGGCAGTGCCTAAGGAGTCCATCCATAGTGCTTCATACAGAAAGATGTGGAAACTTATATTTTAAGCATCTGTACTGTAGTTCTTTCTTAGTAGACTTGAAGCGTTGGAGTCAGAGTAGAGTAACAGCTTGAGTCTTTTAACATGAAAGCTTTTTAAAGAAAAATGTCTTAAAATAGAGCACTTAATACAAAATTTGTGGGGTTGGAGTTTATGTCCTGTCCATCTAATCAAAATGAAGCAAATTCTAAACTATGTATGTAGTAATGTTACACTTGTCAATAAGTTGTACTGTGCTGAATTCTAGTTCTAATTAATAATTTCATTACCTGTAGTATACTTTGTACCAGAACAAACTACCATTGGCAAATTTCTGCAGCAGATTGAGCACTGAGTAGAGCTGTATCTGTATGCTATTCTCCTTGTTGTTGTTTGGTTTTCTCCCATGCTCTTGAACAAGGACCTCTGGCATTTTTAAACAAATTCTCACTGGAACTAGCTTGACTTTGTGCGTCCCTGATGGTTCTCAAAGTGCAGAATCTCATTGGCTTTGTCTTCAGTATCTTTTTGATGTCTTCCTAATTGTCACAGATCAGCTGGGTGGCTTCCTGCATATAGTGACTTTCTACATCAGTAATTCCATCTTAAATGATGGATATTGATTTTTCAGCCTCTTTGCAAGGGAAGGTGCAGTGGAGCACCCCTTGACCTATTGCCTGAGTAGTATATGGGCTAGAAAATAAGGAAATGTCTAATCAGATATAATGATCTAGCTGCACAGAAAATTTCCCCTCTTCTTTTACTATTAAGGTAATTTATGTGAGAAATATTATGAAAATGCCTGCAATTAACATTTCCTGGTCTCTCTGTTCAACACAAATACTCTCCCATGTGGAGCTTGAATTAAATGATTTTTAGACATATATTCTTTGTCCTTAAACCCATGTTCAAATGTAACAATAACATTTCAAATTGTATATTAATGGTATTTGTCATTTTTTCCTTAAATTTGAAATGGATTTGTTTTGAAGCTTTTTCAGGAGAGAGGGGAGGCTTTTAGCTTAGAAGTTAAGAAATTTTTGATTACCAAAAGTCTCTATATCCTCTTGTATTTCCAGATTGAATTCCTTTGGTTTTAAACTATAGGTGCTCTTTGGGAAAATTTGTTACATTTTAAACAATTTTTTTCCAGTTTAATCTGGAGATGTATTGAGTTTAAGTGCACTGAAAATAGTTCTTCAAGTGCCCTGAGTATGAGCACACAGTGGTGGTGGCTCAACATATTCTTGAAACAGTTGTTACTAGCATTAAACTTCTTTCTAAGTCTTGGGAATTTAGTTTTCCAAATGACTCTGTTTTCATGTCCTAGTAGGTACAGCCTGCTACAGAGGATCTAGTAGTTGAATTCCATACCATATTGATAGCCCTTGTTTGGCACAGGAAGTTTAGACAAAATGGAAAATTTGGATTTTGTCCCACATACTTACCTTTTTTTACAGTCACTGACACATTCGCCTGGTACTGCTTAGACATTTTGAAAGTCCAATGCAGGGATCAAAAAAAAAAAAAATGTGTTTTGTGTATGTCTCTAAACTGTACAACTTAAGATCAAGTCTGTATTGCCTTGGATTCAAAGTAGCTCTTCTGTCATAAATGGAGATATGGGAGATTTTGTAGAGCTCCAAATTCACATTTTAACAATTGCTTTTCCATTGGATTCAGCTTTTTCATCAAAGAAAAATTTGTCCTTTCTCCACATATGGACTCTTTTGTACAGCAAAATACTTTCAAAGTACCATGAAGGAGGATAATTTTAAAATCTTCCAAAGAAGACTATGTCTCTCCAGAAAACAGTGTTCCGGATTTCTGAATACTATAAAATGTATTAGTCTTTTTTCTTTTTTTCTCTTTTGGGAATGGATCCTGTTGAACGTTTTAACCTCCTAAGATTTCTTGTTTTTTTATTCAAGAGTTCAGTAAGAAATCATATCCTTTGTGGTTTACAGTGGCAATGTGCAATTGCTGCAAAGATGTGTTTCCAAACAGGGATATAAGCTAATGTATTTATAACAGAGTTTTGCAAAAACTTACCAAGTATTCTTTAAGAAGACAAGTACTTGAATGACTCTGTGTATTTCTTTATCCCTGTGTTCTTGCATGTTGTGCCTTCAGCAGGTGAGTCACGTTATGCCGTCTGGCAGAGCTGCCACAGATACTTATATTTATGGACCAAGTTTATGCTGTCCTGCCATTTCTCAGCGTTCCCTTTCACCATCTTCTCAGATAAATTTCACATGATTGTCCACCTGAGACCCAGTTCCATGGAGAAGTAAATGTTGTAAGGATTTTATAAAAAATGAGATGGGCAGAGAGGGGGAATAGGGGAGTTAGTCCTGCCATTTAAGGGAGACAGCAGACAGCTGAGTCTGTATACGTATGTGCACATATGGCCAACAACTCAGCCAGTGAACAGTTTAAAATGAGCTATGTCTCTCATCCTGTTCTGTATCCAGCCACAAGGGAAATTTAGGCTGATATTTACGTGTAAAGAAGGAGCAGAAAAGGATGAGCAACATTTGAAAGAGACTTGGCAGTGCTGTGGAGAAAGGGACTTGGAGAACATGATTCTCTGCAGACTGTCCTAGTTTATATTAGTTTTGCTGTTCACAGACCATTTGCTGTATAATCAGATATTACAGGATAGTTGGATCTCTGTCTTTTGAGATTTGCCTTGTGTATGGGTTTTTTGAATAAAAATGATTTCCACTGTAAATTAAAGTGCGTATCATCTTTCCCTTTTAGTCTACAAAAAGGAATCTGTCATGTCCTTGCTGCTAAACATCCTAGTATATCATAATTAGTTAATTTTGCAGATATAAACTGCACGAGTTTTGATTCTTTCCTCCTTTGCTGCTGCTCTGCAAGCCATGGGAAAGGCTGCCCTTGGTGAGCAGTGTGCTGACTGCATCCGTGGCGCTTGCATCCGGGGTACCTCAAGATGCTGAGATGAATAAGGTTTGTGTCATCTGCTCAGCTCAGCACAGGATTGGAAGCTCAGTAACAAAAGCAGAGTTAAATTTCATGACTTTTTTTAGTGTATGCAGTCCAAGTTCAATTTCCTTATATGTTAATTTCTTCATCCCAAAAAGACTTCTTTCCGAAGTTCCACATGTCACTACTGACACCTGTATTTATGCTATCAATATCACCTCTGTCTTTTTTAAGAAGGGAACTATCACAATACTTGATTATTTCTCAACATGAATTGAAAAAAGATTCAGTTGAGTGTTAAGTATCTGTTAGGCTGCATATATACGTATGAGGATGTAACCAGTAGTGGTCAAATTCACTGATAGCAGAATTATGTAAAACTTTTATCAAAATCATCAATATTATTTTGATATTTGCTCTCAGATCAGCCTGTTATCAGGCTAATTTTGTTATATTTCTTCTCTGTCATCCTCTTTGTGGTGAAGTAGAGCTCACTGAATCCACAAATTAACATTTGCTTGAGGCAGTCTGGTAGTACTAGAATAAATAGATTGCAAGTACATATTATTTATTTCTAAGATGGTAATAGCCATTCGTCTTTGTACTACATTCCTACAAAAAAGTTATGCTTGTATTTGAAATTTTCATTTTTAAAATTTAATCTAGAATAAGGATTTTTCTGGATGAATTTTTTTTTTCCTTTGGAAAAAAAATACTCCTCTTCATTGGCAAAGCCATAAAAATGAGAGGTTGCTGTTAGAAGAAATAATGTTAAAATGTTGTGCTTTGGTTTCCAGATTTTTACATTTAAAATTTTGATTTTTTTTTTGATAAACATGAAACAGGATCGTATGATAGCAAGAAAAAGATTGCTTGTATGTTTGTGTACACACAGAATTGACCTTTGTGATGCAGCTTAACATCTAAACACTAAGAGCAGTCATTTGTTATGACAGCAGAATTAATTGAGGCTAAAACAGTTGAAATTCCACTTGTATCAAGCTGTTCATTAGGAATTGCTCTCTGGCTTTAGTGCTGTCAGAAAAATAACCTGTTCTGCTATGATTAAATAGCAGAATGATGGTCAGTCCAGTGCATTTGAGAGAGAGGTTGAATAAACTTTCTACTGCGGAAACAATTCAGGAGTGACATGCTGCAAGGGGAGTCAGAATATGCATTGATATCCAGCTGAGCTGTCAACTGGCGCTGAGCCAGGCACGCAAAGCTCTGCCATTTGAAGCAGCATGTGAAGCATATGCAGTTGAAAAAAATTGTCCTCCTTTCATGCGTGATTTGCTATCAAAGAGAAAAATATTCATTTTATTAGAAACAAGATATTGTTTGTTACCTTATTTGTAACTGCAAGTATATATTTACCCTTTTTTATATTAAGCTTTTGGTTTGAAACAGGTATGTTAGTGTTTATACGTGTGTGTGCATGTGTGTAAACTGATTCCTTGCAATGCAGGGGGAAAGGCTTTTTTTTTTTTTTTCCAGAGTATTTCCAGTTACTGAAAGTGACACAGTGAAACAGAATAAAAATGTATACTTAGGAGGTTAGCATTTCTTTTTCTGTCATACAAATTCTCTTCAAATTAGGAGACAGTTTCTAAAAGCAGATATAAATATAAAACAGATTGTAGTGTGAAATTAATTTGTTTAATTCTTGATTTGTTTACCTTCTTAGCTAGGCAGGATTTTTCAGTCCATTGGTATACTTACAGGTGGCAGCTTTTCATAGTATGACATCATATTATGTTTTCCTTCCTAGTAAGAGTAACTGGCTTTTGCATTTGCCTTCCCTTCTTTTTTCAAAAATCCAAACAATAAACCTCCCTGCTTGACACACACACATCTGGAGAAGGCCAAATGATTTTATTCTTGTCTTAGCTAAAATTGTTTTTCAGAATCTCTCCATCATAGTTAACTCTGGAAATTGGTTTTATAACTGTTTTTAAGGTTATTGACAGAGCACTTGACTGTTTTTAAGTAAATTACTGTCATTTCATAGACCAAGTAGCATGTATAATGTCATTATTTACAAACGTTATTTTCTCTGCAAGTCCTCTGAAATATTCTTTCCATAGACAGCGGCTAATAATCTACTGGATCCTTTTATGTATTTAACAGCACCATTGTATCAATTAAGATCAATATCTACTTTTTGTCACCTATTTTGTCTTCAGTATCACAAAAGTCCTCATGTCCACATACCTCCTGTACCAAGCAGACAACCTATTTCCCTTCTGTGTAGCTTACAAGGTTACAAGCCTCTGGGCTTACTTAAGCCAGTGCAATTTATTGGACATAGAGTAACTAAAGTCAGAGTTGTCCATTTACTTATTACTTTTCTTCTTTACCGTTTTAACAAATTAAAGTTTTCTTAGTTCATTTCTAAGGATTTTGGAGCAACTCCTGAATTGCTTGCTTTGGTTTGTAGCCAGATAGCAGCTTTTCGTTTCCATGTGTCTGCAGTATCATCCCTTTGACTTTTTGGCTATTATCCCCATCTGTCCATGCTGGTGGAATGCTGTGAACTACAGCATTGTAGTATTTTAAGATGTTGCTTGGGGGAGATGTTCATATACGATTAGAGGAGCTTGCTGATTTTGAGACCCTCTCCCTTTGTAGAATACTTAACATCCTAGTAGGCAGGATATGTATTCTTCAGGGATAGAAATCTAGATCTTTCTTTGGTTGTAAAGGCTTCACTTCCTTCACTTGTACCTTCACTTACACACATATTATATTTTTTGCTACTCTCTGGGTGTACGGTCTAATACATTACTTTCAGTTTACATACAGACATTTGAGATGTTTCAGCCATTGCGTTGCCATTTTATAGTTCACTATAAAAATAGGCAAGCAGATTGTAAGAACAGTATCTTGAACCTGAAACTGTTCATATTTAGTCTGACAGAGTATTAATTCTTTTTTTTTTTTCTAGGAATTGAACTCTTGGTTATTACTTTTTACTTTCTTAGGTAAAAGGTTTTTTATGATTTTTCACAATCCTGCTTTAGTTTTAATACATTTTTAAAAATATGTGTTGATATGGATGCTTGTTTCCTTCTCAGTTCTGCATTTCTTATCTCTTCATGGAAGGAATAATAAAGGAAATCTCAATGCTTTGACTATAGTATTGCAAATTATTGCTGCTACTATTGCAAGATAGTAATATCTAGATGGTGCTTTTCAGTGCTTGGGGCTACCATGTTGCAAGGGCTTTAGCAACTTCTGCAAGAATGTCCACTTCAGGGGATGATTGTGGTACCTGTCATCAGCAATACATCTTAAATGTGAAACAACTGTTCTTCCTTGGATGCTGCAATGAAGGGTGAATTTGTCGTGGTAAGGACTCGCTTGAGAAATTTCAGAGGTCAGGCTGTGCAGCATTAGGTTCTATAAACAAAATTAGCAGTGCAGTTGAGACAATAATCTAGATTTTTGGACTGCAATACCAGCCCACGATCCCTAATACCTGCATGTTATGTTACCCATGCGTGGCACTCTCCAGTGTTGCTGCCAGCCTGCTACGTGGTTTTGAGTAGATCACCTGATGACTAAGGAAGCAGGAGTCCAACAGATGCATGTTGTGGTTCTTCTAGGGAAAAAGAGCTTGGGGGCATTTTGGCAGTGAGGGTGCAAGACGCTTTTGTTCTAGACGCATGAGTGGACAGTGCAGGGGCACTTCCCACGAGTGCGGTGCTTGGTGGCCCCGGCTGCGCCCCAGGCCTGTGGGCCGCCCTGAGGCGGCGTTCAGCAGTGCTGGGGGCCCATGTGGTCTCACAGCACACGGCTGGCTGCACCACTGAGGTATCACCTCTTTGGGCACAAAGCCATGTTCCCACAGGAAACTCCAGCTATTATGTGGGCTACCAGAATGTTTGTGAAATGTTATTTTGGTTTAAAAGTACTACTCCACAGGCAAAAAGTGGTACTTTTCATGGAAGGCACATAGGAAGCAGAGCTGTTGCGTACTGTTCTGAAGTTGCAGAATAAAACCCTCGGGAACATTTAGAACTACTGAATTTCACCCTGCTCTTCTCAAAAGATCCAGATGTAGGAATTTGTCTTCACTTCGGTAGTACAATCAGATAACACAACATATCACATTGAGCAGAGGTGAGGGGGTTAACCACAAATTTAGAAAAACTTATGGAGAATGTTGAAAGAAAATGATAAAATTCATTTTCATGGATATACTAGTGACAGCTGTGACCTTCATACTTTGTAATCTCAGAAATTTAAGACAGTAAGGTCTGTGTTAAAATCAGAAAAACAGAGGATAGGAATATGCTTTAGAAGATAAACTGATTCACTTTTTTCTTTTTTTTTTTTTTAAGCAATGCTTTTTTTTATCGTCACTCTTTTTTCCAGTAAAACAGGTAACTGCGTGCATAAAATAAGCTAACAGATACCATTAGGTAGGATGTGCATTTAAAATTTCCAGGTTAACTTGACACAGATCTCTGTGAAAAGTGGAACTTCTTGCTGACATCTGTGGCACAACTTCCATTACATTACTATCTCTCACAATTTGTAACTAACAAGATTTGGATTGTCAGTCATCTCTATGAGAAAAGATTACATTGTTTTAACATGGAGATGATTTTGATGAGGGAAAGTAAGCAGACCTGTTTAAATCCAATTGGCCTTACTAACCTGAGCTTCATAGGAATTTATGCACTGTGCATTTTGATGTGATTCAGCACTTAGCATGGAGGTTTGTCTCTTGAACGGAACAACTTAGTAAACTGTAAAAAACACCTTCAAGGGCAAGTATTAGGCAAGTGTAATGGATAGAACATAGAAACTTTGATATCTTATTAAAGAAAAATCTTTTCTGCTTGTGTTAGTAGTGAAAGTTGGATATTGATCTGAAATAAGGATTACCATGAGTTTTACTTGAATCTTGAATACTTATATGAGGAGCATAAGACACTTAAAAGTTTGAGGATCACTCTTAGTGGCTGCAAAGGCTGCAAAAAAGATGATATTCTCAGAAAGCATGCATATTGCATTGGTCTAAAAATGTGTTTAAGTCTGTATGTTGTTTACAGTTTTTTCCTTCTGTTTTTGTTTTGGGAGTGAATGCTTGTGGTTGATTTGACCTTTGCTGTCTTTTTTTTCTCCTGGCCAAATGGAATTATGTATAGAAGCAAGGAACAGAAGTAGTTGAATTAACAAAGAGATGAAAAATGTATTGTCTAAAGTGTAGTGCCAAAGAGGTAATAGCTTTGTCCTTCTGTCTCTGTTTTATGGTATTGTTCGGAATTTATGGCTCAGTATCTTAAACAAAATGTTGATGATCAGTGCTGGAATGCAGATGTCTGCAGTTCTCCAGTGCTTTGTGTTGTGCTGTGTTTTGTTTTGTGGCATGACCAGATTTACTGACTTGTAGAGCACATCGACTTTGTTTCTCTCTGAATTTAATGCAGAGCAAAGGGTATTGGAAGAGCTGGCTGAGTATAGTAGACTGAGAGCACTGTTTGGAATTTTTATTTGGTCTTACCATTTTGAATAATTAGATATTTGAAATTGTCCAATATTTGAATGTTAAGTAATAGTGATATTCTGCCCTCAAGAGCTTTATTTGAGGGCCAAACAATTACTTTACGATAAGTTTTGATGAGAATCAACACCAAACTTTCCCTTTTGTAAGTCCTGGGACCTCATCTTGCTGGTGATTCTAAAAGTATATTTTTTAAAATAGTTTAATAGTGGGGGATTTTTTATTGAAGTTAATACAAATCTTGTTTTGAGCACATTATTTTCATTAAATGTCTGCAAAATTTCACAAAAAATGCATGTAGATTTTATGTAACATTATTATTAAAATAATTCAATTTGTTTATGATTAGTGAGAATGGAATTATATTGTCATTTTCTTAGTTGGATTTTGATGTAAGTATAATGTTTTCATTTGCAATTCTGAAAAATCCACTAGAATGCAGTGCTTATACTAGATCAAACATGATTTTAGATTGCAATAGTTAAATATGTATTTTAGGAGTTAGTAAATGGAAGTGTTGAAGATACATAGTTCTCTGAGTTATACATCTATAATCATATTTAATTCACAAAGCTAATTCACAGCTAAATTATTCTTTAGCTTCATTGTAGCGTCTCTAGTTATAGTATAATTATTTGTTGTGTTGTACTGTTTGAAACAAAATGAAATTTGTAATCTCCACATTTCTGGTAGTTAAGATCTGTTTCTGTTAGTTAATTATTTTAAGACTATGGTTCTCATTTTGAAAAGAGTTAAGAGTGAAAACACAGGAAAATACTTCCAAGTACACTTTGTTTTGTGTGAAGACACCTTGCAAACTACTCAGCTCTTGTGTTTATAGTGGATGCTCTGCAATAATTATAATTTCAAAACTAATAAAGAAGAAAAAGATTACTTATGTGCAAATGTGTTTGGGACAGGAATGAACGTAAATTTTGTATTTGAGATTTACACAATCACTTGACTCTAAGTTGATTGTAGTTGAAATTTTCCAGATCCAAATCTTTCACTCAAAAGTAGCTGATCAAGTCTGAGAAAATCTGGCTGCCTCAGAGTGTAAAATGGAAAAGTTTTTTTCTTTCTTCAGTCTTAACTGTAATGTGTATGAATTTGTGTGTGTGCCCTCAGAACGATAACTTACGGATGAGTAACACTCGCTGTGTCTCAGGGCTTGCAGCTCCTGTCTCGAGCAGCAGCCAGTTGTTGGTAAGGAGCGGGGGAGAGGTCCTCGCTGAGGTTCGTGCTGCCCTCTTTGCATTCGCCCCCATGCTACTGTGACTCAGATGCTTTAGCTCCCTGAAGAAGATCCTATGGAAAATCATTGTTTTTTTTTTTTTATTGTTTTTCTCCACTTCAGCTTCATCTCCCTAAAATGACTTATCATTGGGTTAAACAAATTAGAGATCTTGCCAGTGACAAATAGAGGTTAAAACTTTGCAAAGAAAATTGATTCTTATCTTGCGTAATCTATAATAGAAAGCTTCAGTGATTAATTTATTTAGATACTGCACTTAATACAGTGTCCTCTGCTATTTTGTCCTGTTTATAGTCTTAACATTTTTAAAGATTTTATCTTCATTATTGCTGTGTGTAAGATTCTTCACATTACTTTTAACTGTCCAAATAAATGGCTATGATGATAAACAGGAGAACTAACTTTTGATATAGAAATATCAAAAGTGGAAACTTCTAAGACCTGTAGCTTTGCTCTTTTACTTTTTGATTTTTTCTATTAATAGTTCTTCTTTTCTCAAAAGTAGATAAATCTAAAACCTCAAACTGAAACTGTTGCAGGTGCAATTTCAAAGAAGAGGAAACTGTGATTAGATATGCTTCACAAAGTTGAACTAACAGCCAATTATATTGTGTTTAGACAGTGTGCACTTTTTTGTTATGAAAACATGGAAACAAAAATTTGCTGTACATGTATGTGTTTGTCAACTGACCGCTCACAGGGCAATAATGATTTTCACAGTTATCTAAGTTTTTTGTTAGATTATCTAGTCTCTTTAGGAAATATTGATAGTGTTTAAAACATCTTAGTGATTGACCTTCATTTGAGATTAAATTTAAGCTAATGTTTACCTTAATTGTTATTTCTTTAAGGCCCTATTGAATTTGAGGAATGTAACACATCTAGTGCCGTTGAAGGTAAGTTGCTGTAGTATAGTTATTTACATAAAAATACTGTGGATAAAATCTGGAGCTGAGGAATGAATGGTATTCAGCACATGAAATTGTATGAATTTGCAGTATTCTGATAGGCTAATAATTATTCCTTTTAAATATGCAATGTTTAACTTCTACCAAAATAAGATTTACAATATTGTATTAATCTAACGCACAGTCACAGTTTTAAATAAACCTTGGCTAAGACCCTCTCATTAGATCGGGTTCACTTATGACTGTAACTTAATTTACAAGTGTCAAAATATGGCTCAGGTTGTGTCCATTGTTGCTATGTTGAGAGTTCTGCTCACAAGGCATTCTTTTATTGCTGACGCTTATTTTGCTTAGGGGTTGTTTTAAGTGGTTAAGAGCCGTTTTGTTAGTACAGGCTATGTATTTACTTTGGGACAAAGGGATTGACAGTATAGCTGTAGCAACTGACAGCTCTTAAAGTTGCCAAGATTGCAGCTGAAGGGCTTAAAATCATTTCTGACTGAAACAGAAAAGTACCATCTTCAGAACTACTCTCATACTCCATTTGTTACTGATTTCGCTGGATAAAGCACAGAAAGGAAATAAATCCGAGACTCTGCATTTAAAAGTAATTTTGCAGCAATGATTTCTGTCTCTGTTAAAATACAAAATGTGCCTGAGTTTATGTACATGATATAAGAAATTTTTAGTTATTTCACTGAGAAAATTTCAGACATTTTGTAATAATCACTACTTATATGTGCTGTGAAATGAAATTCTGCACTTATTTCAGCAAAAAATTGAGGAGAGTCTAACAGACTTCAAATGCATTTCGTTTTTAATGCCTTAAATGGGTGTGAAAGAAAACTCCTTTTTTTGTGCATTATAACTGTATGTATCCAGTGCTAAAAATGGGGAAGGCATGGTTCCAGACTCAGTAGGAGCTAGTCCTGCACCAGCTACAGCACAGGCATTTCATAAAGTGCAGCAGCAACTGGAGAGCCTGGAGACATTAGCTTTTGCACAGGACCCAAGTCCTACTTCTTACTAGAGGAAGGCAGTGAGGACAGCGCCAAGAGGGGCAGGCCTTGAGCGCAAAGCATCGACTGCAGCTCAGCTGGCTGCTCCCCCGTTTCTGTGAGCAAAGCTCTTCCCTCAAAACTGGCAATGCACCTTCCACAAAAGAAGTTGCAGTTTCACATTATTGAAGTATTACTTTAACCCTTTTTTCTCTTTAAATTAGTTCTTTGATTGGTGGGTTGCTTGCAACATATGACAACAGATACTTGTGTTCCCTTAGTTGGGCTCAATGTCTACCCCAACATTAGACTCATTCATTAGAGCACCCTCTAGAAGGTTTTGACATTCGTATGCACTAGTGTTGCACTTCGCCAAGGGTATGCACATCTCTGATTTTTACATGAAAAACGTTTGTTCCATAGGGATAAAACCACGGAAGAGAAAACCTTTCGGTTTATCAGGAATAATGAAAAAAGAAAAAGATACTGAATCTGTGTAAGTATATTTCTAGCTTCAAGCTTTGTCATGTGTGGAAACGAATAAATATCTGGAGATAAACATTATCTAATGATTAACAAAAGTAGTGATTTTTATAATGCAGGTTTAAAAGAGTGCTATCAATATGAAAACATTATAAATATTTAAGATTTATGTAACCACAGATGTTAAGGAAGCAAGTACTTTTACCGATATGTTTCCTTGTTTCCTCTGCATAGGAAAATAGTTCTCCCTTGTACAGACATTTAAACACTGTAGAAAATATGATTCAAAAATAGCTTATAATTAAAAAGAAACTGAGATATTCAGATATATTTTCAAAATAGCAATATTTTAAAACATTCCTTTTTTTTTAACCACACTTAGTTTTTAAATAACATGCTTAAGAGTTTGTGATCTAAGGACAGCACATCATGTGTGTTTACTCGTACAAAGTGCAAAAGCCCTATGACTGTTATTCTTTTGTTATTTGATAATAGTTACACTTCTTAAGAATACTTTTCTCCTCTCTATTTTGATGTCATTAGGACTTAAAGGTGTTGCATTTTTGTTGTTGTTGTTTACAACACTCCTTTATATTTCTCTTCATTTGTGATTTAATCCTCCCCACACATTCTACATCCTTTAATGTGCTCAAGTAATAATCTGAGCAATAATCTCAGAATACTTTTCTGTTGCAAGGCCTTATTTCTTCTGATAATGATTTCGTTAAAATATTTGAATTAGAGTGATATACAGATTTGAGGATTTTCGTGTTTTAAAAGCTTTTACTGCACTTCTTTAAAATAATCCTTTTGCTCTTGAAACATAATTTGTAGAGATTTGTTTATGTGATGCAGAAACATTCCCATATCACATTGCAGACAAAAAGTATGTTTCAAATGTTCTATTGTTAGCCTTTCTATCACTGCATTTAATTCTTTGGAAAGCAGTCTCTTTGATAGGATTGAGAAAAAAAAGAAGCTATATGTTTTTCCTGTCCAACAGAAAAATTGATTTGACCATAAAATGGGCTGTTACTCATACTTATTTCATATCATATATTAACTTGCTTGCAGTCTAGGCGTTTCCTTCTATCCATTCTCTGAGAGATGATAGAGTTTTATCTGGCCCCAGCAAAGATTTAGGGCAGCTAATACTATTTTTCTGGAGCCTGTACAGGCCAGAAAGTTTCCAGTTTGACCTCACCAAGTATAGATAGATAACAAACCTTGACTCAGAGGTTGTTTTTCCTCTACCTGTATCAGCAGTATTTTGGGGGGCACTGAGGGCTTGCAGATTGAAGTGAATCAGTGTGAAACACTTCATATCTGTATGTGCTGCTCCATGGCATCTGGATACTCTTCCAAAAACTGCCCTTTTCCAAATAAGTTTTATTTAATGATGAGAGGTAATATGGCAGACTCTTTCCAGGAGAAACCGTCTTGCATGGCACAATGATGTTGTCACACAATATAAGTCAGTGCAGCTGTTCTGAAATGGCGAAAAAGTTGCCTGACTCTCTATGTCTTGAGCTAGAACTTGATTTGTATTATACTATTTGCATCTGTATGTATATACAATAGAGAAACACATGGATACTAAGATCAGAAAGAAAGTATGGCTGCCTGATACTGATCTCCTATATAAGACAAGTTACACATTTTTACACATTCTCACATTGATCTTTTTCTAATTTAACAAGAATATCGCATTTTTAATATTAGGTTTTCGAATAGTTGACAATTCATTTTATACCTAGGTATAATATTCTAATAATTATTTATCATCACCTTAAAAGTTTTACTGACAGTCTGTTTTTTCTGACTTCATCTTCTAGTCAATGATGTTATTATAGGCTCTATTGAGCCTCACAGAAATAAGTAAGTTTTTCTAACAGTTCACCTCTTCAAGCTGTAAAATGACTTTTAAAGTAGCTGTTTGCCTGTCTCTGAATTTCTCTGAGCCAGCAGGGGGAGGTAAGACTCCAGTGGAATGGAGCACACACTTCTGCGCAGTGCCGTTCCGAGTGGGCAGGATTCTTCCTCTCCCTCCCAACTTCCTTACAGTCTGCGCTGAGTTCCAAATTGATATTTCCATGTGTGCAGGTTTTCATACCTGTTTTTAAAGACGTTGTGCTTTGTACATTTAACCCCTTTAGGCTTTCCTAGAAGATAGCTTAGTTTGAAAATGAATTGCGATTGCATATGGACAGTTTTGTTATGATTGTTGACTGTAATTTATTATACACATCAGCCAAGCACTTGGCTTTTAATTATATTCACCTTCACAAAATTGTTGACTGTATTTGCCTGAGTGGCAAAGCATGGTGGGTATTCACAAATAGAATTTTAAATGCAGCTTGGTACTCCTGTCTTCCCTTGATTCCTCCCCTCCTCCAAACTCACTTCCACAACGAGTTAGAGCCTGAAGTTTGCAACTTTAGATTTTCCATATTTATTGTACATTTTCTTCTATGGTTATTTCTACCTCTTTTGTTTAAATTTCATGCTGTTGAATGTATGTATATACTGTAAATTTTAAGAGGATCAAGTGTGATGTTTCAAATTGTTTGAATTAATAAAGGAAGTACAGAACTGTTTGAGGAAACTAATTTTTGTATTTTATAATTGTAAATTTTCTTTTTTTTTTTTTAATAGGGAATGTCCAGATGCAGACTCAGTTGTAAGTAGACTCATTTCTAACACAAACACATAAGCTAAACTGATCAGCCATCAAGTCTAACTAAACTTGACTTACATCCAGGTTCCACAAAGTATTAGTACTTGTGATAGAAGTTTTGCTATTTTGATGACATAGTTGAAGTGATAGTTTTGCTCAAAACATGCAGTGTGTACAAGTGTTTCACTAATGCATTTATATTTCCTAACAGTTTTAGGTTTAAAGTAACATGCTTTTAATGCAGTTATTTGCTATTTTATCTTGAAGGTTCACAGAGTTTAAATTAATTAACTAATAGATTCTAAGTGAGTTAATCTTTCACACTACTTTCTTGTGGATCTAACATTGCCTCCTCATTTTCCTTTCTCTATTACTGTCTCTTTGGAAAATACTTCCAGTGTTAACAGAACTCTATGTGATTGCTGCCAGTAGAGTGTAGGAACATATATAATACTGCTTTAAATGAACAGTCTCTAGATAGATTTTATTCATGGTCTGTTTTTCATTGCTATTTTTAGTCTGTGATAAATTTTACAATTTTATTTATTAACTTTAAAGAGGAAGCAGTTGCAAATGAAATTAATGTGATAATGCTTTTAATTTCTGAATTGAGCCTTTTGTGTTTATTTTAAATATATATGTTGTCTTGAATTATATGTACAGTGAGTGTGACTCCCTATAGCGACAGCAGAGAAATGTTTACAGAATGACTGAAGTGACTTTCTGTAGACTGATTCATTTTTCAGTTGTCTTATATAGATGTTAATTATATTAAACAGTTTAATTTTCCAAGTTCACTGGTTACATGAATTTTCTTCTTTGCATTCAATATCTGTGAGTTTTAGAATCTAATATTAAAATGAAAAATAGATACTTGGTTTAAAAGATCTAGTAGAACCTTTTTGTTAATAAGGAGGAGTCTTAATAAGGAAGATTAACCAAATGATCAAGCGTATGTATGTAAAGAGTTTTGTAAAGATAATGTGAGAGAAGTTTTTAGCCTATACAGAGACAGGTTAATTTCAAAGCAGAATTCTTTTCTTGGGACATTTAAAGAAAAGTATGTTTCTGGAATTATCAAGCCCTTGATGTCTTTTGACAGTTTAGGTGGAGTCACGGAGTAAAACAGATGCCTTGATTTACAGTGTTTATTACTTGCTTGTTTTGATTTTTTTTTTTAATCATTAATTAAACAGTAAACATGTCTGATATCATTTGTGGCTGCATGAGGCACACTTTATGAACATTCAAGTAAATTCTATTGTCTAGGTGTAATTTATACATGGTAAAAACATGTGAAAAAAAAAATCCTCCATGGTGCCTAACAATAAATGTGATACTTGTGTTCTCATTTGTTTTGTGCTCAACATCTTATGAGTGCATTTGGGCTTCAGAATATTCACAAGAAATGGTATTATTCCAAATGGGAGAATCCTTTAATAACAGAATCCATTAAAGTCACTCCCATGAAAAACAGTGCAGAATGCCATCGCTGAAATTCATTCACCCTTCGTGAGCAGTTCGTACCCAGAGTGCTAGTGTAGTTTAAGGTTGGCAGCTATCTCTGGAAGGTCCCACCTCAAAAACTTCTTATTTCCTTGTCTTTTACTTGAAGATTTCATTCCTGTTTCGGTTTTCAAACTTAATCTAAATAGTTACTGCTATCTCTGATGGCATCTCTATTATAATTTGCTTTGTATACATTTTTTTAGTACTTACACATTTCAGAAATTTGAACTTGGAAATGTATTTAAACTTGGAAAAGGAAGTAGTCAGTGCCATTAGGGCCTTCTCACTAGTTGAAAACACCTACTGCAGTGTATTCTGCAGTATGTCTTAAAGACTTCTACATAAAGTGGAAGTTTTGGGGTTTATCTGTGAGAACCTCTCTGCTTGTACTGATTTATAGCTGCCAGATTATACACATTGAAAAACATAATTTTAATGCATACAAGTAAATTGTTAATTCCTATCTGTAAATTTTGTAACAGCCAAGGGACGTTTTTATTTCATCATGAGGAGCAGTCACAGTACAAGACAGGAGCATTTTGAGTACCTGTTTTCTTGCTTTCTGCATCCCAGGCAGCCTAAGAGGGTAACTGGCCCCTGTCTTCTGTGACTTTGGGCTTTATACAGCCCAAAGAGAGGAGGTTAAGAATATGCCACATCTCTGCCTCAACCTAAGGACGTACTGAGCTAAATTTACATCCCAAAGATGTCTGAAGTGGAGAGGCCCCTTTTCTCCTGTTCCAGGCTTTCTTCATGTGCTTACTTTGAGGTGGCTTTGGTCCTTCTCTGGTTGCACAGGAAATCTAATCTGGTTCAGTAAAATAGTAGAAAGTTAATCTCGTTAAAAAAAAAGAAATAGCCATTTCAACTGAGCAGTATTTGGAAGCATGTCCTCAGGAAAACTTCGGAGAGAAGATATTGTAAGCATTGTTAATATCCCAGGAGAAGAGAAAATACGCAAAAATCAAGGTAAAGTCCAGCTCAGGTTTCTCTCTGCCTGACCTTGTGAGCAAGCTGGGCACTGTGCTAACTTGCTGGTAATGGGCCATGTGAAATAGGGTAACAGGCTCCAAGTGCTCTCCTCCTGCCCTCGGTGTGTTCCTCTGAGGAATTAGCAACACACTACCCCTGCGGCTTTTCTTGCTTTGGGGCGGAGCAAAGAATCTGACCCAAAGGAGTGACTGGAAGTCTAAAGTTTTGGGAACAGAAAGTTTAGTCCTCTGGCTTTTTGTGTAGGCAGTTTTCTTTTATGTCTCTTTTGTCCTTGTGAACATGTATCTCAGTCAAATGACCATCTTCTACTGCTGTTGCCTAATGAATTAGTAAATAAAATTGTGATGTTCAGGAAGTAATGAGAACTGTCCCCTCAAAAAAATTTATTTTGAAATTACTACTTAATTTGCAAGTAAGATGTGACACAATTTGTCAACGTAAAGGCGCATTAGAGATCTTTTCCACCCTTTAGTACTAATAGTGTACATATAAATTTAGAAATTTGTCAGTTACTGTCATTTTTCTTGCATGTCCTCAGTAATAATATCCTTTACATATCTGGCCTGGCTGGAAGAAAAAGTAAATGCGGTATATTTAAACATTTTTGTTGGTTTTTTTTTCAATTCCTCTTAACCATTAGTGATCCTTAGGTATTGAAAATTGTCTATTGTGAGAGCTAGAATTGGTTCAGAATTCAGAAACTGTAGTATTGTAGGAACATGTGCCTACCCTCTAGCTATTTGTTTTTGTTCTGTTTACTTTGATGTCAAGTTTCATTAGTATTTTTTGGTATATAAACAAGGTTAGCCTGAGGTCAAGCGTAGATAAGAACCCTGATTCAAGCAAGTGGAGCTAAGGTACTGGACCGTGTGATCCTACTTTCAGTACTTTTTTGTGTTTGTTAATAAAAGAAAATAAAGGAAATAAGAAAGACTAAAATAAATAAATAAACCTATAAAAGAAATAGAAGGCCAAGCATACCGTTTGTTTCTTTCTCAGTAATTGAAAGATTATTCAATGTCAATGTTTCTTTAAATTTTGCCTCAGATTTTAGGTTAAGTGTCTGCTTACTAGCTGAAATATCCCATATAAGTCATTTTCTGTTATCTTACTGTCTTTTAGACATTTTATATATTTCCTTCAGTCAAACTGCCTTCTAGTGCTTACTTTCTAACACAGTAACGATAAACTGGTATTTTAAAATAAATCACTTATATATAAATCTTGCCATTTTTAATGTGAAACTTGTGTCTGTAAGATCACTACGTTCTGAAGAGATCTGGTTGTGTGGTTTTTGTAATTGCTATTTCATAATCTTCATGTAGCCTGACCAAGGATACAGTGATATTAATGGGCTTTTATTCCTCTTCTTTGGATGGGGGAAGCTTTCTGTGTATTTGTGCCTATCTGTTTATAAGTAATGTATGTGTCAGTGTGATTGGGGGAGGAGGGCATACTTTAAATTAGTATCATTAAATTAAAGTATCATATTAGAGAATTAGCTTTTCATCTTAGAGGTAGTTTTTCTTTCTCCCAAAGCACTTTTATGAAGCTACGTGCTTAGCCAAAATCTGTAAATGATTTCTAATGAAATTATCTTCAGTCTATCTTTAATTGCTTGCAAAAATGGAACAGCTGAACTAGGTGGAAATTCCTGTATGCTTAAGTTTAAACATCCAGGACAGTGCTAGTCACGTGTAAAGTTGTAAATATAACATTTTAAAATATTAAACAATGTTTATATATTATATTGTAAAATTAAAGTATATAGTGTCATGGTTAAATATTTTTTCATCATGTCCTATTCAAGTCTCATCTTTCACACAGCTTCTGAACTATAGAGGGTAATGAGAGATAACTGTGTAATGATTAGTGAATAGTGAATAACCTGTTGTAATCAAAGTTTAAATTGTCAGTGATATAAAATATGGTATAATAAACAACAGCAAATTTTTACATTATTTGTTAGTGCCATATCTTTTTTTTCCTCTTGTTCCTAGAATATTCCTGATGTGGATGATGAAGGATACAGTATTAAACCAGAAGCAGCACAGAATATCCTTTTGATTTTTATTTTGTTTAGTTATTTTTCTGTTTTTACATTTCTCTGGAAGGGGTGAAGTGAGATGAAGAGGTGAATACCAATTGAAGTAGAGGAACACGACCTCCATGCTTATGTTGTAGCTTTGTATGTTTGTAGCTTCCAGAAAAAGTATCAACTTTTGTCTAGGCTAGATTTGTGAGTTTGTGTGCGTGTAAATGCTGGAGGGATTTTTTGAAAAGAGTGTTAGACTAAATGTCTTGGGAACTTTAAGAGGATTTTTTAACCTGAAGTAAAAAAAAAAACAAAAAAGCCTAAAGAATAAAATTGAGGTGACCATGCAGATGTTCCTCCACGAAAAGCTTCTACAGGATTTGTAAAATAGCATTTCCTTTTGTGCGTGCTGAGGAGCTATACCTGCACGCTCCCTCCCTTTTGATGACATAAAGAAAGATTGGGAGCTGCAACATCTAGGAAGAGAGTTTCTGTCATTCAATTATGTTATTTCACCACATACTGTTTCTAATTGGTGCTTTTATTGTATTTTTAGTAATAGATTTAATACACAGAATAAGTCTATTTTATAGTCTGTCTTGTTTTATGAAGGCTTATGGTTTCAGAGTCCTTCATTTGAAGGGTAAGGTTATTACAGTTTGTAGTGCCATTCTGCAAAGGGGCAAATAATGATGGCTGTTTGCCGCTCCTTCCTCTACTTTGTCTGTGAGCTGCCACTGGTATTGCGCTGTTGCTCCAAAAGGTCAGTACTTTCCCTCACTTCATTTAAAAATTGGTACAATGCTTGCCTCTTCCCTAAGTACAGTACAGTGCTTAGCTGAACAGTGCAAATCATAAATTGAAAATACAAAATTAGTGTTACTGTAAAACCTTTCTTTTGTTCTGTTACCTTCATCTGTGCAGTCTTCGGTTATGTAATAGTGCTTTCCATAACGAATACCACTGTGAAGATTAATGGAACGTAAAGGCCAGTGTAGGTATAAAATTCACCAGTGAACATATATGAAGTGTCTATAAAGGACACAAAGAGCTTTGTCAGTAGTGTTTTATCTGAGATGTTTACTTAATATGTGAATTTTCTAGATATTGTGTGAGAAATGGATTAGGCAGATGAATTTAAAATACTTAAGCCTTAACTGAGAAAAACATACCAAAGAGAACCATTTCTATTCATCCAGTGATTCTGACTCTGAAGATGATGAACCCAGGAGGTTCCACGTAGAAATAAAACCTGTACAGCCCAATCATAGTTCTCAGTGCACAATGGCTTCTTTGGATGAGTTAAAAGTATCTATAGGGAATATTGCCCTTTCTCCAGCAATATCTGTAAGTAATCCTGTTTCTTGTATTTTTAATTAGTAGAGAAGAAAAGGGGTGAGGAATCTCTAGCGTGAACAAGTTTAGGTTCAGGCTTGATGATTATTTTTTTTGACCACTAGACTGTCTTTAATATATTTTATCATGATGTAATGTTGAGTAACTCTCCCTTTTCAGATTTTAGTTTTTACTTTTGAGGAAAGCTGCTCAGTTCTTATCTTTCTGCTCTTACCACTACAGTAGATTTGAATACATGTGGAATTAGCTCAGCATGGCTTTTAATATGGTTTGCTTATCAGTATCAAGTAACATACAGGCCTTAAACAGATCATAATTTAGATTCTGTGATTTTTTGCAGAACATTTTTAGACTTTTTCATTGTATGTAGTCACAACAAACTTTAGAATGATTCTTTTAACCAAACAGGGGTATTTATAAACAAGCAAATTTAAATTACACTAGTAGAGTAAGGATGACTTAAGATCAGAGTAAGGATGGCTTAAGGATGGTTTAATGAAAATAATGCATGCTATATTAAAATACTAATACTGGTTTTCCTGTTTTTCCTCACATTTTGACAGCAGAGACACAGTCCGGTAAGTACAGAATGACTTTTTATTGTTATTTCTAAATTAAAATTGAGAAAATGCAGTCTGTAAGGGAGTTAAACTTGGGAATGTGTCTGTTCCTATCTGTCAGATACGCTATGTGGTAGGAAAGCTGTCGGCGTTTAATGACATGCCCTGTAAAGACATTTAGTAATACTTACTGAAGCCTTGTTTATACAATTTTACATTAATCTTTCTAAAGAACATGAAGATTCCAGCAAGAAGGCACTGTAGAAAGGTACAGAATTGCATTGTGTTTTGAATCCCATCTGAATAGAACTGTGTTAAATTCTAAGTATGTAAGGGCTTCAGTAGCACTTCTGCCTCTATTTTCTGTACCTATCTGTTTATTTCCATAGTGATATCTCAGATGTACAAGTATAGTTAGTCAACTAAGATGCATATAAAAATGAGCACAGGATACCTGTACTTTTGGCTAACGATTTTGGATTTGACAGGAATAAAAAAGTCCGAAATGACTGAGTGGAGCGTAGCAGTCCCTAACCACTAGGTCTGCAGAGCCCGTTATTGTATTAAAGTAGATAAGCCCAGGTACAAAGGTAGAAAAGTGACCTGAGCAAACCTGTGGTTATTATGTTGTAACAAATCTATTATACTTAGAAGGGGTTAATTTTCTGCTGCTGGTAGTCTCTGTTCCTGCCTTTTCCTACCCAGGTGTGGGATGCGCTGCTTGCTCTGCCCTGGCTCATGTTGTGGCCTTGCTTCTGCAAGTGCCAGAGGGTTCTCCCTGGCAACAAAAGCAAAATAGCTAAAGGGAAATTAAAGTGGAAGCATGAACTTTGCAACTATTAAGTGTTCTAGCTGACAGTTTGTAAAATTTAATTTCTACTTCTTTTGTCTATTTCAGGCACAAATGAATCGAAATTCATCCAGTAAGTTTGAATCTGTAACTGTTAGTCTCTTTACACTAGTGTTTTTGACTTAGCATAAATATATACATATTGCTGTTAAAAAATAACATTATTAAATGTTAGTATTTTAAATAGAAGAAAAGGTTTATCTTGTCAATTCTAATTCCTTTAATGATACATGCCTTTGAACTAGCCACAGTAAATTCAAAGGAAAAAAGTAATTTTTTTTGGATCAAAACTTCAGTTCGCTGTAACAGCAGTTGTGAACAGATCTCTTGGTATTCTGCATAGTCAGGTGTTCTCTGTTCTGACACAGTGATGAGGAACAGACCCAGAGGGGAGACCTCATGGAAATGACGCTTGTGTTCTTAAATTCCCTCATTCTCCCTAGTTTAGTGTGATCCACAAGCTAGTAAAGTTCACGCACTCGCACTTTCTCTCAACTTTATGGTCAGAGCCTCCTTGTTCCAAGGAGATAGAGGATGGAACATTAGGCTCTATCCTTTCTTTGTTTTTCTTTCCTGTAGGAAGGAAACCAGGCCAGGTCAGAGAGTGGTTTGTTGAATAATAAAACTGATGTGAGCTATATAAGTTAAGGAAGAACCTTCAGGTGATCGATATTTTCTCACAAAATGCATTACTTTGTATAGTCCTCTGCTTTTAGAAAATATTTCTGGAGCATCTGAATTTGCATCATCAGAAAGAACACATTTTTTCCTTTCCATTTTAATTATTCATGATTAATTTTGATCTGCAGCTGTTAACATTTAGTATACTTTTGTAATGAAGCAAAATGCTTTCATCTTTGTTTCATCTTTGCTCATAATTCTGTATCTTTTGCTTAGGTGAAGAATTAACGAAATCAAAGCTTTCTGCTCCAACTAATGAGTGAGTTGAATTTTTTAAATTATATCAAGTGCACTTTGGAGGGAATTTGCTCTTATTTTAATCCAAGATTCAGAAACTCATTATCAGCAGGCTGGATTGGGTGTTTATTGGGCAGTTGTGTATCTGTTGCCTTGTAAGAGTTAATGAGATATTATATAACAATGGAGAGTTTAACTCTTCAGTCTTTTTTTCAGTCTGTATTTGTTTTTCCTCCTCTTATGTATTTGCTTCATTCTCATCTGTCTTGATTGGTAATTACATGATTACTAAATATTGGTTTTATTTTAAAATCTCAAGTTTTAAATAAAACAAGTACACGCTCTACCAACAATTTTACAGTGTTCCTTAAGATAATAGGCCCAAAATTTGGACGGGTCTGTGTACAAGTCTCATACACTGAAAAAAATCCTTTTGAACACATACGCTTTGTTGATATGAAAACAGATGTTTTGAAACATGTTTACACATAAATTTGCACCAAGGTAAATTCAAATAGATTAGTTATGTGTAAATAGTTCCTAGACCTGCAATCTGTAAGTAGTTTTTATTTTTAGATATAAAGGCTGTTACTAACACAACAGATGAATTATCAAAGTTATCATTTGATTTTTATGAATATATCTTTCATTTATATTCCAACTGCAACTCTTACTATAGAAAGGGGAACAGTGACCTACTGGCATGGGATCCACTCTTCAGCAGTTCTCTTGAATCTTCTTCTTCAGCCTCCTTGGCATCCTCATCCTCCTCAGGTAAAATATTTGATAGCAGAAACTGTACCTGCGTGCTCTCAAGGATGCTCTATCGTTGTTGCTTTTTTTAGCCATTGCAAAGGGAGGTGCTGTGATTAGTAGGGTTGGGGGCTTAGATGGAGCTTCTCTCAGCAGCGCTCGGTGGGATGAGCTTGCACTGCAGGCAGGGGTGGATGTATTTCCTTCTTACAGAAAAA
This sequence comes from Crypturellus undulatus, assembly GCA_013389825.1. Lineage (NCBI taxonomy): Eukaryota > Metazoa > Chordata > Aves > Tinamiformes > Tinamidae > Crypturellus > Crypturellus undulatus. Next base: position 78,067 of record VWPW01009938.1, read on the forward strand.
CCTATTGAGCTATGCACCGTCGAGTACAAGACCGCCATGGAGCTTGGCTGCAAGGCACTTGTTTCCTATAGGAAAATAGATTCTATTGGGAAATGTTTTGGATGAATCCAGAGGAGTGGGAGAAAACCTAGAATATGGGGAAGTTCCTGGTTTGAAAGGGAGGGAGATTATAGGAATGGAATGGGGAGGGAGGGAGGAGCAAGATGAATATGCTGTGTGGGAAGCCTGGTTGCAAGATTTTGTAGGATACTAGTGTGGACAACAGAAATATATATGTGTATAAACTGATTGATGGAGTAGCCAATATGGATTATTTTACTCAAAAGGCAGCAAGGGAAATGGAGCCAGAGAGCTCATGCACAGCGGGATGGGTGTTGGAGAGGTTGAGAGGAGGGAGGTTGCAAACCTTTCTAGAAAAAAAGGAAGAGGAAACCGAAACAAAAACACATCTTACTCCTACATTAGGTCTCCTTTACTGAAAATATTTACTTGCATGGGAGACGTAAGGTGGACTACGTTATTGACTAACAGCGGCAGGTATGCTGCTTCTGCAGTTCTTTACAGCCTGCCTACTGCAACTCTTTTTTCAAAATCCTGCACTCTTATTGTAGAATTTCTTTAGCCGTATGTCTGAGAAAGGAAGTATTTGCAATTTATGTTAGCTAGATATTCCTTTCACAAAAAAGTATATAATCAGGCTCATTTCTTCGTGATCATGGCTTTCCAACTCTTTTCCTCTGTAGCCAATCTTACAGATTAAAGAGTAGTAAGAAAGAGTTCATGTAAAAACAGGGAAATTCTGCAGAGGAAATAATGCTTTTTCTCAAGCATAGTAACATCTCTTTAGCAATGATCAGTGTGGCTGTGCAGTCATTGGGATTTAAGTGCAAATTATTCTTCCATTACAATGCATGTTCCCTAGAAGTTATGTTTTATAATAACAAATCTAGCTTACTTAAATCAATAGATCATCTCTTCCTGCCTTTGGTAGCAGTCAGATTATTGGCTACTGGGTCTAAATTTGTAATGTATTTACATATATATTAATGGAATATGTTGGGGAAAAAAAGAAGAAATGCTCCAGGAGAGCTGTGGAGAGAGTAGCCTCCAGCTGATGAGTGGCAACAGGTAGCTGGGGCGAGGGACTCGTAACTGGGGCCAAGGCCATGCTCTGCAGTCAGATAAAATCATGGCCTATGCCTCAGAGCTGGAGGTCACTCATATGCACAGAACTTTGTATTTCAATGAAATTGTAAAATAAAAAATAGTTAAATAGTAAAAATTGTTGTTCTACGACTTAACCAAGCCATGTACATTTCTAAAATCATCCATGGAGTTGAGTAGAAAGTGAGTGTTATAAGGTCTTGCAAATAAATAACATGTATTTTGGAAAATTATTTACTAAATTAGAAGTAGTTCACAGGGTTGTTTAAATCAGATTAGTTTTTGATGCTCAATAATCTCTAGCTCAGTTCTCAAGACTTTTAAAAATCCTCAGCTCTGATCTGATGCTATTTCCTGTAAATCTGTGTTTTATCTTCATCTCAAAGGTAAACACAGGTAAACTGTTTAAAGGTTTTTCAAAAGTCAACCCAAAACATAAATAAGTTATTTATACAAATAATAAATAACTTGATACAGAGTACATATGTCATAGTTTAGTATATCCCACAGCTACTCTTTTCTTTTCACTGTTGACTAATGCATTTCTTCAGGTATCTTTTTCTAATTCTGCCTTAATCACTGAGCACACAAACTGCTATGGTATTTGAGCAGGTTCTTATGGAAAATAGAAGTAATCTTTTGTCATTCATGAATAATCCTGCCTTATTAGAACCTTCAGCTAACTTATCTCAAACAGACACAACAGAAAATTTTTAGCTGACTATTGATATTGTAAGGATGCTTTTTTTTTTTTTAGTATTTTTTTCAGGTATTTTAAAATACAATCTTGCAGACTCCTGTTTTGGATCTGTAACAGTGCAGGCCTTTGAAATAATACTTAAATTACCTGTTAATAAGGGAAGGCAGTATCAAATCTCTGGTTTTAAGGCTTAGTGGATATCCTTGTTCCTGTCAAAGGAGGACCCCAGCACTCCTGCTCTGGCCTACCAAGTCTGTGTTGCTCCCTTTGGAGCCCTCCTTGCCACTCCACAGCACCGTTGCTCCTAGCTTTACTAACTGCAGGATGTGGAAAGTTGCCTAACGTCATGTTCGCTGCTGCTCGTGTCATCTCCTGCAACAAGCAGGCAGACGAACGTGGGGAAAACCCATGGGAAACACCAGCCTGGAGATCCAGGGATGTGAGAACATAGGCAGAGACAAATGGTGCTTCAACTACATAGTCACTCACTAGATTCAAGGTGATAGAGACAGTGGAAATCTCAAACAGGATCTCAGCATGGCACTGCCCTCTGTGATTCATTGAAAAGTTGATTTTTCCATTACTAGATATTAAGAGGATAAAAATATTTGGAAGTAGGTTGGATTCAATGATTTTGGAAGAAATGAAAAGCAGGAATCTATGGAGAAGAAGCACAAATGAAATAAGACAGGAAAAGAAAAAGGGAAAACTCTACAGAGAAGAAGTTAATCCATGGTAGGAAAGAAATTAAAGGAAAGCAAAGCAAAGGAGGTAGGACTTTAAGGGAAGGAATAGAGTAAGTAATTTTTTGACTTAAGAAGTAGAAAGTGTCACAGTTGACAGTGTGACTGCAATACATATGATACGTGCCCGGGCGTTTTTCTTTCCTTACAAGTGGTGTGGTTTCAGCCTAGCAGCGCAGTTAGTTTTCTTGCTGGCTAACGGGCATCCTGCAGTAGGTATTTCTGACATATTCATCATTTCAGCGCTGCGCCTGGTTTCAACTTCTCCCTCTTCCTGCAGCTACGCTGAAAGAGCAGGACGTGAGCGCCTGCTGCCCTGCTCTCAGCATGCCCGGCGCTCCGGCTCTGTGCGGACATCAGCCAGAGGCTGGGCCTGGGAGGCCCTGCCCGGCAGAGCCGCCTGCGTGCGCCGGGGGCGCCTGCTCCTCCACGCTGCGGCAGCCGAGCCAGTGGATCTCTTTTGCTGAGGAACTTCTCACAGTTAGACACACAAGCACAGATGCGAAGGAGCCCCAGAGGTTGCATTTAAATGCTGGGAATGCCTGCCTTGCCTCTCCTGCTTTGCTTGGGAATCCTTCCAACAGCTCTGCTTCTGAGGATCCGAGTGACCTTTTCAGTAATGCTGAATGTCATGAAAAGTTATTCATTGAAGAAATTGGCTCTGCTGCTGAAATTCCTTCCACATCATCTTCAGCACTGCTGGACTATAGCTTAGTGCCTTCTTGTGCTCACGCACGTAAGGGTATGGCAAGCACGCGGAGCGTGTGCTCGTCACTAATCACTCACTCTGGAAAGCAAGCTTTGCTCATTTTTCTCTTTCTTGTTGCTCACCTGATGCTAATTAACTCTTTTCATATATACTGCACTACGCTGCTTATAGCACTGGCTTTCTTGTAAGTTAGACATTGAAATAAGCATTTAGCTTGAAGGAACAAGGAAAAATCAAATTACTCAGCTAAAAGCATCGCTTTTTCTTAACAATATGGAGCTTGGCTTTTCTAGAAATAAAATACATTTTCATGAGATGTCAGAGCAGTGAGAGATCTCAAAGAATTAAATGATTTAATAATTGCATCCTTAAATGGCTTTGGATGTATAGATATTTTCAGATTAAATACAATGAAATAATTTGGAATAAAAACTGTGCCTTTTAGCATTCTGTACTTTGAAATGTGGCTGATACTGCAGTAATGCCACATACTATTAAAGCAGAATATTAAAAATTGCTTTTGGACAAGTGCTCTACAATTCCTGCTCTGCAGCTGGGATCCTGCAGCAGCTGGTGCTGAGCCTGCACCCTCTGCCCAGGGCATAACAAGACAGATTTTAAAGAGATGGCTGATACCTTAGAACTGGATTTACTTCTGGCATGAGCATTTGCACCTCTACGGTGGCATGTGGTCAGGACTGGCCTAACTTATTTCTTCCCAGGTCAGTGGTGAAACTCCCTTCTTTCAGCAGGAGCAGAATTAGGCTGAATGGCTGCGACCGTGCTGTACTTGATAGTGCTGGGACTGTAATCGTACATTAGGGTTTAAGCCTTTTCTGGAGTTAACTGTAGATTTGGCATACTCGTTGGATGGCATCTAACAGGTATTTAGAGGCACATTACTAATCAGAAAAGTGACCATGTAAAAGTGGCATCGTACTGCTGCTCACCTCACCGCCTGTCTGTTGCTTTTGCTAGGTTGGGAAGGGCAGAGGGGCAGTGTTTCCTTCATTTTCCAACCTCTGACAGCTTGGCTAGGAGGTAGTAAGGAGTTACTGTGTTCTGATAATCAGCAGAATCATTTCTTGAATTCTCTCCATTGTGTTGGTGCCCACCTATTGAAGGCAACAGGATTTGCATGGGCATAATTTCAAGGAAAGAGTATGTTGCTTTGTCAGCCAGGACCAAATATAGTCCTCTGAATTTTCCATTTATGGTGGGATATGAAAGACTGTCCCACATTCTAGATCCACACAGATTATACCAAAGAGAGCTGAAGTAAAGCCATTTTCTAACACACAAACTTCTGAGGATAGTTTGTACAAAATCCTTTGAGAGCAAAGAGAAAGCCCATGATGTCACTTTTAGAGTCACTTTTCAGGGTATCATAGCGCCCCATTTTAAGAACAATTTTGATTTAGTGGTAAATCTTACAAAACAGGGCTTGTAAAACAGGAGCTTTTAACAGAAGCACAACTTCCAGTAATTCTGTTCCATAAGTATATACTTATGTTCGGTGTGACTTTTCTAATGTTGATTTCTTTAAATTTGCTTTCTTGCAGCAAGACCTACAACTCCTCTTTCTGTAGGCACAATTGTACCTCCTCCAAGGCCTGCTTCGAGACCAAAGTTGGCTACAGCAAAACTTAGTGGCATTACTGAAATAGTATGTATTGATTTCCATTACTGAAACAGTATGTATTGATTTCCATTATTGAAACAGTATGTATTGATATCCATTATGGAAACAGTATGTATTGATTTCTGTTAGGGAAACAGTACGTGTTGATTTTGATTCTCCCTTACAACTCCAGAGGGCCCAGCTGCAGCCTCCCCCAGGGGCTGCGCCTGTTGGGTGGGCTGCGGTGGTGCCAGGGCAGTGCCCGGCACTGCGCTGCACCCACCTCCCTGCTGGGCTCTTGGGGCTCCCCAGCTCCTCAGAGGTGCCCTTGGCTCTCAGAGCTGTACGTTCAGCCAGTGCAGCCACGGACAGGCTGGCACGGAATCAGGTGTGTTGCCCTTCAGAAACACTAGGGGCTGTGAAATTGTGGCATTGATTTCCAGGGCAGATATGTGTTCCCTGGTTTGTGCTCAAAGCTGGGTTAGATAAAGCACTAAAGAAATAACACTACAAAAATGCTGTCGTGTTGAATGGGGAATTAGATGAAGTCTTTGATAAATTTTCAGTCTTTTTTTCATCCTTTTAAAATCACTTTCTGCCTACCTAATACTCTTGTGATTTCTTTATTAAGCCCAGGCCGTTCAGCCCTCCCCTGACCTCTAACTCCAGTCCACCACGCGCAACTCCCTTGGCACAAGCAGAGAGCATCTCCTCAATATCCTCCTCTGCATCTCTCAGTGCAGCAAACACCCCTACAGTTGGTAAGTTGTGTTCACCATTTCAACTAACTTCTGAAAGCTTTCTCCTGCAATGAGTGGCTCCGTTTGCGGGTCTGGTCTGGGCGCTGCGAGCATCCCTTGATGCACCCAGCTCTGAATGACCCTGAGAGAGCACAGTGGGTTTGCATCATCTGTTCATCTAATTAGAGCGTGTTCTTTCCCAAACTGACATACTGTATGAAATCTTACTTGGTGGGCCATGTTCATGTTCATCAATCACAGCATGTTATCGTGCATTTTGTCTGGAACACATTATTGTATTAGCTTTAGAAACATATTTGGATACTAAAAGGTCTCCATGAACACACTTGTTTACAAAACTAGTTATTTTCATACTGGTTTTGTTTATTATGATGTTGATTATGCTGTTTAATATAATTATGATTATGCCGTTTCAAAAAAAAAAAAGAAACAGATAAATCTTTTTCTTCAATAGTGATATGAGCTAAACAGAGGTTAGTAAAAGCAAAACCATGGAAGAGGTGGAGCTGGAAAGCAAGCCAATCTCCACGCCTGCTCACGTGCATACAGGCCCGGGACTCTGGAGTCCTTCGGTTTCACAGTGCTCTGTTCCCGGCTGCGTCAGACTCAGTGGGCAGCGCATTACATGCAGGGGGCCCTGGCCCCCCAGGCTCCTGGCCCCGTGTCCTCGGCAATTGCTGCGGAGCACAATAGGGCGGCAGCAGCCGTGGTGCTGGCTCTAGCCCTGTCTGCGTGTGCAGGATGGGCAGCCGTGTGTGTGGGGTGGGGGGTGGTGCGCACGTGTGTGCATGTGTGCGTGCACATGTACATGTGTGCGCGTGTGTGCATGCTGGCTCAGCAGCACAGAGGAGCCTGGCGGCCCCGGCGGCGCTGTCCTGAGCGGACGGGAGGAGGCGAAGCAGGACAGGGCGCTGATGCGTGAGGCTCTGCCACGAAGGCCTGAAAAAGGGCAGTAATGGAACTAGCGGCTACACAGGGCAGCTGTGAGCGAATCCTGGGGAGGGTGAGGACGTGCTCTGCGCTACTGTCTGTGCTACCTGGTCGGCTGATTGTTTTTAACACTCCCAATATTTCCCTTGCCCCACTAGTTCTGAATAATGGTGAGGTGACTATAATTATCTTGTGTGTGTATATAAGTACATACATATCTTCAAGACTATAATTGTCTGAGACTATAATTTCTGAGAACATCTCCTTATACTTTATTCTTATTTTCATTTGCATATTATTTTTATATTTATGAAATGGTTTAACATCTATTATTGCTGGAAATATTCTGTTTTCTTGCAATGTTTTTTTCATTTAAATGTAATAGAGGATGATCTTTTGGTTGAAACACTTCCTACAATTGAAAAGCTTTGTGAGACATCACCAGGTACAGTACCAGAAGCAGACGTACATGTTGATTAATCATCCTAATGCACTACACCCAATAAATCTTTATTTCTTTTGACCCAAGTTATTCCAGACATTTCTGGTGTGGAACAGATATAAGTAGCTTTTAAAGTTAAACTGCTTAACAAGTTATATGTTGCTGTAATCATCAAAAGTAGATAGAGCCCATGTTACACAACATAATCTCCACCCACCACAACACGGTGAAACTTGGTCTTGAGTCCTCAGTTTTGTATCACTTGTTTCATTCAGGAAAAGGGGAATATATTGAGGTTACCATAACGGTCCTTGTTCTCATAAGACAAGTAGGTAAAAACTTCTTTACGTTTACATCTAACACAAAGCAGAATTGAAGATTTTTTTCTATATTTTTTATTTTCAGCTACTCAAAGATTTTGCTATTATTATAACTACCTGAATCTTTGCTCCTAAACTGAACTTAAATCGTTTGATCTGCTTCATTCAGTTACTCTTGCTTCCTAATTTGCCTTTGGATATTTGCCAGTGATAGGATTTTATTCTGCAGTTCTGCTACCTCTTGGGAAGCACTGTTGTGGCTGCTCCTTGTGCTGGCACCAGGCGGTGGCCTGTGCGGCCGGCGCTGCAGCGGGAGGCCATCAGAGTGGCTTCACGGGCACAGCTGATACATCCTGCATCTGGATTCCGCGACCAGGGCCCAAGACAGAGCGAATCCGTTTGCACGGCCCGGCCCGGCCCGTGAGCACTGGGAGCGGCAAGCTGCTGCACCGCATGGCTGCGCTTGTGTCCTCAGCAGCAGGACAGCGATGGCTTCTGCAGTTAGTTTAGAGTTGTGTTTGTTTCGAGCTGCTGGTTTTTAGAGCACTTGAGTCTTCTGGAACATAAATGGCGGAGGAGACAGCAAGGCATGGGCAAGTGAGAGAGGCTGCCTCGTCGGGACAGTGCCCTGGACGCATCTCACAATGATGCTCACACGAGCAGATTTGTCTGGGTATTCAAACAGCCTTAAGTTCGCTCTTCAGGCAACCATGAAATCGGTATTGGTGTCCTATAAATAACAATACAGTTTATCTATTTGTGTTATTCTACATGGTGTTCAAATAGCAATATAATTTATACAAGAGTATCAGAAGCAAAAAAGATTTTAAAATACTGTGTTACTGCCTAAGGTCACCCCGTCTGCTCTGCGTTGCTTGTTGCCCGTTGGTAAAGGAGCGGGGAAAGACATTGATGTGCTGAGGCATGTGGTGCCCCAGTGCTGCTGTGATGTCGGGGCAGAATGTTTCTGCAGCTCAGTGCTTCCCAAAACAGATGTGTAATGAGCAGGTCTGATCGCTGCTAATGCTCAATTTTATCACATCTTTGTACTTCGAAATCCTGATTTTTGGTTTTCTAACATCACTGAGAATCACAGCTTTTATTGCTAGTTTCCCGAGGAGACTTTGGAAGTGAGACCCGTGAGTGTTTTGGTAGAACACGAAAAATGAGCCATTCTTATCTATAGTCAGTGTTTTGTAGCCAGCATAACAGTATTTCTTTCATCTTAGGTTTTCTGATTTTGAACACTTGTGGCTAGAGCAGTCCAGTGGATCTAAGAAAGCCTAAATGTTACTTCAGAGTGCTGAGAAATGTTCAAACGTGGCAAGAAGGCACCTCAGGCAAGAAATGAGGAGGGAGAGTAAAGGATGGTAGTAGCAGATGAGACTAGCTCCCTTCTTTATCTCTCATTTTGTTACTTCTAGCATTCATCCCTGACTTCAAGTCTGTTAAGATGATGAAGAACGAGGTCTCACTTCCTCTGAAAGTGCTTCTGAAAGAGCTTAGAAGAGGGCACAGCCACTGTTTTGGAGTAATTTGACATTGGCAATACTGTACTTTGTTTCTCCTTGATGGTACAAATTAATATACCTAATTCTGCCCGCTTTGGGATAAATACATGGCATGACACGGGACAGCTGAGCAGTGGCATAGCACGCCCACATGATGCTCTGTCCTGGGTTGCTCTGCTACTGAAAAGATGAAAAGGGGCCACAGCTTGCCAGGTTGGTCAGCTCTCCTCATGAGCGGTCAGGACTGATTCCGTGCTCGGAGCCGCAGCTCTGCTCCGCCTGTCCGGTGGCTCCCATGGCTGCTGTGGGCCTCATTTCCTTGTAGGCCCAGTGAGGCAAACACCCGAACGCTGTGTAAAATGTTCTCCCAATGACTGCTTGGGGGTTTTCATCTTTGTTGTTGACTGAAATAGTTAAAGAATGCTCAGTGTTTCACTTAGGTGCAGCAGTATTACTATATTTGCATTTAAGTTCGTCCATACATAAATTTCTTGGTGCTTCCCATGTCTGTCCATAAAATAAGCATACAGTAGGGATTTTATTTTTTGTAAGTAATACAGTTAACATCTAACTTCCTTTGGACCTACAACCTCCTGTGTATTTCCTTGTGTCTGTCCATTTCCCAGGTGTCTTGCTGATGGTCCTGTTTTCTCAGGCCGCTGAGCAGTGTTGTCATACTCTGACTGTACTGTGCTACCTTGCTGTTTTTCTACACACATTTCAAGTAATGCTCCAGACTCTCTGTGCTGGTAGAAACCTTTGGAAAATGACAGACTGAACCATTCTGAATCTCCTGCTGAGCTTCTTAAACATTAAACCTGTGAACTCTGTGTATTCCAGGTGTCTCGCGTGGCCCCAGCCCTGTGAGCCTCGGAAACCAAGACACCCTGCCTGTTGCAGTAGCCCTCACTGAATCTGTTAACGCCTACTTTAAAGGAGCAGACCCCACAAAGTTAGTTAAATAGTGAATTATTTTAAATGTACAAGTTTCAGTAAGAAAATACACCGTTTATATTTCACAGACTTGGGGGGAGTATATGCATACGTTAGATTGGGGATTCCCCAGTTGTGTGACAGCAGTAGCTCACGCCACTAGCAGTTAGGATGCCCTTGCTGTACCAGAATACAGTGAATTCGTAGAAATAGGTGCGGTATGTAAACTCAGGCCTCTGAAAGCACCTCATTCCCTCTCCCCATCCCTGCTATGCGAATTAGGCCTGGCCTACGCATAGCCTGCCGTGTTTGCAAAGCTTCAAACACATCCACCAGAACTACTGTATGCTTAACCAACTCGTTCCATGTGCTGTTTCATCTGACTTCCAAGTTGAAAGTCATAGTACATTATCCCAGTGCCATATTACCCCATTTAAAGGTGAATTTTGTGTTTTAAATTCAGCTCAGATTCTGGAAGTGCAGTGATTTGCCTTAAAGTTAGTATTCAAAATAGGCAATTAATGCCTTGCAATAAAACTGACGTCCTCATTCTCCTCCAGGTGTATTGTGAAGATCACGGGTGATATGACAGTGTCATTCCCAAGTGGAATTATTAAAGTCTTCACCAGCAACCCATCTCCAGCTATACTGTGCTTCAGGGTGAAAAACACGAGCAAACTGGAGCAGATTCTTCCAAATGCACAACTTGTATACAGGTTTTGTATTTTTTTGTTATATAATTGTAAACCACATGAGCTGTTAAATGTGAATTGCTGTGTATTTAAATCAGAATGCTCTGCAGTCCTGTCGGATTGCTTGGATGTAACCATTAGCCTGATTCCATGCATATTTTTTTTAGGTCAGTTTCTCTCCACTGCCAATTTTAAAAATCTCAGTCATGACTGGACTTGAAACTGCAACTGACTATAACAGGAGATTTAAAAAAAAAAGTAGTTTGCAAGTGTAGCAATGTTTTTTACAAGCAGCATAACTAATTACAGATTCACAGAAAAACTAGATGTCAAAACTTATCCAGCAGTAATGATAAGCACACTTAAATGGAAGAAAGGTAATAAGAGCTGGGCCTATTCTTTTTTGGCACTGATTTTTTTTTAAGATACTGTATCATTTTACAGTGGATGGGAGCTGTTGTGTAACTGTGTCTCTAGTGCATCACAGCGAAGCCTGCAGAATTCTTCAGAAGCAAAGAGATTTGGTAGAGTAGTTGTTTAAACTGCAGTATCTGGACACCTTTTCAAAAAATAATAAAACCAAGTTGTAATTATTAGCAGTGATCAATATCAGTTGAGCCAGATCTATTGCTTTTCTGTACTTCTACAGCACATCCTGGTGATGTACTTCTGAAATACTGAAATAACTGAGCCATATGAATCTGTTCTTCTGCATTTTATTTCATTTTGATCATTCATACTTAAGGTTTCAGTATGCAAAATTATTCATCACTTTTTGACATAACTTTATAACTAACTAGAATATTAACAGAACCTTATCTGTGTTAATTATGCTGAAAAAGTTAATTGTGGAAAAATGTGAAAATATCTAGTATTCTTGTCAAAATGTAACATTTTACCTTAATTAGGAAGAATGCATGTAATGGATATTTAAGTAGTTAAACCCATACTGTAATAATTTGACTTTTCATCAAATACTGCAAAGGCTGTATCATTTGCTTGGCATTCGTGGAGATGACAAGTTTTAATGGGAGTGATACATGTGAACATGCAGAATTTCTGTTTTGGACTAAACTTGGATGAAGAGCAGCAGGAAGATTTTAGTGATGGTTTCGTCAAGTTGTGGAAACCCCACCCCCGACTTTAGCAATACCTTTAAGTGTTCACCTTTTACTACCACTGAAGCCAGGATGAAGTCCACCGGCGTAGTGAGAGCAGAGCTCCCCGGACAGGTCGATGTGCTGTGTGAGGTGTCCCGGCTGGCCGCCTTCCCGCATCCCGAGGCTCATGGAGCTGCACTGTGCTTCTGATGCACCACACTTGACAGCTGCACCCTTGAAAGTCTGATGATGCAACCAGTACAGCTGAAAACCAGGATTTTCCATGAGCATTCTTAAATACATACAGAAATAGGAAAAATTCTAACTAATTTGGAATGCAGCCATCACTGATTTGATAGAGTTGTTCATAATAACTTGGAAATAATTTTCAGTTGAAAAGCAAAATAGAAAAAAGAGGAGCCTAGACTTTACAAATATGTAAAGGTATGAAAGCACATGCACCAATCTTAATTAATGTTATACCATAATCAAAACAGGTAATGATTTTACAGATGACTCCAGATTGGATAATAATTCCTTTTGAAAGACTGCTTTCATCCTCCCCTCCCATGCCTCCTCAAAACACCTGTTTGTATTAAAAATTTGTTTTATTGGATGTAAATCCACATGCAGCGTTAACTGTATCAGGTGATGCAACTCGTCACTGGTGGAGGGAGACTGCTCCGTGACCTGGATGGAAATTTCTATCATCAGACACCATAAGCTGTTAATGTGCCTGAATATTTAGGCAGGTACAAGTTATGTGCTACAGATGGTTAGAACAAATTCTTGTTTGAAATAGTGAAGAACTGGAAAAGACCTAAGATTAATTTTAGACATCTAAATTAATGAAATTCAGTGTTGCAGTGTGACTCCTGTCTTTTGCTCTGCAGTGATCAATCACAAAATGACTCCAGTACTAAGGATTTCTGGATGAATATGCAAGCTATAACTGTCTACCTCAAGAAATTATCAGAGCAGAATCCATCTGCATCCTATTATAATGTGGATGTTTTAAAATATCAGGTAAATACTGTTTTTTTTCAAGTTTTATTTAGGAAAACCAGGACAGGAAAAGGTTTTGTGTACCAGAGGGATGGTAATTTTAAAATTTTAATTAATTTAAAACTTAAAAAAAAAAGGCAAAAAAAAGGCAGGGGTGACAGGCATCATTTTAGCTTACAGCAATTTTTAGAATTCTGGGATAAACAATTCTGGTCTCTTGATCTTGTGTCCATGTTTAGCATTATGCTTGTTACCACAGTTCTGCCTGGAAGTACAGAGAGTTTTAACTAAGTTGCTTTTAATGGTTTACTTTTTTACAGGTATCTTCAAATGGCATCCAGTCCACTCCACTGAATCTTGCAACTTACTGGAAATGCAACGCTAGCACTACTGAAGTGAGAGTGGATTACAAATACAACCCCGAGTCCATGACTGTGCCCAGTGTGCTGGCTAACGTGCAGGTTGTGGTGCCCGTAGATGGAGGAGTAACAAACATGCAGTCACTGCCACCTGCAAAATGGTATGAGCAATTTTTATTATTTCAGTTCATGTTAGCAAATTTATTATGGCTGTAGAGAGGCTGAAAAATCTCACTAGAAGAAAGAGCTAATATTTTTTTCTCCTGCTAAAATACATAGTATCTGATGATTGAGGCATTGTTTTGGTCCAAAACAGCTCACATAGTCAATTCATATAAACTAAAATAAGTCTGTATGAACCTGTTCCAACCTGTATAATAAAACAAGTCTGTATGAAGTTTTCAAGATTTGTCTTCTTTGGTCTAATTGACACAATAGATATTTTTAATAATATGATTTGAAATCAAAATTTCTTAACAGTTAAAAATGTGTGTATATGTATGGATTGTCATAAAAAGCCTAAAAGAAATGTAGTTCCTAGAAACACTTTTTGATCATTTTATCCTACTGGCTCCTAACTGAACTTGTTTTATAAGAAGCCTAGTAACCAAAGAGCCCTCCGTGAGGCAGGTAGTGCCGGCAGAGGCTTCGAGCGCCCTGCTCACTGCCCGGCCACCACCTTCCCAGCACACAGGCCACTCGAGCGGGAGCCGGGAGCACTGTGTGGGTGGCAGCAGCTGCCCATGCCCCTTCGGGATGACGCAGCCTGCAGCCCCTGCGCCAGGCGCTGCTGCCGGGACTGCGCAGGGGCGGCGAGGACACGGCGCTGCGCTCCACTGCGCTGCACACAGACCCGCGGGGCCCTCCCTGCTCTTTGCCACAGACTCCTTAAAATTGCTTTCAAAAGATACTAAGAAGTCAACATGATGAAGTATTTTGTATAAACCTCCATTTACAGAGTTTAACTAACTGGGGCATATGCAGTCTGCAAGGTATTGGTGAAAATCTAGGGAATTAATAAAGCAGCCCTTGTAACTAACTCAGCTTTCCCTTACAGGAATGCAGACCAGATGAAAGCTTACTGGAAAATATCCAGCATTTCAGAGAAGTCTGAGAATGGAGGCAAGTTTCATTCCTTGTCCTTTCATGCACAGGAAAATGTTAACAATAAAAATGTCATCATTTTAGCCCACACTATTGTGCCTGCTCCCACTTCTTCGCCTGCTAGCTCCTCTTTGCCACCTCACCATCTTCTCCATTCATTTGACTGTGTACTACTTCCAAAACAAAATGAAAACTGATTTCAAGACAAATTTATCATGAAAAAGCTATTGCATAAAGCAATCCATGCATTCCTATAATTTTGCCCAATAGCAGTTACTGAATTTTCTAGGCATTTAATAGTTCCTTTCAGCTGGTAATAGCAAGTTGTTTTGAGGAAGTACAAATACTTGTCTCTCACTATTCCATTACTAATATTTAAACCTTGTATTTTTTCCACACCTTGTAGTGCAAGAACAAAACAACTGTTTAGAACAGAAAGAGGGAGCAGTGACATTTTTTAAAATTTCAGATTTGCCTTTATTAGCTACAGAAGCATATTTAGCTTTGAATGCTGCTTTTAATGATGTGGATGAAGTCAACTTTGGCAGTTTATAAGACTCACTGAAGATTCTGAAAACATGTATTTAATGAGCCTTATCAGAAATTTTTTTTTTTTTTTAGTATGAGGTACCTTACTTTTAGATGCATTTTTTTCCAGTGAAGTTGGTTTTGTTCATGTATGTTAATGCAGACAGAGTACAATATTTAAATACCGTTGTGCTTTTGACTCCCCTAATAAAAAGTACAACCTAAGCTATAAGTAGCCTTAAATACTTACAGCAGCAAGCATAAACAATAATAGGGACCAGTCAGGAATTCCATGTAATAAAATCAGACATTACTTATTTGTCTGTTGTACCTATTCTTCTCCGAGTATAACCTTGTAGAAATGCGTGCTTTGCACTACATCCTTCATAAGTCCTTGTCTTAGGCAGAGCAGCAGAAGAAAAAAAAACAACAGCTCTCCTCTTTTACAGCAAGCAATGAACATCGGCCAGCCTATAGCAGCAGATATTAAAGATATCCTGTTAAATTTTACTTCTTAGCCCTTAAACTTTGGGAGAGTCCTGCAAAACACTGAGCCTTTCAGTTGTGTTGTTCTTACAGGTTCTGGATCTCTCAGGGCCAAATTTGAGCTCTCCGAAGGCCCCAGTAAGCCCGCCACACTGGCCGTGCAGTTCCTGAGCGAGGGGAGCACCCTGTCCGGGGTGGACGTGGAGCTCGCGGGCACCGGCTACCGGCTCTCGCTGCTCAAGAAGAGATTTGCCACTGGTAAGACACAGGCATCTCACGTACTCAAACTTGTATCATTCATCCTGGAGCACTTGACTATAAAACATGAAAGCATAAATCTTCTTTAAAATATGGCTGAAAACTGTTGTACATGTTAGTTAAGAAAGCTGATCCCAGGAAAATACTGACAATCTGGTTTATCTACTGACTGTAAAAAAGCAACCTTTATTTTTCAGGACAGTATATGGCAGACTGCTGATGAACCTGTGAAGGTGAATGGATCAAAGGAGAACAAGTAGCTCACTCTGCCCTCTCTACTTTCCAAACACTATTTTAACATGCATTAATTTTTTTAAAAAATTTTACTTACTTTAAGGATGACTACAGAACAAAAAATGCACTTTTAAAAGTCATTTTTCAAACTTTTTATTATAATAGCACTGAAGTGAATTTCAACACTGTCTGTAAATGATCAACTGCAATATTTGGAAAAAAATTGTTAAAATTTTAGTAAATTTATATAGATGAAATCAAAATAGTAATCATTAGTTCTAATGAAAGTATGAAATTGTATGTTATACTGTAAACATTAAACCTAAAAATGTAGAAGAGCAAGAGCTTTCTGTAAGTAATATTCGTTTTTCAGATTCTTTAATTGCTGAGGTTTAAAGGAGTCTCACAAAATTCTTCCATCAACTCAATGTGCCATCAAACTGGTTGAGTTAGAGATGTGTAAAAAAAAAAAAAAAAGTAACTTGATGCCCATGTGTCATATATGAATAACACATAGTTGTTTTACATAGTTTTTTTTTTTTTTTTCCTAAGTGCAATGTGTTACACAATGGCAAAAGACAGAAGAAATTTACTTCTGCAGTTAGTAACTTTATGGGCGTTGTGATTGTTTGAATTAATGCTGTAGATTTAATTTATTTTTATATGAATTGCATAACATTTGTGCCTTTAGAAAAAAAAAAAAGTGCCTATCCAACTGGTTATTCATGTGCCTCACTTCCTTTTTCAAAGTTTGGCTATTCCCTAAAGAAAGCATGGTGTTTAATACGTACAACTTCTATAAGAATTCCTCTGAGTGGGATTTAGAAGGGAAATTTATGATAACTGGAGACTGTTTCATAAAAGGTTTAAACAACTGAATTACTTCCTTATGGGGTAATGGCAATAAATGCAGCCATAGTAAAAGGAGAAGCCTCAAACAAGACTTTGTAATTTCAGTACAGTTACTTTAATGTCACCAAAGCTGAGAATCACAGAAAAAAAAAAATCACAGCATAGTGAAATCGAACTTGTAAAGACAAACAGCATTTCCTTTCACTTAGACTGTAAGCCTGTGGAGCTTAAGTGCTTTTGGGGTTGTGTGATGTGAATGCAAATGTAGTTAAGAGGAATAACATTTTTAAAAAGTATTTTTTGGCAGCAGGATAAGTACCGCCATTTGTATTAACTTACATTTTATCTATAACCATCATTTTTATTATTTGCATTGTCATCTATCT